>CAXITT010000206.1:563837-597648 GCA_964033795.1 Lymnaea stagnalis
GGGTGGGTGGTTGTGTAATTTTTGATGCGTGTTGGTGGGAGCGTAAAAATCTGCAAAATTTGTGTGACGTCATTTATGAATGGCCCCTAACTAGTAACTGTCCTGAGGCTAAGGTGAGTGTGCTAAGTTATTTTAGTTTTAGTGTTAGTTAGGCACACTTAATCTTAACTTAACTTTTATGATTTTTTAATTTATATTTATTTTTTGCATATCTATTATTTCTATCCCCATAGTGCCTAACTTACTACTATTACTATACTTTAATTCAATTAAGTTTTAAATTTAATAATATACTAATATACTCAATTATCAATACTAGAAATTATACTATTAACTATTAATATTTAATAATATCATATATGATATATTATATATTATATTCATTTACTCTAATAGACAGTATTATATAAATATACTACTTATATACTATAGTTATAGTTTTTAGTATTTTAGTTGTGTAGTATAAATCATAAACTTCATAAACTATTTATAATAATTTTTAATTTATATCCAATTTTTGACAAATCAAACTTTGATTCAAAGTTTTCAAAGGCTAAATGAATGAGGGCGGGTTTGCCTGGCCTTAGTCTTAGCCCTGATGTCTTAATTTACTTAAAGATTCAGCAGTTTCAATGGTGTTACGTTGTATTTGGTAATAAAACAACGTATATAAGATGCATACGCCAAATGTTCCTAGAATGAGGAACTGTAATTGAACTACATAAGAATAAGTACCCAGAAAAGCCAGTAAAACGGGCAGGGGGTGGAAGCCAGATTTCCGAGGAAAAAGAATCGGCTGTATCCAGAAAAGCAATAAGCAATTGCTTTGTTTCTACTCCAAATAGTTTTATTGTTTAAGTTCGTTAGGTATCTTACCTCCTTGTCGCTTGCCATATCTGAAATAATGTATTAAGTTTATAATCCAAAGAAAATGAACAGTTGTAATCAAGAATTCGGGTCACAACTTGACATCACTTCTGTGTTGGAGTGAGTTGGTTGCAAAATTTGACTTTTTAAAAAACTTTCGGCCTTAAAATAGTTGTTACGGTAACTATTGCGCTTAAATGTGGAAATAAATAAAAAATACACAGAAATACTTTACTAAAATATTTTCTCTAATTAATTAAAAATATTCACCTCTCTAAAACATCGGAAATTGCTTTATTGAAATGCTACAGTTAACTTTATAAGCTTTACAAAGATTTTGCGTTTCATCTTCACGACTTTACAGCGCGACATGTTTGTTTTTACAAAACAATTATTTATTCGACCTCCACCCCCCCCCCACATTTATCTGTAGATTAGTGATTATTGGCTTTTATTCAAAATCTTTAAATTTGTTTTGAAAAATAAATCTATCTTTAAATTAGCCATAGATGGGGAGGGGGGGGGGGGCTCAAGCCATGTGACGTCACATGAAAAGCAGAATGTTGTAGTAAAGAATTTCACTTAATAACACTAAATTACAGACATTTTTAATATTATAAAAAAATAAAAACAATTACAATTATTTTATTTTAAAACTACCATCACTGAGAGAATCAGGTAGGAGTGTGAGGTCTGAATAATGGCCTCTGATCAAGTTACAGGTCGCCCAGTAGTAGGAGAACCGGAATGTAGTTACAATGACAGTCATGAGAATTTATGGCTAAATCTGAACACGGGAAGTGGGCGTGGGATGGAGCGGGAAAAAGAGATTGACCATGTGGTGGGGGGTATCTTAGTAAATGCTCTAGGGCAGGGATTCTTAACCGTTTTTGCAGCGTTGCAGTCCCACATACCTCCCCAACCGTATAAAATATGTTGTAATAAAATTTAAAATAATTAAATAATTTAATTAACGTAGATTTTATTTCTTTAATTAACTTTTTATAAACAGGGGAAAAAATACCAATACACAAAATGCGCCAATGAAATTCATAATTGACTGCTGCTAATCAAAATCCATACAAACTTTTTTTTTTTTTTTGAAGCAATTGCAGCAAATAGAATCAGTGGCGTAGTTAGGGTTGGTGTCACCCGGTCCGGTAAGCTTGTGGTGTCACCCCCTCCCCTTTTTACGATGTATTTCTTCTTGTTAAACTTAGTCCACAGTATAAGTTAAGAAATACAAGAACAAAAACAAATTATTTGAAGGTCAGGGGGTAAATGTATTTAAGAACTGCAACGTTCTTTGAATTGCCCATTGTTATCAAAGGATAGTTGTATTTATCAGAATTTAGATACAAATAACTTCCATTCACTTACAAAAGTTACCGAATACTTAATTTGGCATTGAAACATGGTCAAAACTGTGTGTTTCTGACCTAATAATAAGGTAACCTAATTGCTGACGCATCAACCTTGACATTTTAATATAACGAAACATGTATTTTGATTGGTTATATGGGTGGAAAATGTATGTGTCATCTATTATCCTTTTATGAATTTCGGTTAGACCGATCAGTGTGTGCTCTTTAATTACACTATCTTTAAATTTGGTGTCACCCCCTAAGATGGTGTCAGCCGGTGCGATCCACACCCCCTAGCTACGCCACTGAATACAATTTTTTGGTCTTCCACACCTCAAGGCTGGGGAGCAAGTTGTACCCCTGGTTAAGAGCCACTGATCTAGTGAAGTGAAAATGTTTCTGACACTGGTGCAGTAATTTGATATCCATGGATGGAAGGTGAATTTCTTAAGGGTTTGTAAAGGACAGTAGTGGACACAAGGACTTTTTATAGGGGGGAGGGGGTGCAGAGATTTGTGACGTTTTATTTGAGGGGGGTCTAACATTTTGTGACGATGGGGGGAGGGGGGGTTAAAAATCAGAAAAATTTTCGTGACGTCATTTATGGATGGCCCCTAATACACTCACGTCATATTAATTAAAATGGCATATGTTATTGTAGTAGTGATAAGAAAGTACAAAATAACACAAATACCCGTATTTAAATTAAGCTTTTAACTTTTTAAAATCCTTCATTATTAACTTCGCTTTTGTTAATGTGTCTGGCTGGGTGGCAAAATCTTCGGATGGCTAATTGACCCACTTCCTGTCAACCTATGGAGATGAAACTTGGCACATAGCCTTGTTGCTGATGACAATGTATTCTATCAAATTTTTAGCCCCAACCTCCAAAGTCAGTTTTTCAAGGGGAAGATGAAGGAAATATGATGTCATTGAATTCACGAAATAAAATTCCCAATAACTGAGCTAAATTCTTAAAAATATCTTAAGTGCGTTTGGTGCATAAAATTTTCTTTTGTTTTTCTGAAATAGTGAAAAAAATCTGTGGTGCAAAAGCGGGTGGGAAATTAGAATACGGTTATTAATATAATAGGATTTATACGAAAAACTTTGTTTTTAGGGATTGTTTATAATTACATTTAAAATACGTCCTTCTCCAAAAAAATGGTGGTGATTACAAATATTAATTTAAGTTATTCTGTTGGCATTCTTAAGAATGGGTGAAATGCAATTTACTAACAACATTAATTTGTAAATACTGAAACAAATTAAATACTCAATAGGGTTTGACAAATGCTAATCTTTTAAATCTATTTTTGACTATTATTCCCAAAGTCACTTACAACTTTGTCATCTGTAACTTTAACACTTAGTTTACCATCACAATGTCTATACTTGGTAACAAATCGACACTGAAAATATAAGAAAATCATCATTTATTAATCTTATATATTTTGTAACTTTCTAAATCATTATCAATTTGTGCCAATGGCTTTTGCAACCTCCTATGGCCTTTAAAATTTGAATCTTGAAAAAAATNTTATTGAAATGCTACAGTTAACTTTATAAGCTTTACAAAGATTTTGCGTTTCATCTTCACGACTTTACAGCGCGACATGTTTGTTTTTACAAAACAATTATTTATTCGACCTCCACCCCCCCCCACATTTATCTGTAGATTAGTGATTATTGGCTTTTATTCAAAATCTTTAAATTTGTTTTGAAAAATAAATCTATCTTTAAATTAGCCATGCATTTAAGGCCACTTTTGAAAAGGAATATTATATAAATAGCCTTACAGATTTCCCTCCACAAACGAGGAGTTGCATTTTTAAAGTCTACATAATATATAATTTTTAGCCTGTCTATGATATGACGTCTATGTGAACTATGTGGTTTGTTAATGAAAATAATTTAGAATTTAGTAGTGTTACAAAAGGGAGGATTGAGTTCGTGTTGAAGCAATAAGAAATATAAAACACGGGACTGTGGGGAACCTGAAAAAAACAGACGAAACAATATGTTGCCTATGCAGAGTAGCCAAGCATTTATTATGTTGTTTTTTTTTTAAATTAATCCACCAAATTAGTGCCACTTGCACCAGGCCAACTCGTACTTTCATAAAATAGTAGGCCTATATTTCTGATTCTGATTAATTATGAACGATATCTGTACGGAATTTTTAGAAATTAATGTAAGAAATAATTAGTCCACAGGACCTAGCTTAAAATGAAATACAAAATGTTGCCTACGTATAAAAATGGTTGGGCAAAGCCTGAAAAATAAGGGACGCAACGAAGCAACTAACGTGTCAACAAGAAATCTTCGTCAGCGCACAGTATAAAGAACAGAGGCGTAGCGAGAGTGTTTGGCACCCGGGGGACAAGATTCATTTTGAAGCGCCCCTTTTCTTTTTTTCAACTCTCAAACCCATTCTTTTCATCAAAATAATATCAAAAGCACATTTTGGCGCCTGATAAAAGAGTATTAAAGAGTAACACATACAAATACAACAAACATCGACTTTTGTATTTACCATCAAATCGGCGTTTATTTCATTTTGTTTGTAAACTTTTTATTTCAAGCAGTTAAGAGCTCTCACAATCAATGGTTTTGATTCATGACACACATAAAAGACTTTCTCGGACCAATTGCGATCAGGTTGACACAGACACTGCTGGCGCTGACCACGTCACCACTGACAACTTTAAAGTATGCAAGAAATTACATACACATATTCTTCAACAGTTCGGTGCAAAATATGTATTAAATTAAAACAGCTAAATTGGCAAACAATTCAAATGCAACATTTCACAGAATTAGTCTGTTTCCATGTTGTTGTTTTTTTTAATATTTAATTTATATAATTAATTGCACTGTTTTAAAATGGTCAGAGGATCTACTATGGCGTCGAGTACTGCTGGATCGCATGGAAACAGGGTTTCTGTAAAAAAAAAATTTGAAGTGGTAAATACATATAGGCTATATTTTGGGAGGAGGGCTAAATGGTGGATTCCCTCTTTATTGTTCACAGGACTCGACCCCTGGATCTGATTAATTTTTTTCGTCTAGTTTGCAACTGGGCTTCCAAAAATTTAATCCGGCTCTGATAAACCTGTTTTAAATTTAGTTGAAAAAGCGAAAAAAGTAAAGTACTTTTCATTCTCAGACCTAAAAAATGCATGTCAATCATTTTAAAGACATTAGTTACTACGCTGATTGTCAGCATCAAAGGAGAGTCAGGGACAGACATTATATAATTTTCCCCTACACCAGGGATCGTCACCCTACGGCACGCGTGTCAGACTTGGCACGCGGGGCGATTTTCAATGGCCGTGGACGACAAAAATATGAATAGGCCTACATGACTTAAACAATGCATCTTATAAGCTAGACCTCTTATTGGATTTGTGGCACCCAGAAATAATAAGAAATCATACTTTATCACATCATTACTGAAAAAGGTTGATGACCACTGCCCTATACAATAAAAAGAGAAAATATCTTTAATCTAACTTTCAAACCGAGGTATCAGCAGAGCTGGAGCACCCTAATTGACTGGCTGCATCCATTGGCCGTTGCTTATTCAAGGGGAAAGTAACTGTCAAAAGTCAAATTACTTTGTGCCATTCATCACAAACAACTGGTTGCTTAAACAATAATAATTTTTAAAAACCCCAAACAAACCCACCCAAGGACATGTTAATAGTGCAGTGTATTAAATTTTAAGATCACGCTCTTAAACTCCTAACTCGCTGTGTTGAGAATGTTGCAGTGTTTGCCGATTCATTTTGACATTTGTTGGCACAAAGCCTTCTCTTGGTGCTGACACCCAATCTGTAATCCATAGTTTGATTTAAAATTTATTTACTTATTTTTTTTTAGTAATACGGGGTGTATATTACGGGTACTACATCCCATCATAAATAAAAAAAAAAAAATTAAAAAAAAACTTTAAAAAAAAAAAAAAAAAAACAAAAACAAAAAAAATAAAAAAATATGAAAAAAAAAAAAAAAAAAAACAAAAAAATACAAAACAAAAAAAAAAAAATTTATTTACTTATTTTTTTTTAGTAATACGGGGTGTATATTACGGGTACTACATCCCATCAAAAAAAAAAAAAAAAAAATTCAAACAAAACTTTGAAGAAAAAAAAACAAAAACCCAACAAAAACAAATTAGCAACTGTGGAAGAATGTAAATAGACACACGGAAAAATACAAAACAATATAAAAAAATATATGAACTCATATTTCTTTAATTCATTAAAGTTATACCACAGTACAAATAAAAAAACCAATTAGAAAAAAATAATAAATGGATGTAACAATTTAAAATGTTTTCCTTCATTTACATGCTCAGATTACATATTACACTGTAATTACAGCTACAGTGACAGGATACTATAATTAAAAAGGAATACAAGAATGATAAACAAACTTATGCTCAACAGATATCCTTACTGAATATTTTTGAATACTTATAATTTTTAAAATAATAGATACATTTTAATATCAATTATTTAAAAAATTTATAATCCAAATTATGGTCTACTGAGAAATTAACAAGTTCATAATTGTTGAACACCCAAAAGTTTATTACCTGTAATTTTAAATTTGTCCCATCACACACAAAAAAAGCATATGGCAAAATAAAAAAGTTTACCAGTAACTTAAACAGTTTTTTGCAATAATTAATATTCTTTGGGTTTATTTTTTTAATAAAAATTTAATTATGCAGTTTAAGAACCAGTAGTACTGGGAACATTATTTTATTTGAGTCACCACAAAGCAACTTTTGGACACTGTTTTTGGATGTAGCAACTTTAATGCTAAACTTGGTTACCAGGAAAATTGATTGACATTGATTGAATGTGCGACAGAAAAATCGTTTGCCAATACATTTATGTGTCCTCGAAGATCAATTATTGTATTTTGATTTTTCTGTGAGCCAAGCTAAATAAAGTGTTTTCAGTTAACAACTTAATGATGAGATCTTTCAACAACTGTCCTCATATTTAAATTTCTAATATTAATTAACAAAACTTAAACAGTGTTTTATTCCAAATACAAAAAAAAACAACAAAATACAATGCAAACAATACATAATTAAATATATTGCACAGGTAATCACTGGAATGGCATCTTCAGGAGTTGACAAAAAGGAATGTGCAATACAGATTGTTTAAACCATTACAATTTTATCAATGGAAACATGCAAAGAAAATGAGTGTACCCTGTAAGCATCTTGTTAATGGGTACCATTTGTTTTATGATAAATACGTTCAAAATGTTAGTGATTGTCTATTCTTAGACAAACATCCAGCTGACTTTCCTTACTAGGGTCCTAATTTAAGATTGCCTCAAACTTTTAAAATATTTTTTAAAAGATAACAGTGAAAACGAACTAATGCTTTCCTTGTGCTAAAAGAAATTGAATAACCATCAAATTGATATTATAAGAAATACTGTAGTCTGAGTGTGAGGAGTAAAGATGTAAATAAACCAACGAAAAATTATGTTCACGGCTGTGACAGAATAACACAGGCAATTTTCACAGCTTTAATCCTTTAAAAAATTAAAATAAAAATATATCAGGAAATAACATTGTACATGTACCTGGAAATAAACATTGATCCGATTCAGCATGTGGTATATGACAAAACTCTAGTATTTGACACTCTAGATGCTATTAAGACAGCTTTTAGTGTAAGTGCACATTTCTAGATACCCCCATATAGACTATAGGAACAGAATCTTGGGGAAAATCAAATATGCTTACTTGGCTTTTACATGAACCTACCATATGGAATTTTAACTGAACAATTTCATTTGGACTAAGTTTTAATCTTTTTGAACTGCACTGATAAAAGTTAAAACAAATTCAGCTAAGCGCAGAGAATAAATTGAACATTTTAGAATTCATTTCTTTAAAGAAATTTTTAAAATTAAAATACATGAAAGGAAATTTAAACTTTTCAATGACTGTGCCCTGTGTGTTATCAAGGCACTAGCATTAAAAATGCATTGTTATTTGATTTACAAAGTTAAATTTATATCAGTTACCCATAACTCACAGTTGTATAAAGTACGGTAACCAAAAATAAATAAGCTTTATACAAAGAATTTGAGAATAGTAAATTCAAGCAAATTTTGAATTTTTTAAAGTATTTATATTTCTATTTAATAATGTTTTCAAAAGCATGCAGTTAAATATTGATACCACAACTCAAGAACTTTCAAAAATTAACACTAATAATTCACAACTTTCATCAAATCTGTCTCAATTAATTTGAATAGATAATTTAAGGTACATACAATTTTTTAAAGAAAATAAGAGAATGAAAAATAAATAAAATAAGTTAATAAAATAATTTTAAAAAAAACTTTAAATATTGAAATACAATTCACATGTTTTTGGGCTGTTGGGGAGGGCTCAAAGGTTCAATACTGGAATGGTGGAATAGGTGTGTATGAACAGTCCCCTGATTAGGGGGCATAAAATTTGCCATGTCCTGGGCACTGGTTACCAATGCTATACCACTGCAGTGAAGCAACACCAAAGTGATATTTTAATTTTCAAATTAAGAAATGTCTTATATTCCTTATTCATTTGTAACTTAATCTTATATATATACTTGCCATATTCAAAGTTTAAAATAGGAGTGGAAACAAAGATTTGCAGGCGGCTATAATGAAAACTGTGATGGCCATAGTGTAAGTATGGTTGCAGTCAGTTATTGTTTGCAGCAGGAATAATAGGATTTCATTAAGTCTGCCTACTCCCTGGGAAATTACAAAACTTAAAAAGCAGCGATCTTGTCTTTGACTAGTTTCACAGTTTCAGCGAGGCAGGGAGTTGCATGGGAGTGATAACAAGCCTATGGCATATCTCATTGAAATATTATCTCAAAATGGATTATTACAGACAGTCACTGATTTGAAATGTTTATTCTCTACAAAGAAAAATCACAGCTGGGCAAATAGCCACCTTTTTTCATGGGGTTAGTAAGCTGCCATAATTTGTATAGTTAACATATTTGTATAATGAAAACTAAAGAGATAAAAAACAAGAAGTCTAATTCAACTACTCGTAAGCATAATTTACTTGCATTTTAAAAATGGATTTGTCTTGAATGTATCGTAACATTTAAATCACAAAATAATCAAATGTTATTATTTTACAAAATAGAACCTTAGAATTTATTAATTTTATTTATTTAATCAGGAACAGCTTTATTTACTTAAGTTTTGTATAGTCCAGTGGCTGTGGTTGTAAAGCATGTTCATAACAACT
Source organism: Lymnaea stagnalis (assembly GCA_964033795.1). NCBI lineage: Eukaryota > Metazoa > Mollusca > Gastropoda > Lymnaeidae > Lymnaea > Lymnaea stagnalis. The sequence continues at coordinate 573,366 of CAXITT010000206.1, forward strand.
TTTTCTGTGAGATCTTTTATCATCCTCAAAGTTATGCCCATAACATGGTGAAATCCACAATTCTTACCGAATTGATATTATTTAAAAAATTCTTAAAATAAAAAAAAACAAAAAATTTGGAAACAATTTTTCTTTAAAAGTCTCCCCTGATTTTACTATAGAGCCATTTTACAAAAACAAGAGACAAAATTAAAGAAAAACAGCAAAGTACTGGTATATTAATATTTACCATCATTCAAAACTAAATCAAAAGATAAATATTTGAATTTTTAAAATAATTAGTTGAAAATGTATACATTTACGTTTGATTAAAATGAAACACACTGAAATTAAATGTTAAACTGCAAATATATATTTATATTATTAATGCATATTTTCATCAATGATCAATTTAACTAAAATCAGATCGTAAGGGTACATCATGAATGCAAAGAGCGTATTTATTAAATTTACAACACAAATAACTAACTCCAAGAGATAAACATAAGAAGCTGAATATTTTGTTATAGAGCCATGATTAACTAACAATGTAATGCACAAATAATATATGAACATACATCTAAACCCATTGGCTGCTGTCAATTCATCTTAAATAAATGAAAGATTTGCTTTTTTTGAATCACTCTTCATCGTAAACTTTAACATATATAAAATGCTTAAAGACACCTTTTAAAAAAATATCGTGTGACTTTGGCACCAAAGCACCATGAAACAATTTTCTGTATTACTGTTATGTGTTGATCCATGTTTCAACTAGGCACAGCTCAATTTCAAGTCAAGAAGACAGAAATCTAGGATAAAATATATACATAAAAAAAAAACAGTAGTTAAAAACAAATGTATTATTAAATATTAGAATTATAACATAAGATTTATTAGCAAGGAATTTTTTTAAATACCTGTGTAAAATTACTGAGCATCACTGTGAACTTATCTCAGAACACTTTAAAAATGGCAGTTCAGCAAGACTCCCCTTGAGAATGGTCTAACCCCCAACTTTTCGTGAAGGGGCATGAACCAACTGAGGAATTATCAGCCACTGCATGCGACAACTCCACTGACACAATATTGGTGGCAGCAAGCTTAAGCTACTTATGCTACCACTACATGTTCCACTCAACACAGGGTGAGGAGTGATAGACAGCTTCTTTGAACCATCTCCAATAAGGAAGAGGTAGTACAAAATTATATATTGTGAGTTTAAGCCTACTTTCAGACCCTACTGGACATCCTTTTCTATGTATTCTTTGCTTTATATATATATATATATATATATATATATAAAATATAATATAATAAAAATAAGTTGTGGAAAAACAATTGTTAGAACATTATCAGAGCATGGTAGAAATGAAGACACGTCTCTTGAGAAGTATGGAGTTTTATCCATATAGTAAAATTACACTTTGACTTTTTGAAAATGAATATCTATTAACTTCATTATTGTCTCTCTATTTTTATATATAAATTTTCTTGCATTCCATTTCTTTAACCAGATAACAATGCATCTGAATGAGGGGAACACAAATACAGGTATATGTAATTCCGTGTAGCTCTACATGTTGTATTATTTAATTATTAATAGTATATTATTAACTTGCTCACTATCAGCGTCTGATTATGAGGCAGGGAAATTTAGTAGTTTGTTACCCTTCATGAACGTATATAATAACTTAAACTTCAGATTGTATTAATTAGTATTACTATAAGCATGTGTAATAAATAAATGACAAAAACAAAGACAAGTGATTAAACATGTTGCATAAAAAATTGGCATAAACTTATAAACTTTAAAGGTAACCTTTAAAGTAGAAATTTTCATTCTCAGACGCAAGCTTACATACATTAATGATACATTTCTTTGTAGCTTACATTATGACTTTTATGCAGCGAAGGTAATGCAATTTAATTGGAGTGTTGGTTATTCATAAAATTTGTGCAAATGAATTTTTTAACACCGAACAATCATGATTAATTACCTATTTAGAAGAATTAAAAAAAAACACTATTTTTTCCTTCCATTCACTTCAAACACTGTGTAATCTTCTTCATCATCGTCACCATCACCTAATGGTTCCATTTCCATATCACCACGATCACCCTGTTGAGTTATTATACCATATTTTCTTGACTTTGTTCTCTTTCTTCTTAATCTGAAATGAAATAATATGGTAAACACTTAAAATTATACAAGGTGCTAAAAATTAATGAAGTAAGAAAAGTTTTTAACAAATCTATATGTTTGTTTACTAAATGTCTTAACCTAGTTAGTAATACATGTCTAAGTAAAAAAGTAATTCAATTTGAAGAGGAAATAACATATAGGTAATATTTTTTTTTTTAAATTTGTTAAACATATATTATAATAATTATAAGTATAAGTATAAGGCAAGGACCTAGGCTATTAAATAAAATTTGACAAAAGTCAACTACATTTATACTTTGCCCACAAGATTTCCCAATTTAATTAACAACTTTATGAACATCAATATTATTGAAAAATTATAGAAATTTATATTTATAATTAACATATATTTTCACATCATAAGAATACACACAGTCTTCAGATTGATCTTAATCTTATTAATTATAATTTTGGTAATATTAGACCACAAACTTTGAGTTTGAATTAAAAGGCATGACATATTACACTTATAAGTTAAAACAGAGAAAATCACTTGAATCTTACCGGACTGCTCGAATAATAAAATAAACTACCACAATACCAGTGACACCCAATGTTACATAAAGAGTCCGCAAAAGCATTTCTTTATTCTCTTTCATCTGTGACAATATGGATTTTGGAAAGTCCTTGTCCATTTCTTTATTTTCTGCACAATTGGAGTTGTTTGTATTAATTGGAAGACTACAATTCACTGAAATTTCAGGTTTTTTATTATTTTCGTCATTTTCTGTAGCTTTGTTGGCCTTGTCATCCTTCTTTGTGCCTTCGTTAACAGAATCAACGGCACTACTTCTAGGGTTTTTTATTACTTCAGCTTCATCTCTTTTATAACGAATGGAATCACCGAGAGTTTTCTGTCCTGCGAAAGTAGTAGGTTGATCATCTGCGTTTCTCAGTGTTAAAGCACAGCTCACTGGTGCGAATGTTAGTGTTGTCAGCAGTGGCAAAATTATAACTAAAAAGCATGTAATTTTGCACATATCTTTCAGCGCAAAATATTTTTTTATGCAATAAGGTTCATTCATTTTAAGAACATCTAACTAAGGCAAGGCAACGTGCTCAGATCAAATAAAACAATAATATTTACTGTTTAATGTTAAGAAACACGAATCAGAAGTGAAACTTCTTTAGCTACACACGCAACAGGCAATTTGTTGTTTTCCAGCTGTCATCTCACTTCCGTTAAATTGTACTGGCCAGATCAATTTTGCATTTCAAGCTGTGTTGTTCGTTCAATTGTCATTTAATGCACTTTAAATTAAAACGTGTAATTACAATTATTTTAAATATACGATATTCCCAGTCAATGCTAAAATATTCATTGATTATATATAAAGGACCATAAATACATCCCCTTTTTTTCTTTTGAGTTTATTCGAGCAAACTAAATCAGAGTTGGCCATGACCGGATACAGATATATTTACAACCACATTTTTATTTTGTAGAGAAGGTGAAGGCTAATAGAAATAAACAGTAGTGAAACGTTTGATTTTAAATGGGATGTGCCAAATTTAGTTACAGTCTTCCGTGTCTATTAATAGCAAGATTATATTTAGTGAGGTTGCAGAGGTATATTTAAATGATATTCATAATCTCAACAAACGATTTTTTTTTCTCCAACCTATAATAATAATAAATGTGTACCAGTGCCAGTGTAGGCGTGGCGTAGATAGATAGAACAGTGGTGAACAGTAGTGACAGTATAAGTAGATCAGATGAGATAGTCTGATAGTCTTCTGATACTGATAGTAATAATTAATAGTAGATTGATATAAAGTTGCTGGTAGGTAGTGGTAGTATAAGAGTAAAGACAAGTATAATAAATATTATCATTAGTTTATATTTTATAATAGTGTATTATATAATAATAAAATAAATAAGCTAAGTAAGTAAGGCTAACTAAGATAGCATATCATCATCATGTCATATTATTATGCTGGCTAAAACAATATCAATAAATATCATATAATATGATTCATCAAATATCTGCATAGGCATGGCAGATGGCATATCAAATATTCATAATCTTATACTCTTAAAATTATAGTGATAGTATACATACATACATAGTATGATAGTATGTTATTATGTAGACAATGATGTAGAATGTAGTCAAAAAGGAACAGTTTGGCAACACAGTTTACACAGTCACTGCTAACTTCTAGTTAAAAGTTTCAATAAGCCTATAATTTGTAATAACATTAATATAAATTTATGATTATGACTATTATTTACTCTGTTATAAATGAATACAAAAAGAAATATGTCACTGAAATAAAGTATTGTATAATAATTATTTGTATATTATAATTATATACTATACTAATATACATTTGTTTAATATTTACTTTTACTGATTAAAACTGAATTATTCATTAGTAATATTTAATTATTCCACAAAAATTACTGACTGAAATTTAGTACACTTAGCACACATAAATTTTACTTATACCACTATGATTCAATCAAATTTAAAGTTCAGACTCAGATAATTATATTTGTATTTAGTAGCAGATTCAATTAATATTAACCAATTAACATTCAGCAATCATTGGGCCTTGGCCCACTTGAATGTATGCTAAACCTATTCCAGGCCCAATTGTAAAACTAAGTCCTTAGTAAAAGTTAGTAAGACTTTATTTAATTTAAGTCTATAAAAGAGGATAACGGGTATAGTCCAAAGTAGAGACCGACCGAAAGTGATTTTCTGATTTCGTCCGAAGCCGATAATAGGCAGCAAGTTTAAAAATAACTTTCGGCCGAAACCGAAAAAAGGCCGAAAGTTAAAAATGACTTTCGGCCAAAACCGAAAATGAAATATTTGGATATTTTGAAATTCGTTCCCGCATACATTCTGCATACATCGAAAATGATGGGGGAAAGTATAAATATTTACATTCTTTTTTATAAAAAATGAGATAATCGTGAATATTAATAAATAAACATCTACTATAGGGGTCTCAAACTCGCAGCCCGCCAACCATTTGTGACCGCAAGATGATATTTTGCGGCCCGTTACATGACAGAAAAGTTTATTGTTAATGCGCCGGCTCGTTTCCCCCATTCTCATATCTATAACGTGACTCTCCGCAACGGTTTCAGTCGAGTCTCACCAACAAGTCTAATTCTGATTTTTTTAAATGTTTCTATATATTTTTGTATTATGATTATAATGGTAAGAACCGTTTTAAAATCGGAAATAAAAGTTTCTATTTTATAGCTTTTTATGAGACAAACATGGCAAAGAGTTAGGATTTAAGAAAAGTTTTTAAAAGTAAGTTGGCGGGTAATGCACAACCATAATTGTGTAAATCGTAGCAATCTGTTGCATTATCAAAGGATCCATATTAAAATTGCCGCTAGTGTTTACGAGTGAGGTATAGTCCGAGCCTGTCAGCGTGGTCACTTTCTAAATCTTCTTCTTATGCCTTTTTACCCATTCTGAGTCTCTACATTTTTTAGACTTCAAAAAAACAGACAGCTACTTTTCAGCTTTTTGCTGACTCTTTCTCCTTTACTTTGCAAGATGCCCCGCGCGGGGAGCTGAATGGAAAAATAGACAAGCACGGACATTTTATTGCATTGCCCTTCACCTTCCCTGAAATTATTGTTCTGATCATGGTTCTAAAATATCACTTAATTTGTTCTTAAAGATCCCTTTATTTGTTTCTAAAGATTGTTTAGTTTGTTCTTAAAGACCGCTTAGTTTGTTCTTAAAGATCGCTAAGTTTGTTCTTAAAGATCGCTAAGTTTGTTCTTAAAGATCGTTTAGTTTGTTCTTAAAGAGCGTTCAGTTTGTTGTTAAAGAGCGTTCAGTTTTTTGTTATTGATCACTTTATTTGTTTTAAAGAACGTTTTAGTTTGTTAATAAATACAATCGCTTAGTTTGTTCTAAAAGAGCGCTTAGTTTGTTATTAAAGAGCGTTCAGTTTGTTGTTAAAGAGCGTTCAGTTTTTTGTTATTGATCACTTTATTTGTTTTAAAGAACGTTTTAGTTTGTTCATAAAGATTGCCTGGTTTGTTGTTAAAGATCGTTCAGTTTTTTGTTAATGATCTTATTTGCTTGTAAAGATCATTGATTTTGTTCTTAAATATCGCTTAATTGTTCTTAAAGATCATAAGGTTTGTTTTTATAGATCTTTTAGTTTGTTATACAAAATCATTTAGTTTGTTCTTAAAGATCTTTTAGTTTTCTGTTAAAGATCGCTTAGTTTATTCTTATAAATCATTTAGTTTACTATTAAAGATAATTTGTTTTGTTCTTAAAGATCATTTAGTTTGTTCTTAAAAATCGTTTAGTTCGTTTCTTTAAGATTGTTTAGTATGTTATTAAAGATCGTTTTAGATTGTCCTAAAGATCGCTTGGTTTGTTTTAAAGATCGTTTATTTTTTCTTAAATGTCGCTTAGTTTGTTGTTAATTATCTTTTAGTTTGTTCTCAAAGATCGCTTAATTTGTTCTTTAAGATCGCTTTATTTGTTTTTAAATATCGCTTTTTTTTAAAGATCGTTTAGTTTGTTCTTAAAAGTCGCTTAATTTGTTCTTAAAGATTGTTTTATTTGTTCTTAAATGTGGCTTAGCTTGTTGTTAAATATCGCTTTTGCTGAGTATTAGATGACTGAAAACCTCAGTCACTTTCGGCCGGATGTCCGAAAGTCTAAGTCAATTTCGGCAGAAAGTTAACTTTTCAGTTTCGGCTGAAACTGAAACTTGACGAAAGTAATAAAATGGCCACTTTCGCGCCGAAACCAAAGCCGAAGCCGAAATTCGGTCGGTCTCTAGTCCAATGGTCAGCAACCTTTTTTGAGTAAAAAGTCATTTTATAACTTACATTTTACTAGGGTTGCCAGGTCTGCTTCCAAAATATAAGGGGGGGGGGGGGGGTGGTAAGTGGAAAAAAAATTGTTAATATAAATGTTAAAAAAGTGGACTGTCTGCTCAAATAGTGTACACCTGGCAACCTTACATTTTAACCTTTTTTGAGTAAAAAGTCATTTTATAACTTACATTTTACTAGGGTTGCCAGGTCTGCTTCCAAAATATAAGGGGGGGGGGGTGGTAGTAAGTGGAAAAAAAATTGTTAATATAAATGTTAAAAAAGTGGACTGTCTGCTCAAATAGTGGACACCTGGCAACCTTACATTTTACATCTGATAAGACTAAGAACTTAATTAGAAAGCTGCAGTAGGGGTGGTTTTAATAATGCAAAGATCCACAGGATGCTCACTGCTGGACTAGTCTATATACACAAAGTATAGACTGATAAAATAGTTTATATTACTTATTTGACATTGAACTTTGTGCTGACGGGCGTAAGGAAAACAATTAATATATGCAATTGATTATTTTTCAGAACCATGCTACAAATTTAACATGATTTCACAGACCCTGATGGTTGAAGATGTTGCTGGTTTTGTGAGGTTTGTCTAAGTAAAGGAATCATGGAGAGATAGTGCAAGGAAAATCAAGTGACTTTTGAAACATTGTTTTTTTCTACTGTAATATCAAATTATTCAGCTTGATGTCAGTTGGATTCCAGTTACCATTATACATGAATTGTGAGAATGTCTTCTAAACCAGTAAATGCTGAAAATGCCCACACCTACAAACTAGTTGTAGTTGGAGATGGTGGTGTGGGAAAATCTGCTCTAACCATTCAGTTTTTTCAGAAATTATTTGTGCAAGATTATGATCCTACAATAGAAGACTCATACATTCAATACACAGAGATTGATGGTGACTGGTGCATCTTAGATGGTAAGTAACACGTTTTTAATTGAAATCCTTTAAAAAGTAATAATTCTTTTTTGTTTTGCATAAATGTTCAAATCTTCCACTGTTTTTCATGATAGAAATTAAATTTGTGACAAATATGTTTGTAATTATTCTTGTTGTAAAATAAAAAATGATAAAAATAAAGGATTAAACATGAAAATACATGTTAGGTTCAAACTTTAAAAAGATGGTACATTTTTAGATTACAGCTACATTGTATATTGCACCTTAAAAAACCTAAACAATTTTATTGGGTACACCATCATGAATCACCTCTAAATTTGAAATTGGGAAATAATTGTAGATTTTTAATTTCACAACAACCGCTTAACTTTTAAGTTGACTGTATCTTCATTAGTAAATAAGTAGACATTTCAAGTTGAATGGGAAACATTGTTGTACAATTGTGTGTTTTTTTATATTGAGTCTACCTCATGAAAACATTCATGCCAGGAATTGTAAGTTACAATTTCATTATAACGTTTTATTAAAATTATTATAAATCAAAGAAAATATTACCACAGGATTTACTGACATCATTAAAAAAAAATGTTTTCATTTTTAGGTTAAGCTCTGAATGGGTTGAACTGATTTGCTGACATGATTTATCTAAGGTATGATCCATGTATCTTTATCAGCTATGTTTCAACATTATTTTGTTTGTTTTCAGTGCTGGATACAGCTGGACAAGAAGAATTTAGCGCCATGAGGGAGCAGTACATGAGGAAAGGAGATGGTTTCTTACTTGTATATTCAGTCACAGATAAACAAAGCTTTGAGAATATCAGTAATTTTCACACACAGATTTTACGAGTGAAAGATAGGTAATAGTGGTATTTTATTTTTTTCTATTCTTAAATCTAAAATTAAATATTTAATTACAATTCTGTATGTATAAATTTACTTTTTCTTTCGTCTCAGAGATAACTTCCCAATGATCATGGCAGCCAATAAGGTTGATCTTCTACATCAAAGGGTTGTTAGTGAAGAGCAAGGACTGCATCTGGCTGCTAACTTAAGGGTAAGCATTGTATACAAAAGTGTTACAGTTTAACATTACCATTGGTATTCTTATGATAACAAACATAGTTAAAATAAAAAGTTTTCCTCTTTGACAGGCCTGCACAAAGTTATAATGCATAAATAATATGCCTTATTCTAATACTTGAAGATTGTCAACTTATACATTTTTTAAATATATATTTCCGTCTTTAAACAAAAGTTCCTTAAAATTATATTAGAATAATAAATTAACTTTGCAAATACAGAACTTTTCCTAACTAGTAAATGAACTGAAAAAAAATGTGTCACTCTTCTTGAAGTCTTTGGTATACTTAATATGTAATAAAGTTAAAGAGTGCTTGTGTTTAAAAGACTGAATAAAGCATTACATGAGAGGTATATATGTCATTATAATATTTTGGAACTTTCCTTTCAGGTGCCATATATTGAAACTAGTGCTAAGGATCCCCCATTGAATGTGGATCTTGCATTCCATGAAGTTGTTCGAGTGATAAGGTAATTGAATATAATATTTGTCAAAATTGTAAGCCAAAATTCTTGTTAAGACAACACTATGTCTTTGTTAAATGGCTATTATTTTTGCTTAAATTAAGTACTATCTTCATTTATTTCCTGTCATACATTAAGAGCAATCTCTCAAATTTTTTGTTGTTGTTATAGTTTGCTCAAAAACAGGGCCTTTGGTGCTGTTTTTACAAGTACAGTACAGGGTTTTAAACATTTGTCTGAGTTAGTCATGTGTTGTAACCAGTAGATTGTAAGACTAAAGAATAAAAAAAATTTTACGCTGACAAAAGATCGAGTATATCTGATATGCATGCATATATAAATAAAGCATATAAATATATATATTACTAATTCACTCTAATATTTTATTTAAAAGAATACCTCGCAGACAGAAGAGAGTTCTCCTTGCAACCCCAAATTAATTATTTTAAAATAATTGTCCTGGTTTTAATTGGAAAATTTAAGATTTTTTAAATGGCCTTGTTTTAAATTTGAAAAAATGTTCCCATAATCATTTAGTTTTACCTTTTTTAAAATTTATTTTTAATAAATTCATTTAGACGTCTGCCATCACCTAAGAAAAAGAAAAAGACTTCTGGAGGCTGGCGATGTGTTGTGCTGTAATCTGGATTAGGGCCTTTTCTTTTAGCTAAACTTTAGCACGTTTTCCCAGGATTGCTGTAAATAATTATGATTGGGCTCTTGATTCTAAATTAATATAAATATTGATTCATTTTATCTTAGAAAACTGCTTTGAAAATTATTAAGAAAATACCTAGTCAAATGATTTGAATTTGAGACTGTATTCTTTGATGTAATGGCTCAGAATTTACCTCCCATATATGAAATGTTACATGGCAAAAATAATTAAATATAGTTATAAGATGTTTATGTTGAAATGGGTATTCAAATTTTGAAAGCTCTGTCGACAAATTAAACTTTCAAAGTTTACTAAATAAATATTTTGATTCAAATATTGCACATTATGTTTACCGTTAGCAATATATTTTTGTTCCCATTTTCAGTTGAATTGCATTCCTTAAATATATTTTCAAATTCAGGCTTAACAATATTGTTTTATGTTGCTTTTGACCATTGAAAAGATAATTTGTGATATATGAACTTGCCAGTCATGAGATGTCAATAATTTTTCTGAGCTCAAGATGTATTTTTTAAATATTATGTTTTCAAGTGATTTTTACTGTATATTCCGAACTATTCCAGAGGGTAAGAAATATATTCAGTACCTTATTCTTAATCTCATGGTCTGCCTTCTTAGTTAAGGATGCGTCAGACTTTTTCAGGCCCCCTTTTTTTTTTCAAGAAGAGTGTCCCATTTTTTTTCCAGTTCCTTTACAATTTATGAAGTATGTGCTTAGTAACTTTATTATTCCTGGGCATGGACAAAAAGTATACTATGTAATGAATGTTTAAGTTTAAGTTCTAAGAGACTGCTTTATTAGATAAGTGTAATATGATAATGATGCATCATTTTTATTTAGGTTGTGTTAAGATTGTGTTATTGCACATTATATTCCATTTGTTGGCACTTTTTTATTTTTTAAAAACATTTACATTGCTTAATTTTTAAAATGTTGAGTTTTTTTCTTTCTTTTATCTTAGAAATTAACTACCTTTTAAAAGTACTAACAATGAAACAATTTTAACAGCAACAATGGGTACTGGCAAAAACTTTCTATAATAAAAGTTTAATAAAATTATTATTCTTTAGTTTAGCTTTTTTTTAAACATCAAATGAATGTCTTTTCCTAAATCATCTGATTAAATGATTTTGATTTCAACCTAGGAGGGAGCAATGGTTATTTAGTTTTTAAGAAATTGTTGGTGGATATCTGCAGTTAGTGGTGTAAAATATTTTTATTTTTTTTTACAATTACTGAAACGGGTGTCTAATTTATCAGTTTTAAATTTGGTTAGATCTATATTTGATATGTGCTTAACTCCACGGCATGCAAATGTTGTTAACATTTTAATGGTTTACTCTTAATAAAACAGTAATAATCTACGCTTTATTTAATGGCACTCATTGTATTTAAATTAGATAAGCAAATCTCATCATTGTTAAAACACAGGCTGTTACTTATTTTATGTTTGTACATATTTTATGATAACCCATGACTGTGGAAGATTTAGATATGGTATAGGCCTTACACTAAAACAAAATATTTTTTGTCCCCACAACAAAACACCAATGTTCCCTCTAAGGTTTGTTGGTTCGTGTGCAAAATGATAAAGTTGTGTGCAAATTTTTACAGCATCAATTTTTTTGTGCATCAATTTTACAGCCTACAGACACAAACACACACTTAAGTTGAAATTAGCTGCCGGTACTCAAACTGCTGTGTGGCGTCTGTTAGATTGATGCGCAGTCGCGCAGCTTAAAGGGAACATTGCATAACACTCTTGCTTTTTGCTATAACGATAGTTTGTAAAGAATTTTTTTTTTACTGGCACGTGTGGTGCTAAATATAAAACTATTACTGGGCAATGGTAAACATTTGAGATATACACCCCCCCCACCACCTTGCCAATCTGTTAATACTTTTATAATGTGCTATCTTCTCTCAGCAGTAATAAATTTTGCAAATCTCTCATAATAACTTGCCAGTTAATCATATGGTTGTAATAAAAACGATTGACCATCATTTGCCCCAGACCTAACAAACATTATTGAATATGTTAAAGGTTTAAAAATAAATAAATTCACAACACGGGAGAAATATATCTAAAAAAAACCAGTGATGCAATAATTTTGCATGTTTTATTGAGTGAAGTTATTAAATAAACAGCTTCAAACTTTTTAATATTCTTTGGATTGTGTGGAATCAATGGTAATGGAAGTTATTTGTTACAAGTGTATAAGGTTCTTTTTTAAATTAAAATCATTATGGCCTATATAATCCTATGGATGGTGAATTTTTGAAAAATGGTTTAATTGAATGGATAATCTAAAAGTGTACCATAATTTAAATTATTTGAAAAAGTTCAGTGATGTAATTAGAGATGTGCTAAAGCTGGTACTTTTAAATTTGCAGGATTTTTTACTATATTATTATAGTCTTTGTAGTACAACAAATGTGAATTTGACATATTTGTAGATTTTGTTTGTTATATTGCTGTAGTGGTGTGTCATTACTTTGATAGACTAACATAAATGTATATATTTTGACAACTTTACTGTATATTGAAGCTGTGTGATGTAAAACTTTTTCTTTTTATAAATGCATACTTTTTGTAGAGCAATTATAGAGAACAGTCAAGAGAGAAAAGAAATCATGAACAAAATATACTGGTTTTCTTATTTAAAAACTCTAGAGACTTCTCTAAATTCTTATCTCACTATACAGCTTTGATTAGAGGTTATTTTTTCTGGGTGGTGCCTTATTGCATGTATCTTAACCAGAAAGTGATTCAGATGTAACAAGAATGTAATTAATAGTTCCTCACAGTTTATTCAAATGTCATAAGACAATGTTTTTAAAAGTACCTACCAGTATATTTACGCCATTATGGGGTAATGCTTTTGAAGTACATCTTTAAAAAAGAACAACTAACAAAGTGAAACAAAACAAACCAAACATCTATTTTAGAAAGGGTACACTATTTATTCGTGTACTTTTGTTGTTGTTGTGCTGCGTTCACCTGAAGTCATGCAGTGTTACAGATTAAAGGAGGTGTGTGCAATGTTGAGCTGTCTGCCCATCCTTTTGAGGCTTAGATTGTTGTGAAAACCCATTCCTTTTTTTATGTTAGCTAAAATATTACTTTGCTAACACTCAAGCTTCAAAAATTTTAAAGACCTGATGACGACGGCACTTTCATTGCTTTTCATTGAAGCTGTTCGTAGATCTTCATTTGGGTGCTGAATAAATTATCGTTAAAACTGATAAAATTGATGTTTATATCATTTTCACTTAACAGAAGTTTATACTTTCATTTTGTAATATACAAACTATGTTTGTTGTAAAAAAAAAAAGGTATTTAAACGTTCCACCTCATATTTGAAAACTGGCATTAAGTGAGGTAAAAGATTTTTTCCTCCACATTTATTTTATTGATCAAAACCATTTCTTGTCCATACTATTCTTAAAGATCTGAGTAATTTTTTAAATTAAATAATACCATGAACTTAAGGAAGAGAATGGCAAATATTTAATTAATTAAATGTGTATGTTCTTGACTGAGGTGATATCATGTTACTTATAGTTATAGCTCTAGATGGCACATTCCATCATGCTTGGCTCTTTTCCATGGACATGATTCTAGTGATTTTGAACTGATGTTGTTATCAAATTGTTACATGTTTAATAACTGTTTTATTGTTACATGTTACAGGCACACCATAGTATGACTTTAACTTCATTGATCATTTCACACAATAATTACATGGTATGGTTTACTTATTTTTTCTTTTTTTTTTGTAGTTGTGTTTATATAGTTTTCTTACATGTAATGCTCCACACAATGTTTTTTAATTTTTTTAACATTTTTTTTATACAAAATGAATTTTAAATTACAAACTTATCTTAACAAGGAAAATAAACTGTCTAAAGCAAAATGGACATGACATTTGAAGATGATGATGGGAAAATTAATTTGATTGTTTTTATTTTATCTTAAAAAATTCAAACCTTTTATAATTTTCCATTACATAATTTCATTTTCCATTTCAAAAATAAGTTTTCATACTTTTTTAAATTACATTTACTCCTTAATTGAATAGCATTGATTCATGTTTACTTTTTGCAAAATGCCTTTTAAAAACTGTTTTCTTTTTTAAACTTTTACCAACTTCACCCTAAGAAAATACTTTTTAATAAAGAAATTCTTATATTCAAACTTTCAGCCCTATTATTATTTTGAATAGTCAATATAAGAAGAATTTTTAAAAATTAAAAAAAATTTTGGGGCGTAATGTTTAAAGGGACTAACTCAGTGTTGATTAAAGGATGTGGTGCAAGAGCATGGCATAGATCCGTCCATCCTTCCATGTGGCGGTACAGCCTGTGTAGGGCTTTGGCCTGACTCGCCACTTCCTTCCACTCAGACCTAACTGATGCTTTTCTTCTTCATTCTTGGATTCCCAGCTGCTGTAGATCTTTTTTAAAATCATTCATCCATCTAAGCCTAGGTCTCCCTTTGATCCATTTTCTGGTTTTGGTGGTGTACCCTCTTCACTCTAAGTGTCCTGCCCAGCGTAGCCTACCCTTTTTTGTTTTAGCTATTATCATGGGATCCTGATAGTCTATAAAATTCCTGGTTGGTTCGTATTCTCCATCCATGTTCATCCTGTGTTGTTCCGTATATTTTCCAGAGAATAGACTGGCAACCAAACAAAAAAAAAATATTAAAAAATCTTCAGCTGTATACACAATTTGTTTTATTATAAGGAAATGTGTTGTTAAAATGACATTTTAATCACATTATTATCATGTGTATCCAGAGCAAGTCTTGTTCTCTGGCCCTCTGAAAATCTTACACTGTAGAGCATACAAAAATCTAACCACTCTTAAATCATGATGACATTAATTTCTTCCATAAAATATATAAAATACATATTTTTGTCAAACTCGATCCTTTAGATCAGGGGTCGCGAATCTATGGCTCGCGAGCCAGGTGTGGCTCTATTGATGGCTGCATCTGGTTCGCAGACAAATGTTCGATTCTTAAAAAAAAAAACGTTGCATTAATGGTAAGAAATACTCATTATTGATTAGCAACAGCATAACAATGTTATTAAAAAGAATTCAGAGACATTATTGCAATTTTAGTGTTGAAATTACACAAAATGCACAAATTTTCTTGAATTTTTAGTTTTAAACATAATGTATGGCTCTTACGGAATTACTTTTCAAAATATGTGGTATCTATGGCTCTCTCAGACAAAAAGGTTCCCGACCCCTGCCTTAGATCTATGTTACAAAACATGAATATAAAAAAAAAAAAAAAAAAAAAAGCAGAATCGTTAGATATTCTTCACTTTAGTTACCTGAGGCTTGAGAACAGCCCACAAATATGTCTATAGATATTGGTACAACAACAACAACCCCCCCCCCCCTTTCAGTAAATTCATTTGAAGCCTAAATTATAATTTAAGTTTTTACCTTGTCTTCATCTGATCAAAGCTCCGGTGTACATTCAAGCATAACAAATTTTTGCTCAGACATATTCAAAATATGGTAAAAAGTTCTTTGCAAGGCTATCTATCAATGGATGAAATATGCATACAACTTTTCTGTGCAAGGGTCATGAAATAAATAAGGCATATTAAAGGACATATTGCATTACTAGTTGATGGATTGATTTGAGTTTAAGGCTCTGCTTTCACAATAATGGGCAGCAGGTAGTCTGAAATTTAAAAAAAAAAAATAATCTGTGTCATGCCAAAGACATACACTTGGATTTCGTTTTTCAAACTTTTAAAATGTATTTTAATCTGTGATTAAAAAAAGTAATGTTTTTTGGGTAAGCTTAGACATAAACTTGAGTATTTATGCAAAATTCTAAACATTACTGCTTTTATAACTGAACTAATGAACTAAAATTCAAGTCAAGTTTCAAAAAACAACAAACAACGCTCAAACAACAACTCCTAGAGACAAATGTAAAATGCGTTGTTGGGGGAAATCTTTGCATGAAAAGAGAAATAGGTAATGAAATTTTAGTCAATTACCCCTGGTAATTTAAATGAATGAGTTTGCTATAATTGAATTCACAACTTTGTTTAAATGACTACTCATAATAACAAGAACATAAAAGATTTATTTACAACCCAACATTAATATTGATTCTTGGAATATCTTTGACACTCAATTTACAAGCTTGAGAAATAATTTCCATGAAATACAATGAAAGAAAAATGGTTTAAATCAAACTTGTCAACCCCCCCCCCCCCACAAAAAAAACAAAAAAAAAAAAAAACAAAAAAAACAAAGAAAGAAAAAAGGGTTAAAAAAAAATTGTCAACCCCCCCCCCCCCCAATGAAAGAAACAAAAAAAGAAGTTTCATAAAAAATCTAAAAATTGATAATCATTATTATTACTGTACATTAACCAATGCACTTAAATTTTAAATCCCCCAAATTAATATTCTAACATGCACAAATACTGATGAAAATGCATAATTGTGTCAATTTCTGAAATGCAGGCTATTTATATGAGTTAACATGTTTTATATATAAATATTATAAATTCAATAATGAAAAAAATATATTGGAAGAATTTGAACATTAAGCTCTCATACACTAACACTTTTGACCAAACATATAATTTGTATTATTATACAAATTTCTTAAGTTTTATAAAAACCTTAATTTTATTAAATATCACAGTCTTTGGATAGAGGGCAGTCAAAACTGGTCGTTACAAGCAGCAGCTAAATTAAATTTTGCATTCTCCAGACAAGAAACAAAATTATGATTGAAATTTTTCTATAATCTTGCGGTCCAAATCAACATGGTCCCATAGCAGGGAGCCCTAAAAGCTAGAAGTAAATACAGTTATTATGAGCTTTGCATCACACTGTTATGATCCAGATGGCACGTCTAAGTTCCCTATGCACCTGAAATGTTAATTAAAATAGGAGTCATTGATAAAAAAAAGCAAATGAGATAATGAGAGTTAATTTGTCTCTAGTAAAAATTTAGCAAAAAATATTTTCTAAATGCCAACAAAAATTTTATGAATTTGTAAAAGATTAACAAATGAAGTAACTTAATTGCTTATCCTAAAATAACATGATTAACTTACACACATTCCATCTTGCCAACAGAGAAGAGCCTAAATAAATATTCCCTTGACTTGAATGGTTCATGAGTTGATGGCACCAAAAGGTAGTCACCAGGGAGTAAAAAGAACCGTCCTGAAGTTTCCCTGTACTTGGCATAGGTCTCCTCATTTTCTGGCATTAGAGGATCAACTGCTTGAAAAAAGTCAGCTCCCAATGGACTTAAAGGAGCCCCTGGAAGCTATAATTAAGCAATATAAATCAAAAGTATTGAAATTATTTTTTTTTAAATTTTAGAAAGAGGAAAAAAAAAATGTGTTTATAGACCTAAATCATGATCTTATCTAATTACAATTTAAAATGGCAATATTAACACTTCAAAAGTAATACAGGGGTTTTAAAATTTTGAAAAATAAGGAAATAAATAAAAATAATCTTTATTTGGAACACAAAAGGACATTGTATCTTGAATTGATTTTAATGTTCAACATTATTTTTAAACCCTAAATACAAAGTAATTGTAATTTAACAGGCTCATTTTTTGTTTGTTCCTCAGTTCTAGCTTTCAAACAGAAGGGATATTTTTATATCCTTCAATGCCACGTCTGGTTAAAATATTTATTTAAATATTTTTAAGTAAAAATTACTTAATATGGTATAAAGGAAAAAAATAAAAATAATTGCAGGCAATATTAAAATTATTAAGAAAAAAAGACTTTTCTCCTTACCTGAAATAGTTCAAAACCTATGGCATAGAGATCATCATTTTCCTGGGATTTAGGTGAACCTCTCCTGTATACCTGTAGGAGGGAGATGACCACTGGAAGGCGGCCATTATATCTTCGTTGGACAAGGACTAAAACAAAAAAAGTTACTCAGAGCTAATAGGCCTACTTCTTAATATACCTATGGAGCTTAAACTTAAATAGTAGCAATAAGATTTAAAAAAAAAAGCATGAAATATGTTAAATATTATGTATATATATATTTTCTTGGTCCAATATTTCCTAATAAATTGAAGTGCTCTCTAAAATTCTAAAATTATTATTTTTTTATGGATGAGCCATGACTTATCTATTTCATAAACTTAATTCAAATAATAAGCAATGCACCAACTGTAAAAGCAGCTTACCATCACTATGTATAATTAAATGGTACTGTGGGTTGAGATGAAATGTTTCACATTCTATCCAGCCACCAGCGTTAAAACCAGATACCCACTGTCCACTGTGCTGCTGATGATATTCTAGAAATGACAACGTCGGAAAATAATCCTTACAAACAATCAAGAAAATTCCCATTCTATATATAAGACAATTTAAAATGGTTCATGAATTTTAATGTGGAGTTTTCGTTGCCACACAATCATAGATTTAAACAAATTGTATAAATAATTTGTTAACATTTCATTTCTATATTTTTAAATTTCTCTCATTAAAGTGCACTAAATTTTGCACTGATATGGCAAGCAAAATCTTTTCAGCCAACCATTCAAATTTAGTTAACTTTCATAGTAAGGCTATCATGTTTTTTCTAGTCAGGTTATTCAATAAGGAGGTTGCCTTCCTTAGCTTTGACCATTCTTTCTTTTTTAACATATTTAATTGGGTGCCCATTAAATCTTCGAAAGGATAAATTTTGCATAGCCACATTTTAAACAAAAAGAAAATTGTTTTCCTACCTGTCTTATCACTTATTCCATCATGGTCAAAGTCAGGAGACATGTTACAGATAATCATGTTGCAATACTCTCTCTTGAAATCATTGAAAGACATCCAGAACTCGCCATCATCTTTGGTTGACAAATTCAGCTCCCTCTTAACTGTTTCTGGGACTCTCTGCCACTCATCACCCCTGTGACAAAACATGACAAATCTATTAATAGTTTTGTTTACTGATGAAGAAAAACATTTCAGGCTTGTAAATTCTTGAGAGAGTCAATTGAAATAAAAAATTAATAAAGTCATTCTGGGCTTGTAAATTCTTGAGAGAGTCAATTGCGATAAAAAATTGATGCATTCATTCCGCAGGGTCTGACTGGTGCATGAGCACGGGCGCCCGCAGGTAGTGGCAAGGTGGGGCACTTGCCCCCCCCCCCTGGATTGATTGGATAAAAAAATTTTAGACAAAAATTTTATTAAAGTAAAGTGAAAATAAAGAGAAACTAGCTAAGCTAATGTCCTGTCCGTTCGTTCACCATACAAATACGCTACAGTAAATTAAAACTATATTAAAACATTACTAAAAAAAAAAAATTTTCCCCCCCCCCCCCCCGGAAATTTTTCCATTTTTTTTGCCCCCCCCCCCCCCCTGTAAAGTTTCTGCGCGCGCCCATGTGCATGAGGTAATGTTCAAGGTGAGCGATATCTGCTTCTTTGGGAGCCTGTCTTCAGGGTCAGGTTTCTTTCTGCTCCGCAAATATTAAGATTTGGTTCGTCTTTAGAGATGATTAAAAATTTTTAATTGTTTAAATTTTTTTGGTTATATTTAGAATAATTTTTTTCTGTCAGTCAGTACTTATATCTCGAATGCACTCACCCATCACACCATTCACCTTGCCATTCAGTATCGCCCCAGGGATTGCGTATACGTATAATTTTAGCTGCTCTGTCAATGTATGGCACTTCCTCTACCCCTGTTATCACATAGGAATGATTTGACACCATACCTCTACTGTCTTTACTTGTCAAGTTCTTTCTGTCCTACATTAGTGAAAAAGCATGATTTATCAACATGGGGGATTTCTTTAGCAAATTTATGTGAAATTCTTTTAAATAAAAAAAATTCATTAGGAAAATAAACTTCTTTAATGAATTTGGAATAGTAAATTAAGGGCTAATATAATAAAAAAAAGAAGTGGAAAGGAGAAGATAATATTATTACTATTATTTATAGGATAAAGAAGCTGTTTTTGTTTAGTATGGGATGTCTCATGAGCGAACAAAAATATTCATCAAAAACATTTTCCATTTTTATGAAACCAAAAATAATAATTTCGTAAAGATATCATATTTTACAGTCACAAATTTAAGTGCAAACATCACTTTAAACTAGTAACTTTTCATAAATTTTCTGTTGCAGTTCTCCAAATAGTTTGTCTACATCTTTTACATTTTCAAATCTTTTGTTAAACATTTTTGAACAGATAATATTATAAGAAAGCATAATTTTAATTAACGTACAAGGCTGAGACACCCTATGACTGCTCCACATTCGAATGCTGCCCGCATAAGATAAAAGTCATCTTCCCTGAGGTCAGCAGGTGTGTACCACTCAGCCAGACCACCTGTCAAATCTGTGTAAGCATCAGCTTCAAAGCCGTATTCAAGCGCTGCATATGATTTATTGAGTCTGAAATATAGTTATGTATAATAGTTGCTATTTTTGTTGGTTAGGTACTTTGGTGGTTTTACACCATGTGTGTATGGGAGATAATGGAATGATAAAGAAAGATGTCTGTTGACTGCCTTTTACTTCCTACAATCAAGATTGTCTAATTATTATTACTAACACTAGAAGATATGCTTACCAACCATTTGTTCCAACTTATTTATGGTAATTTTCAAAATAACTTTCTGCAAGATTTTTACTTTAGCAGTCTAAGAAAGAAATTAATTAAATGTAGGATATCTTAAAAATAATTAGGATATAAATAAAAAATTAATTGAAAGAACAAAACAACAGTTGTGCAGATTTGATATTGCTTTGATAGTTAATGAGTTATTTTTTTAAACTATTGAAAAAAAACAACAAAAAAACAAACTATAAAAATGTTATAAGATCCTTATTTGTTTCATTATTTGATTTTACTTAAGGTTTAAGCCTAATCTGGAATCAAAAATTAACTAAATCTCTTGAACATTTTTGTTTAACACCTAAATTTAGCATGTTGGAAAGCTAGCAGTGCTGAACATCCGGTATCTTGAATGTTTATTAGCATTTGTCAACGGCACAGTGTATAACTCCAGCTTCCATGTCACCATAGAGGTGAAAAGAATTTCATGCTGAGCAGTTATTGTTGCTGGATATGGGTCTTTCACAGAGCAATAATTTCACTCATATGTTAGTTAACATAAAGGGTTAAAGTGAGAAAAGTGGAAAAACAATTCCGAGAGAGATTTTAAAAAAAAACAACTACATTAAATAACACTATTCTGGAAATGTAATCTGTCAATGGAAGAAAAAGTCTGTTTTCCTCGGCTGAGAGACCCATTTTCAAGTACCGCCCAATATTTATTTTTTACCAATGAAATCACATGTGACTTTGAGTTGGTTACCGTTGACAAACAAAGGATGCATTCAAATTGTGAAAGTTTCAGTACTGTTACTTTTGTCCTATACAGCGTATTGTGTTCCAATTTTGGGGAAGCCCTGATTTAAAACTAACTCCAGGTAATAAAGTCTATGGCTTAAAATTGTGATTTATTAAATGTAACAAATATTCATTTTGAAAATATTAAAAAAATATGACACAATAAATTGACAGTCTTACTTGGCATAAGCCTTTTCTACCAAGGACACCCAATATTCATTGGGATCAGATGATCTAGCAAATAAAAGATTGCCGTCCACTGTGGGAAGCAGGTCATCAACGTAGACATCAATCCAGCTGCCAAATTGCCAGAATCTGCAGTGGAAAGTTCCATTGTAACCTGGGGTGCCAAAGCTACTGTCTTCTGGAATAATCTGCCAAAATAGTAGAATCTTATAGTTTGATTATTTATTATACAATAAAAAGCCTACAATTCAAGCTAAAATAATTAATCAATAATATATGATAAGAATATCAAATCTGCACAACTGTTGTTTTGTTCTATCAATCAATTTTTTTATTTAAATCTTAATTATTTTTAAGATATCCTACATTTAATTAATTTCTTTCTTAGACTGCTACAAAAATTGGTATAACTCTTCTTTTTACTCTGATCCTGAAACCACAGTGCCTGGTATTTTAAGCGTGCAATACATGATGAATGACAGGCATTATCATTAAATTTGTTGTTGTGTTGATGGGGATGGCACTAACAATTTGTCGTATTTCTAATTCCAATTATGTTCCTTTCTTGTTTTACCATCAACTTAAATAATGATATGAAATCAATGTTAAGTAAATTCAATGCAACGCAAGCAATACAGACCTTAGAAATGAGCTGGGGTTTTTCAGCTATCACAGAGAGTGTTGAAAGAAACCAGCAGTCGTTGAGATCACCTTGTTTCATATCATGGCGACTTGTGCCATCAGCCACAAGAACAGGATAAAGAGATAACTCCTTGGATTATAAAGAAATATTTTTAAAAATATATTTTTTTTTTGCGTAGCTGGAATTTATTTTAAATAATTATATAGGCCTCATTAATTGATTAATAATAATTGTTTTGGATACAAGGTCCCTACAAAATATATGACAACTTTATTTTAGAAAGGCATAAAGACTTATTATAAAAATTAGGCCAAGACATGTTATTATTATTATTTTTTTTTTACAAAACATTAGGAATTGTTTATCAATATGCCTACTATTTCTTAGATTGATTTTTGGGGGTTAATCAATCAGCTTCTGTTTCTTCACACAATAAATCAGGGTCCCCCAACATTTTTATGTATCCCACCCTATCTAACTGTTTAACTAAGTCTCTGATCCATTAAAAAAATAACAACATTCATTCAAAAACTTTTCAAAATAATTAGTAACATTCTGTCGTAAACAAACAAGTTATTAACTTATTCTAAAGTGCAAAAATCAGAAGCCTACTACTAAGCTTCAGTATTACCTGCTTGTGTGGGAATTCATTGTCTGAGATCTAACACCCATTAAATAGACTAATCAAGAAAGCTATTAATATCACAAAAATGAAATATTCTTCACTTGAAGAACTATTTGAAGAAAAATACTGTTGTAAAACTAAAGATATTTTGCATGATACATCCCACCCTCTTTGTCACAGATACCTAAGATCAGGTTAAAGTGAACTTTTTTTTATTAAAGTTAGGACCGAAAAATAAAAATTATTTTGTTCCCCAGTTCCTACGAATTTACCAGCGTGCTCCCCCCACCCCAAAGCTGTTAACCAAATCTAAAGGATCAATAATTAAATCATTATTGTCACTATTAAGGGTGTTTATTGATGGCTGAGTTCTACATTAGGGAAATAATTTAGATTTTTTGTGTTTTAATCGTTATAATAGTAAAATGTTGCCTTGGTTAAAATATGTATTTATTAATGTGCTGAAAGTGAATGTGTAACGATGTAAATCAAAAAATATTTCCATTTATTTGGACTCTTTATTTTTTTTGTTATTTCATCACAAATTGAACTGTAGAACTTAGAAAATAAACTTGTGACTTATTACATAAAGAATACTGTTAATGAAGAAATTGAAAAAAAAATGTATATCATAATTTAAATATCAATATATCAAATGTCCTTATGATATATATTTTCCTAGCACAACAAAGGCGAGGAAACTAGATGGACAATTTTTATAATTTTTGTGAATTCCCAGAAAATAAATACATTTCTGAAAGTCATTTGCTGAAGTCTTTGGGCTGTTCTCGTGGAATACTTGGGGCTATTCTATAGCATAATGATGCTTACATGGGGTCTTTTCCACACAACTTTCTTGTGGCCCTGTTTGATATTCTTGACACCGATGGAGACATCTTTGGGAGGAAAGTCAGGATCAACAAAGAGCTTCTTGTCTTCAAACTCTTTTCTTTTCTTGTAAGCCTGGATACAAAATTTGTGGGGGAAAATCTTCATTGCATTATTTAGTTATGACAGGTTGTGAGTACCCCCCCCCCTCTCACTTTCCTTCCATCACATAGCAATCCTTCAACTTTCTATCCGCTGCTCTGGTAACTGGTAAGGCTTGATAAAATCACCTTTACCGTACCTAGTGAGAATAAAATTAAACACTGTCTCTCAGATTCATCCTTTGATGTTTTCGAGTCTTTGGGAAAGTTTACGTTAAATTTGCGGATAGAGATGCCCATCACAATTATACATCACGCCACTACACGTACGCAAATCAGCCCCCCACCCCC
>CAXITT010000206.1:616618-628101 GCA_964033795.1 Lymnaea stagnalis
CCCCCCCCCCCCCCAAAAAAAAAAAAAAAAGAATTACATCATTCAAAATTTCTAAATGTAACCAAAACACAATGAAAGTATCCATAAATAAATAGCTGAACATTTGGAATATTACAGGTACATTTACATGGAATAATAAGCTCATTGTATAAAAGCGTTCATTTGTGAATTCTTATAATCTGATCATCCTCATTACCTGAACAGTTGCCCCCATTGTAAAAGGGTTCAAATGTCTTTTTTGTTTATTTCAATTTTATGTAGCCTCAACAGATTGATACTTTTCGGAATCTAATTTATTAGTACTTTTAAATACTTTATATTAATCACGCTTTTGTTCATGGGTGGCTTGGCAAAATATTCGGACGGCGCACTGACCCACTTCCCGTCAACCTTTCGAGCTGACACTTGGCACATAGACTCGATGCCAATGACAACACAATCTATCAAATTTTCCGCCCACCTCAAACCCCCCGAAAATCATTTTTTCCCCCATGTTTCAAGGGGAAGATGAAATACTATTCCCGATAATTGCGCTAAATGGTATTTTTTTTCTTTTAAAGTGTCGCAAGTCCGTTTGGCGCATATTTTCTTTTTTTTTAAAATCTGAAATAGTTGGCGAAATAAATCTGCAGTGTAAAAGTGGTTGGTTCATTGAAATTAATATACTTTAAGGGGGGTGAACACATGTGCTTTTTTGAGCCTTTGGGAAAAGGGGGGGGGGAGGGGCGGGCACTAATTGGGATTCCCCCTCAATGGCTCGATATCACATTATATATCAAGGATTTATACGAGAATCTTGTTTTTAGGGGTTGTTTAATTTCTCTGTAACTAGCACAGGTAACACGGCAGCCGAGCTTGTTACAACATACACACATTATTTTTTTTTTACAGTTTTCTTTATTATTAAAAAAAAAAAAAATGAAATATCAAGTCAGAATCAATCCTTAATAAACAGTTTCTAAACGTGACAAGGACCGATTTCACTTCAAGGCACCAGTAAGAGATCCAGAATTTGAGAATCATTGATCGGATACTAGGTGTTGAACTCTGGACCTTTAAGGCTAAATCAAGAACATGGTGTGCCGATGTTAATGATTATAACTAACTTTAGTCAACTGTCTGGGGATGACAAGCTGCCAGAGATGATTCCGAGATTCACGGTTCTTACAACATTCGGCTCCCACACCCGCTCAGATTCAGGGGATAGCCCCACCCTCCCAATCCCCACCCCGACTTGCCTTTTCAATGTTTTTGTATTTAACTAAATTAATATATGTCAGAAAACAATACATATACTCAATAGCGTTAATATTTTTTTTTTTTTTTTTGGGGGGGGGGGGGGGGGGGGATTTTTTTTAAAGCCACTTTCTCAAAATGCAATGTTAAGAATTGAAAGCAAAATACAAATTATGGTCCCCAATTAAATGGAGTTTATTATTTTTTTTTTTTAAAATATCCTATTTACCACGTAGCACAGCTCAATCTCCCCGCCACGGTTTGGCCTATCACTGATCCGAAACATTCGTACCCAATTAAATAGTTGTTTGAAACACTTCTCGTTCTGTATTGTGTAGACGTATAGCAATTAAATACTAAGAATAATACGAATAAATACGTTTTGTTTGTTGCCTACTCTCGTCTCATCAAACGCATTAAAAAACACTTGGGCTGCTGGCTGTTGGTTTTAATTAGAATCTATCTATTTATAACCAACAGCCAGCGAGTATTAAATAAATTCGCCATGGGAGCTGTCTTAGTAGCGCCCCCTCCCCCCACTCCCCTCTACCCCTTCCTGAAATGGGTTAATAGACCTCAACATAAATCATGTAATCAACACAGCGTCCGTTCTATTAAACGTGTGTTTATTCCATGAGATCTAACGTGATCACCCCGTTTGAGATCAACAAACAAAGCCGTAAATCAGCCAATTAGTGGAGTTTATGAAAATAGCGGTGGGTTATAATCAATAGTAATGAACCCGCGGGGACATCAGACTGGTCTGTATCAACTCAAAGAAGCACTTCCCCCATTGCGTCTCGCAGATTTAAAGACTCAACCTTATTTTGTTTAAATTTTTTATTTCAAAGCGCTTAATTAGTTCTTTAAGTAGCGCAGCATTGGTATAGACATAAACCAAGACCGTTCAATACTTACAATTAAAATTTTCCATTTGATCTTCTCCTTGCTACTATTATTTAGAATCTACAGACGAACTCATGAAATCGTTTTCTATAGAGAGTTTTTCTTTCTTTTTTCCTTAAGCTATGCTCATTGAAATTGTACCAATGTAATTAGTTAAAAGAAGTGACTAAAAGAGTGCAAAGATGACCTGAGGTTGTATAAGCAACAACAACAACATGACTATAGTGTAACCATATCATTGTTACCATCCCCCCCCCCCAACCCGATTGCAACCTTTTCCATTCACACAGTCACTCTTTTGTCATTTCCAGTAGTCTTCTACGACGACTGTTTTCCCATAATCCAGTGTGCCTTGTATTTAGCTCGCGCTGTCACTACTTATTTCACTCAATTCATTCACTTTTTCCTTTGGGGGTGGGGGTTAAGAACTTAAGAGGGTTGCTTTGCTCTTTACCTCTTTCCGGACCATCCACCTTTCATCATTTTCTTTCATTTTTTACCAGTCGTTTCGTCTACTATCTTCTCCCTCTTCTCTATCTCCTCACTCTTTATCTCTCACTTTATCCCTCTCCATTCGATATCATTTTATCGAAATTTCCCCCCCCCCTTCCCCACTATTTTGTTGTCTCTCAATCCCCCACATACTTTCTTGAAGTTTTATACTTTATTAGCGACTCTTAAGATGCACACTTCGTAGACATATCTTACAGACATCACTTGGGCCAGATGACATCATTTAAACTGTTCACATTAAACATCAGTATTACGTATGAGACCGGTCACTTTATGCTTCCTTCAAATGAGCCACGTTCACATCAAGACCCAGCTGAAGACGTGTCAGTTATCCTAGAGCCATATTACTTAGTTACAGTTCGGCAGAAGTATTGAACGCTCATGAGACCGACCGTATTCTCCCTATCCTACATACACAAAATTATTGATAAAAAAAAAAAAAGACAAGAAAAAATGCGCACTCTTAATAATTTCACCAGTTCTGACTGGCGCAATCAAGACAGACT
Organism: Lymnaea stagnalis; assembly: GCA_964033795.1. Classification (NCBI taxonomy): domain Eukaryota; kingdom Metazoa; phylum Mollusca; class Gastropoda; family Lymnaeidae; genus Lymnaea; species Lymnaea stagnalis. Next base: position 619,780 of record CAXITT010000206.1, read on the forward strand.
TGTTTCATTTAACCGAATATCCAAACAAAAGCGATAAAGGGGGTCAATTATTCTGTAAATAGCCAAACTGGTTTAAAGCCAATGTAAAAACAAACAAACAAACAAACAAACAAAAATAACAACAACAAACCAAAACAAACAAGAAACAACATCAAACACGTGTAAGTGCCAGCAACAGGTTCACTTGATTGAGCCATAATTTATACGATGGTCGATCACAATGAAATAATTTATTCGGAGGTCACAAACGAAATAATTTTTAAAAGACAGGGGAAAAAAAAGGGAGTTTGGAATGTATCGATTAGAGTCAAATATATCGATCAGCTCACCGAGCTTGGCTCAGATGTTTGTAACATAACTCACACAGGTCGTTGATTGAGTTATGGCAACCGTTCAATGTATTGGCGGCGTCTAAGGTATGTTGTATTTGGGAAAATTATCTCTGTGAAATTTCCTGGAACCACATTACTATACAAGACTTGTTTCCTTTTTTTGAAATAGTTGATAAAGAAAATGAAATATCCTTGGTATTGCTTTGGAATATTTTTTTTTAAATTTATTTTTTTTTTGTGTGAGGGTAAATGAAACAAGTCATAATATCTCTGGAACACAATGACCAAAGTTTTATTTTTTAAATGAAATAAAATATAAAATAAATACAGATTCATAAACATTTTTTATTTAAAATTCCCCATGGGAAATTTATACATTTTTCCCGCAGGCAAAAGATTAATTAAGTTTAATTTTTTTTTTTTTTAAATTTTTTTTTGGGGTGGGGGGGGGGGGGTTGTTTTTAAAAATTTGATTTGAAATTCGTTTAAGGCTGCGACTATTCGTACCCGGAATTTTTTATTTAAAATTTCCTATTGATAATTTATACATTTTTCCCGCAGGAAAAAGATTAATTAAGTTTAATTTTTTTTTTTTTTAAATTTTTTTTTGGGGTGGGGGAGGGGGGGTTGTTTATAAAAATTGGATTTGAAATTCGTTTAAGGCTGCGACTATTCGTACCCGGGTACCAGAAGTGAGAGGTTGGGATTAGAAAAACTATTTAAAATTTTATTTTGGCTTTGTAAGACGAAATGAGGTATCAAATGAAAGATAATTGATTAAACTATATGTTTGTAAACTTACTTCTTCAGTTAAAATAACATAAACCACCACAAATGACATCCGAATAGCTTGAGTCTAATGGTACACGGGTGCGAATGGCGGCGCTGCATGTCTGGGTCCATTTTGACTCGGTGCTATTCGGATGCCATTTGTGGTAGTTTATTTATATTTAAACTGAAGAATTAAGTTTACAAACATGGAGTCCGTTCAACTATCGTTCATTTGATACCTCATCTTGTCTTACAAACCCAACAATAAAATTTTAAATATATTTTTTGAAATCGCAATCTCTCACTTCTGGTACCCGGGTACGAATAGCTACTTCGTTCTTTTAAATTATGACGAAGCTACTCGTTACAATATTTTTCATGCACGCGAGTTTGCTCAATAATAACATCAAACGGTAAATTTTAAGGACGATGCCACTATTTTATCGAATTTCACGAATGTATCCCTAAATCGATCCCTATGCCTAACCTGAACCCTAAATCGATCCCTATGCCTAACCTGAACCCTAAATCGATCCCTATGCCTAACCTGAACCCTAAATCGATCCCTCAACCTAACCTAAACCCTAATTCACTGCAACTATAATAAATACAAAAAAGAAGCTGTGGCATCCCTCCTTAATTTAATATCAGCCCTTATTATTATTAGTTAATTAGTCAAGCCAAGCAATGCATTAATGCAGCAATTTTAAATCTGAGACGTCCAAGTGAAGTGACTGAAGTCAAATGAATTAAAATTTATTAAGTCCTTAAACTTCTAAAACTTTCTTGGGTAAATGTGAAGATATAGCACCCCGTTTTTTTACTTTGGTTGTTCTAAGCTTATGTCCTTACTTATGTCCTAAGCCTAAACTAAATGTATCCCACAACATAACCTGAACCTTAAATCTATCATAGCACCACATTTTTTTACTTTGGTTGCCGCGACCCGCGAACTTATGTCCTANGCCCCCCCCCCCCCTCAACCCAACTTCACATGCTTAGTGTAGGATTACTACGTAAGGGAGGGATGGGCACGTTTATCCAAATGTGTGTGTGTATGTGTGTGTGTGTGTTTGTTTAAAGTTGAAGATGAGAGGATGAAGGTGCATTTCTTAACAAAATGCCCTTCATCCATTTCTAGTTGTTAATTTCTCCTAGACGTGTTGTGTTCCTCCCCAATCTGCATCTTTGAAACTGGTTTCTGATACGGTTTACAGATTTACTGTGTTGTTATTTTTCGGGTCATTGAGGTAGCCTGGACACTTTGAATATGCAAGATAAATAAATTACAACTAAAACGGTTAATTAAACACGAAAATTAGTAAATGATTATTTTTCTTTAAATAAAAAAACACATCAAATTAGCTTTAATTTATCCCATAACACACACACCCATATGTCTCATCACATAACACACACACCCATATGTATCATCCCATTACACACACACCCATATGTCTCGTTCCATAACACACACACCCATATGTCTCACCCCATAACACACACACACACCCATATGTCTCATCCCATAACACACACACCCATATGTCTCACTCCATAACACACACACCCATATGTCTCATCCCATAACACACACACCCATACGTCTCATCCAAGATATGCTTTCATTTTCATGAAAGATTATGGTTCATAGTTTTATTATCATATCTGTTCCAATTCGACCACGTCACCCACTTAGCCCATTAGCATTTCCAGAACAAACAAGACAACACCTTCAGCATATATTTATATATTTTTTTTTAGTTCCTGTTGGTGGTCTAACTTCAAAAAAGACCAAATTTATTCTAAAATAAAACGGCAGTTCTCCCAGCCACCATTTTACCACTTAAAAGGGACTCAACCAGTTATCTCTCCACAGCAACCCCCGCCCTGTGTTCGTGACAGGGGGATCAATAACGGGAGGTAATTATGATCCCCCCGTACCTTGCAAGGGATTGAACTCAGTATGATACTTAATTCCACGTAGGAGTCACCTATTAGAGCCAGCTTCTGGCGATGTTGATGTCAGTACTGGATCGGGCCAGATTATGGTCATTCAAACACACGGGCCCAGAGTGCGTTTGTACTCGTGATGGAACCACAACAGAAATCCCGGAACTGAGGTCACGGGGTCTGGAATGACTGACATTTTATTTTTCTCAGTTAAATAAAAAAAAAAGTGTGTGGGGGGTGGGGGGGGGGATGTCCCGAAGGAAGATGTATTTGAAATGATCATTAGTTATTTTTCTTTCAAAGTTAACAATCCCATGCGATGTAACGTCCTACTGTTAAGTCTGTATCTGGGTGGTCAGAGTCAGTTATAGAGCGCTATTTTGTGTGCAAATGGCATTTATATTTATGCAAATGGCACAATTTATATACTAAACAAATAATTTATATACTAAACAAATAAAATATAATGATGCCGAGCCCATTCTAATCATATCATGGATGGCCCCTCGGTTGTTTATGACATCAGAATGAATGTCTTGTGCGCCCTGACCAATTAAAAAAATAATTTAGTGCATTAAAAAAAAAACATTTTAAATTCAATTTCCCCTTGTTAATTTTTGTGAAACAATTTATTACAAAAACTACCTTAAATCTACTTGTTAATTAAGAAAAATAAAAAAAATAAAAATTGAACCGAGCAATACAATTATAAAAAATAAATCCAACTTACAGGCATAGAATTTGAAATCATTTGATGGTGACAAGCGGATTTTGTGTGTGCTTTTTTGTTTGTTTGTTTGTTGTTGTTTTTTGTATTCGATATTTGAATCGACTTGGGTGTGGCGGGCTTGTCAACCCTATTGAGAGCAACAGCAGCAACAACAAACCAAGTCGAACTACGCATGTCGAGTAGTTTAAACGCCAAATAGAGAGAAAGGTCAAATGTGGACTGGCACGCCCTCGAGACCTGGGATGTTCATACAATGGTTGAAGTCACGTATAGGGATAAGGTACTAGACTCGGCGTTTTTGGACAATAAATCTTGTGATACAGACAGAGCCCAGAAGCGACTTTCCACATACTGTTGTACATTACGAGCCACTTCCACCTTTATTTTGCTGAAATTAAACAACACCAACAACAACAAAAAACGAAAAAAAAAACCCAAACAAAACAAACAAATTGTTTGATGAGTGAAAAAGTTCTGTCATAAGTCTAGGGCAGTGGTTCTTAACCTGTGTTCGATCAAACTCCAAAGGGTTTGGTGAGTCAACCTCAGGGGTTCGGCGGAGATAAAAAAAAATCAGAAAAAAAAAAATCATATTTAATTTTTCCTATTAAGAAGAGTTCGGTGAATGCGCATGTGAAACTGGTGGGGTTTCGGTACCTCCAAAAAGGTTAAGAACCACTGGTGTAGGGAATGAGGGCTTTGCAAGGCAAATCATTTTTAGCTGTCTCTTCATGTGTTCCAAATGTTAAGTTTTGTCTAAATTAATGTTTAAAGGGACAGTTAAAAAAAAAGAAGCATTTGTTTCTCAATTGTTGTATGTTGCAACTCAGAGTTGCTTTCTAGGGGAAATAACCTGTAAGAAACCTGGCACAAGCCCCCATTCATTTATCTGAAACCAGTTTTAAATTAATGTTTTAGGCAACTCCATAAACAAAGGGAAGTAAATTAAAAAAATCTTCAGCCAAATGTCACGATAGCAAAGGGAAGCAATCGTTTCCAAAGACACTCTCCACACCCCCCCCCCCCACGAACAATTAACAACGAAAGGGGAACAAGATAGAGGCATTTCCAGCACCCCCCCCCCCCCCCCCNTTCAGTTAATGTGACGTACCAACCAATTTGTCCAACCAATGGCTGACATTTAAGACGAGACTGAAGGTGTTGAGAAAAAATGCTTAAAAAATTATAAAATTTTTTTTTTTTTTTAAATATATAAAAATAAGAATAAATAAAACGGATAAGACTCATAAATCATTTCCCCTTAAAAAAAAAAGAGCTACACTCACTTCATCTAGATTTTCCAGCACAAACGATTTTTTAATTTGTATCTTTTATTTCTATGCATCTGTTGTTTTGTTGTTTTCGTATTGTCCGTTGAAGACGTCATCGAGCCAAAACGTCCTTTTCACTATCACGTCTCTTCATGCCAAGCCTAAAGATATCTCGTTCCATTATTTCCTTCAAGCCCCATGGATATCCCCGTCCCTCAAAATTGATCTCGATAGACAAAATGTTACACTTTTTAAAACAACATCAAATAAAATTATATGAATTTTAAAAATTTTAAATTTGTTCAAAGGCTTGCCTCTTTCTAACGGTAAAAATCCCCACTCGTTCAGACACGTTTCATTATAATGGGAGAAGACTGCTCTGCACAAACGGATCAAGATAATAATATTTTAAAAAAATCAATAAATCAAAATGAAAAAAAAACCAACCCCCAGCTAATGTTAATCTAATGACAGATACTTTTTGGGATTATTTTTCTCCATAGCAACAAATAAAATTGCACTTTTCAAGAAAAAAATGCATTTAATGTATGTGATTTTATAAAAAGGTCAAATGCTGACTTAAGATTAAACGCATAAAATACGTGAAAAAAACACAGCACTTGAGTGTACCAACAAAAGTTTCGACTTTTATTTTTCTCTGAGAACCCCTGCCTGGGAGAACACGCTTACAGAGATCCATTAAAAAAAAACAAACAAAAAAAAAAATCACTTCAACATTTGTTTTTGTGACACAAGTACACATTAAAAAAAAAAAAAAAAAAAAAAAAAAAAAAAAAAAAAAAATTTATTTTTCTCTGAAAACCCCTGCCTGGGAGAACACGCTTAAAGAGATCCATTAAAAAAAAACAAAAAAAAAAAAAAATCACTTCAACATTTGTTTTTGTGACACAAGTTCACATTAAAAAAAAAAAACAACAACAAAAAAAAAAACAAATCAACAACACGAACTCCAACTTTCGGCAAACCAAGAAAACACGTGACCAAAAAAGCCATCCAGACTATTCATAAAATGATCACAGTTTTTTATTTTTTTTATTTTTGTATTGTCCGTGTTACCAAAAATCTACTCTAACAGAAGCTCACCGGTCCGTCCATGTGTGTCTAAGAGAGTGGCTGGTAAAGGATTGAGCTTTGAATGTCACCATGTCTGTGAGACGAAACAAGAGGATTATCTTGGAGGATCGCATCAGCGTAAGCATTTTCATAATTTTGGTTTGTGGGCAGATATTAGGAGACGACTCGGAGCGATTTCGCCATGCCATGATAAGTTAACAAAACAGGCTGATCTTAAGATAGGATATTTAAAACAATGCTTCGCTAACTTTTTTTCCTCACGACGCAAGTAGACCCACCCCCCCCCCCCCCCCCCCCCCCCCCACCACACCCCCCCCCCCCCCCAAGGAAATTAAAAAACTTGTTTCCATTTTAAATGTTTTTTTTAATGCATTTGACGTGGAATTAAACACCAGCCAGTAGATTTGATACCAAATAATATAAAATATGACGTTGTTACACCAATTGTATGAATTAGCCAAATAAAATAAGCTTTCACTTTTTAATCCACGAATATTAATGGAGGAGATAGCCTACATAAAGACATTTATTTTTTTATTTTTTTTTTAAAAGTCTTTTTCTTTTAAAATACACAATTGCGTGTATCCACGTTTGTAGGGGTAATGTTAGATTTAATTTCAAAACTCGGAGTCTACTCATTAAACACAAAGAAACATTCCCATACCAACACACAATTGAAATAGTCATTTTTTAATATATAAATCAAAGCAGGGAGCTCTAACTCACTGATGACATTCATGTTCATGGTTACCATGTGTTTAGTTCAATTGGGGGTGGGGGTGGGGGGGATTTGGGGAGGGGGGGGGTTCGGTTTTTTTTTTTTTTTTTTTTTTAGGGGGGGGGGGTGGGGTGTATTCTGTGGCACGTTCAAGAACGAGTTTGACTGTGTCAACAAATCAGATAAAATAGTTTTGCTGCCTTGACCATCTGTCTGGACAGGATGAGGGCAGGACGAGGGCAGGATGAGGGCAGGATGAGGGCAGGATGAGGGCAGGATGAGGGCAGGATGAGGGCAGGATGAGGGCAGGATGACAGGATGAGGACAGGATGAGGGGCTTAGTTGTTTTTTTTGGTTGGGTTTGGTTTCATTTATCAGGGATGAAATGTTAATTTTACCTGGGCAGTGACTGCAGCAGTGACTGCGGCAGTGTAAACGATTTCTAAACACAGCCATCAACATCAACACCTGGTCGATGTATTAAATACGATATAGTCATGCGTGGGGCTGTTGGCTAGAAATGTATAATGTTATGAGGGCAAGGGTCGGTCAAAAAATGTGTGTCTGTGTTCTATATGTGCACGGCCACCCACGCTCTTTACTAAGAAATCTATGAATAATTAACGAGAACGGATGTCCCCCCCCCCTCCAGCTTCTAAGTATTTTGTGAACATGCCTGGTGACCATTGAAATAGTCCATGAGAATCCTCGTAAACCAAGATCATCCCATGCCCTTTTATATAATTTTTACCGCTGTAAACCTTTGTTTAAAGCAAAAAAAAAAAAAATGTTCTAGAGTCTAGAGAAATAAATCTGACACCGGAACTGTTTTTTTCCCCCCTCACATTAGATTCATACCTTTCATTGGCGTAAGAAAAGGGGTGGTCCGCCATAGGCGGCACTTTTTTTTTCTTTATATGGGGGGGGGGGGCTGGCATTTTGGCTTACTGAATGTAGAGACCGAACGAAAGTGATTTTCTGATTTCGGCCGAAGCCGAAAATAGGCCGAAAGTTTAAAATGACTTACGGCCGAAACCGAAAAAAGGCCAAAATTTTAAAAATGACTTTCGGCCGAAACCAAAAAAAGGCCGAAGATTAAAAATGAATTTCGGCCGAAACCGAAGCCGAAACCGAAAATGAAATATTAAGATATTTTGAAATTCGTTCCCGCATACATTCTGCATACATCGAAAATGATGTGGGAAAGTATAAATATTTACATTCTTTTATAACAAAAATTAGATAATCGTAAATATTAATAAATAAACATCTAATATAGGGGTCTCAAACTCGCGGCCCGCGAGCCATATGTGACCCGCAAGTCTATATTTTGCGGCCCGCAGAAAAGTTAAGTGTAAATGCGCCGGCCCGTTTCCCCCATTCTCATATCTATAACGTGACTCTCCGCGACGGTTTCAGTCGAATATCACCGACTAGTCTAATTCTGACTTT
>CAXITT010000206.1:629458-668729 GCA_964033795.1 Lymnaea stagnalis
AAAGTCTAAGTCAATTTCGGCCGAAACCGAAGAAAAACCGAAAGTTAACTTTTCTCTTTCGGCCGAAACCGAAATTAAGCCGAAAGTTAACTTTTCAGTTTCGGCCGAAACCGAAACTTGGCCGAAAGTGATGAAATGGCCACTTTCGGCGCCGAAACCGAAGCCGAAGCCGAAATTCGGTCGGTCTCTAACTGAATGTTTTATTTTCTGGAAGTGGGTGGCAAAAATCTTGGTCGGCCCCGGGTAGCAATGCTAGCTATGCCAATGATCCCGTTTTTTATTTAAAAAAAAGGTTGTTACGTCCTTCAAATAAAAAAAACCAACAACCGTCAGCAGCGGAAAGTTATTTGTTGTGTTTGAACGTCATTCTAGCGTAACTAAACTTGTGCTTCTATCCATCTTTTAAGTTTGATCGCGGTCTACCGACACATGATTCTGGTACAAAGAATGCACTGGTAACAGATTCTAGTACAAAGAATGCACTGGTAACAGATTCTGGTACAAAGAATGCACTGGTAACAGATTCTGGTACAAAGAATGCACTGGTAACAGATTCTGGTACAAAGAATGCACTGGTAAGTTATCATACCAATGAGTGGCCATTTTTATATATTTAAAGGCTGGTGTTAGTTTTAAAGTAAAAAATAAAATAAAATTAATAACAGTTGTGATAAAGACATATTTTTAACCTAAAGATGAGCTCATTGTTTCCTGGTCTGCAATCTGTTCATCTTCTCTTTGTTTGAGCAGAATGGCAGTGACAAGGCTACAGCCCAAACTAACAGATTTGTAAAATTCACCGGGGAAAACTCAGATGTCGGAAATTCCAACAGATCGAAGAGCAGAATGTTTGGTTGTAATGGTAAGAGTTAAACAAATCAGGCCTTTAGTATATTATTTTTCTTCAACGTAAAACACCAGAGATGAGCATCATCTCAGCTACTGCTGTGCATGGGCAAGCTGTGGGCGGCACATTAATGGGGGGCACGCCTTCCTCAATTGTTGCGTAAAGATGTGACGAAAAAAATTGACGAAAATATTGTGACGAAATAAAATTTTCGTCTTTTAATATTAAATATTTGAAAAGTAAAAATTAAAATAATTCAAATCACCAAAATGGTTCAAATCAGGTCACATACTTCTTCTAAAAAATAATTTCAGGGGACGAGCTGCACGGTTATGTTCCGGATCCTGTTCCAACTCACACAGGGCAAGATAATTCAAGCTTATCTTTTAAGGAAATGATAGATCTTGTGAGTAGCCTTCCTTAACAATTTCTGTCTTAGTTGTATCACATCTTAATGTTTAAATTTAATAAAAAATAAAAACTCAACAAAAAATTCTTCTGTTTCAAAATTAGATGTCTATTCCGAACATCATGGACTTGATGGGATTTCGATGCTTCAATTTCTGCTTCCGGTTTTTCCCACCCCTGATGTTCCTACGTTGGACGCTGGACTTCTGGCTTATTCTCTGTGAGGCAACACTGGCTCTGTTGACTGACCATAACCGAGTGGCGTACACACGTCTTCAGGTCTTTCATAATAACCTGGTTTAATTAAGCAATACTAACGACTATATTCTTAAATTCTTTAAAATAAATAAATAAATAAATACATTTGGAACTATTTTTAAACGTTGGTCATTTGGTAAAAACATTTAATGCTTAAAGGGAAGGGGCACACCAATTGTGTGCCAAGACCCTGTTATGACTTTACCTTGACATGACCCTGTTTTGATTTTATCTTGTTATGACTTTACCCTGTTATGACATTGTTTTGTTATGACATTACATTGTTATGAAATTACCTTATGACATTACCTTGGTATGACATTACCTTATGACATTGCCTGGTGTTCTACTTTAAAAAACAAAACAAATGTGAGTGTGTGTGGAAAGGTGCGGGCGGGGGGGGGGGACAATCGTATGCCAGAAAAAGATTTAAAAAAAATTAAAACAGTCGATTCATATTTGGTTATACGCTAGTTAACCTGTATTGAATAAATCAAAAAGCTGCACTTTAACTATGCTATTCATGTATACTCGTAAAGCTTAATTATATGAATCTGCCCACCTTCATATAGATTAGTGCTGCATTTTTAGCCTTCTACATTGATAACATTGATTTCAGCATGTCTCTGTTTAGAGTGAAGCGTATAATAATGTAAACAGATCTTCCATAATGTACTAATATTTGATACTAAAGAGAACTGAGCGCGTGTAATATTTATATTGTATTAAACTTGTTACTTCCCCTTTTTAATTCACGTAGACCTAACCTCCCCAATTTTTTTCCCCTTTGCCTTCATGTCAGGAGCCAAAGAAGGCAGCTGCCGGCGAAGATGGAAAATCAGGCTGCCAAAAGCAAAGATTTGACAGTGATGGACGTTCTGGGCAATCAAAGATGGGTACACGAGCACCGAGAGACGACTCCAAGAAATCAAGACGTACAACTCCAGCAGGAAATGTTACCTGTAACGGTCCGAGAGTGAGCACCCCAAGAATAGGCGGCGTGACAGACACGGAACGAAATCCGACCGTCGTCGCACACAGCAACGGACGCCACCATGCTTCTCCGGGCCAGGATAAAACGGCGACTTCCGTTTACAACGGCTTTCCCCAAGCGGGGTCACACAGGGATGAAGGTACCCGGCAGCAGCGGAGCTTGTCCCACGGCCTGGGGGTAAGTCTACAGCATTGCGGATAATTTTTTACTAACGCAAACTGTCTTGGTTTATCACAGGCCTGTTTACCCCCAAACTCTTAAAATCTTACATTATCTTCACAAAATCGTTCAATACATTATCTTAATAGTGAAAAATAAACATAAAGTACATATAATGTATACACCTCAAAATCGTACATTCTACGCCAAAATCGCAAGAGTGAACAGGTCTGTAATCATGTACGTTTGTTTAATTAACATTTTCAAATAAATGCATCAAAGCATAGCATCAGTTTTTCTTGACGATACGCTATTTCAGGTTGTCGTCCTCTGCTGCAGGCTGTTTCTGCTGTACCTGATCATGACCTGTGTAATGCCTGTGGTAAGGAGAGCTGTAAGTATTTGTATTGAGTAGTGTTAACGCAACGTCAGCTCTTTAAGGCATTGCCTTGACAATACATTATCTTGACATGAAATTACATTGAAATGACATTACCTTGACATGTCTTAACCTTGACATGACATTACCATGACATTACCTTGACATGACATTACCTTGACATGACCTTATCTTGACATGACATGACCCTGTTATGACTTTACCTTGACATGACCCTGTTTTGATTTTACCTTGTTATGACTTTACCATGTTATGACATTGTTTTGTTATGACAGTACATTGTTATGAAATTACCTCATGACATTGCCTCATGACATTGCCTCATGACATTGCCTCATGACATTGCCTCATGACATTGCCTCATGACATTGCCTCATGACATTGCCTCATGACATTGCCTCGTGACATTGCCTCGTGACATTGCCTCGTGACATTGCCTCGTGACATTACCTCGTGACATTACCTCGTGACATTACCTCGTGACATTACCTCGTGACATTACCTCGTGACATTACCTCGTGACATTACCCCGTGACATTACCCCGTGACATTACCCCGTGACATTACCCCGTGACATTACCCCGTGACGACATTACCCCGTGACGACATTACCTCGTGACGACATTACCTCGTGACGACATTACCTCGTGACATTACCTCGTGACATTACCTCGTGACATTACCTCGTTATGACATTACCTCGTTATGACATTACCTCGTTATGACATTACGTCGTTATGACATTACCTCGTTATGACATTACCTCGTTATGACATTACCTCGTTATGACATTACCTCGTTATGACATTACCTCGTTATGACATGACCTCGTTATGACATGACCTCGTTATGACATGACCTCGTTATGACATGACCTCGTTATGACATGACCTCGTTATGACATTACCTCGTTATGACATTACCTCGTTATGACATTACCTCGTTATGACATTACCTCGTTATGACATTACCTCGTTATGACATTACCTCGAATACTGTAATGGAGCACATGACATTACCTCGTTATGACATTACCTCGTTATGACATTACCTCGTTATGACATGACCTCGTTATGACATGACCTCGTTATGACATTACCTCGTTATGACATGACCTCGTTATGACATGACCTCGTTATGACATTACCTCGTTATGACATTACCTCGTTATGACATTACCTCGTTATGACATTACCTCGTTATGGCATTACCTCGTTATGGCATTACCTCGTTATGGCATTACCTCGTTATGACATTACCTCGTTATGACATTACCTTGTTATGACATTACCTTGTTATGACATTACCTTGTTATGACATTACCTTGTTATGACATTACCTTGTTATGACATTACCTTGTTATGACATTACCTTGTTATGACATTACCTTTTTATGACATTACCTTGATATTTCAATGTCCTATATTTCCTGTCAAATGTGGAAGTGGTGACGCTTCCTGGCTCTGACTTGTCATAGCACTAACTTTACTGCCATCTTGACATAATTTGCCGAGGCTAAAAGCTAAGACAAAAGTAGATCTCAAACTGATCATGAATGATCCAGAAGTTTATTATATATTTTATATATTAATCTTTTCAGATATTAGGTTATATAATTCCACTATCGCCCATTTTTTTGTCTGGAGTTTGGGCCTTGTCAATTTTCTGCTCCACTTTTACTAATATTTGTCCCACTACAAAACTTAACTTTCAACTTTCAATCCTATTCTTGTTCATGTGCGCCAGTAAAGAAATATCAAAGAAGACACGTTTTTTTTTGTACTTACATTGCTAGGTCATCTTCTTGTCGCACCTGAGTTTCATGATGCACACACTGGCAGGGTTAGACGAGTTCGACGACCAGGACGAGAAAAACCAGCGGGTGTTTCTGTACAAGCATCTGTTGCGACAGTTACCAGCTTGGCTGGGCAAAGACGTTGCGCCAGGCAGCGTGCGCCAGGTACGGCTCATTTAGCCTTGAAATGAATTACTGCTATCCCTGTTTTCAAAAATTATTATTTAAAGAATCGGCAATACATCTTATTTCATTTTGTTTACATTCATCCGCGTTCTGTCAAAGATGATTTTTTGGGCTGAAAATATTGTCAATTGCTTTAAAATCAAATTAAAATACAAATTTCGTTGTTTTACAATGGACAAGTTTGGCAGTGATTCTTCGGGAGTGTAGCTTGGCAGTGAGCCTTCGGGAGTGTAGCTTGGCAGTGAGCCTTCGGGAGTGCAGCTTGGCTGTGAGCCTTCAGGAGTGTAGCTTGGCAGTGAGCCTTCGGGAGTGCAGCTAAGCAGTGAGCCTTCGGGAGTGTAGCTTGACAGTGAGCCTTCGGGAGTGTAGCTTGGCTGTGAGCCTTCAGGAGTGTAGCTTGGCTGTGAGCCTTCAGGAGTGTAGCTAGGCAGTGAGCCTTCGGGAGTGCAGCTAGGCAGTGAGCCTTCGGGAGTGCAGCTAGGCAGTGAGCCTTCGGGAGTGTAGCTTGGCAGTGAGTCTTCGGGAGTGTAGCTTGGCAGTGAGTCTTCGGAAGTGTAGCTTGACGCTATATCCTTTCAATGACATCATTACTCATTTTTACCGTTTTCTGCCCCCCAAATAGTTAATTAATTGCAAAACTGTTAACAGATCTTTATCTTCTCAGATTAGGCCAGAAGAATGGTTAATAGGTCACGTGGTAGTCCGAGGTATTCGCGAGATGTCCAAGTTCCCGTGCCTGAGGTCCAACTTTCTAGCGACCATCGCCAAGAGGAGCAGACGACTCTCTGTTATGGAAACAGCCAAGGCCATTGTCATGCGTATGTCAATATGTTATGGGTTAACTTAAAGATGGTAAAGACACATGTCTGATACTAGTGAGACAAAGTGAATCGTGTCTCATGCAAGTGAGACAAAGTGAACGTGTCCGATACTAGTGAGACACGGCGAATCGTGTCTGATACTAGTGAGACACGGCGAATCGTGTTTGATACTAGTGAGACAAGGCGAAACGTGTCTGATACTAGTGAGACAAGGTGAATCGTGTCTGATACTAGTTAGACAAGGTGAATCGTGCCTGACACTAGTGAGACAAGGTGAATCGTGTCTGACACTAGTGAGACAAGGTGAATCGTCTCTGCACTAGTGAGACAAAGTGAATCGTATCTGATACTAGTGAGACAAGGTGAATCGTGTCTGATGCTAGTGAGACAAGGTGAATCGTGTCTGATACTAGTGAGACAAGGTGAATCGTGTCTGATGCTAGTGAGACAATGTGAATCGTGTCTGATACTAGAGAAAGGTGAATCGTGTCTGGCACTAGTGAGACAAGGTGAATCGTGTCTGACACTAGTGAGGCAAGGTGAATCGTGTCTGCACTAGTGAGACAAAGTGAATCGTGTCTGATGCTAGTGAGACAAAGTGAATCGTGTCTGATACTAGTGAGACAAGGTGAATCGTGTCTGATGCTAGTGAAACAAGGTGAATCGTGTCTGATACTAGATAGACAAGGTGAATCGTGTCTGACACTAGTGAGGCAAGGTGAATCGTGTCTGACACTAGTCAGGCAAGGTGAATCGTGTCTGTACTAGTGAGACAAAGTGAATCGTGTCTGATGCTAGTGAGACAAAGTGAATCGTGTCCGATGCTAGAGAGACAAAGTGTATGTTGTCTGATGCTAGTGAGACAAAGTGAATCGGTGTTAAGGTATTTAAAGCTTTTTAATAAATATATTTATTTAAATTATTTGGGAAGTAAATCCATTCACAGTTACAGTTCAAAAAGATGTGTGTTGAGTTTACAATGCAAAAACCCTGAGACATTAACCTTAAGTCAGAGGATCAAAAACTGTGTCAGGCCATGACCCAAATCTGTATCTTTTGTAATTAATACTTTCCTGATATCAAAGTGAAATGTATTTAAATGACGATCCCACCACAAACTATAAATATTTTTTTACCTTACAAAATGGAACGGTTTTAATAACATCTCATGGTATCATTCAAATAGTCCGTACTATTGAAAACAACACTTTCTAACATTGTGTGTAACAGCGTATT
This sequence comes from Lymnaea stagnalis, assembly GCA_964033795.1. Taxonomy (NCBI): domain Eukaryota; kingdom Metazoa; phylum Mollusca; class Gastropoda; family Lymnaeidae; genus Lymnaea; species Lymnaea stagnalis. The sequence goes on from CAXITT010000206.1 coordinate 636,563, forward strand.
TTTCATGACTAAATATCCTTGACCTTTACACAGAGATACAAGAGGAGAGTTTTATAGATCTTCCATCCTATCTGGCAAGTGATCAAGAGTATGAAGAGGACCAAGATTCCAGTTATGTTGTAAGCTACAATCATTTAATTTATTTATTGAAATGGAACAGCTTTACTTTTTCTCAGGTGAGCCACCATCCCATGCTGACATGTCACAAATGTCAATTTGTATTTTAGTTCTTCCATTCACATGTAAATCTGTTTTTTTAAAACAGTTATGAGGTAAACGTGTGTTTAAGAAACCAAACAATGTTTATGCTTTAATATAAAAAAAATAACAATATTGATAAAGAGAGAACGCATTTGTTTTCAAAGATTGACACGAAATTATATAGACGTACACGGAGTTTTTTTAATAGTTTACACCTTGGCGAACACCTCTCCTGTCCCTTACGCTACGTCTTTGTTTGAAACAGCGGTTTAGAAGTACTTAACGTTTACTTAAACCCCTTAAGATATCCTAACGTTATCCGAAGAAAGCAAACATCAACGTAATCTAACTTAGATACCTGCGAGAAATGTATATAGCTCAGAATTAATTAACATTTCGACAGAGGTGTCCATTATTCCATTTTTTTCTCTTCCCGAAGCACTCGGATGCCTCCAGTTCGGAGGAGGAGTGTGACACCGAGGAAAGTTTAGATGAGGAGGCGATAGATTTGCTGGTGTCGCTGTGTGAGCACAGTGATTATAAACCCATCTGCAGGGACGTTCTCAGGCTGAACTGTGCCAGTCCGAAAGATTGCCCGAAAAAGGACATGGCTCAGCAAAAGATACTTCGGTTGATGGATCTGCTGAAAGTGCAAGAGCAAGAGCCGACCACAGTGAAGACGGTGGAGGAGCCGATTATGGAAGATCCGACTATGGAGGATCCGACCATGGAGGAACCGACCATGGAGGATCCGCCCATGGAGGAACCGACCATGGAGTACTTGACCATGGAGGAACGGGCAGTTGACGAGCCGACCATTGAGGAACCAATGACTGAGCAGCCCGCTGTTGATCTGGCAAGCCTGGGAGAAAATGCAGAGGAAAAGACCGTATTAAACTATGAGACCTTAACTTCCACGCACCCTATCTATGAGCGGACCATTTCTGCTCCAGGAGACGACTATAACCGCACAACGTAGAAACCACACAATCTTATTTATATGACATGAATTAACAACATAATTTCAAGTTGCCCCAGAAGAATTAACAACATAATTTCAAGTTCCCCAGATGAATTAACAACATAATTTCAAGTTGCCCCAGAAGAATTAACAACATAATTTCAAGTTCCCCCAGATGAATTAACAACATAATTACAACTTGCCCCAGATGAATTAACAACATAATTTCAAGTTGCCCCAGATGAATTAACAACATAATTTCTAGTTGCCCCAGAAGAATTAACAACATAATTTCAAGTTCCCCAGATGAATTAACAACATAATTTCAAGTTGCCCCAGAAGAATTAACAACATAATTTCAAGTTCCCCCAGATGAATTAACAACATAATTACAACTTGCCCCAGATGAATTAACAACATAATTTCAAGTTGCCCCAGATGAATTAACAACATAATTTCTAGTTGCCCCAGAAGAATTAACAACATAATTTCAAGTTCCCCAGATGAATTAACAACATAATTTCAAGTTGCCCCAGAAGAATTAACAACATAATTTCAAGTTCCCCCAGATGAATTAACAACATAATTACAACTTGCCCCAGATGAATTAACAACATAATTTCAAGTTGCCCCAGATGAATTAACAACATAATTTCAAGTTGCCCCAGATGAATTAACAACATAATTTCAAGTTGCCCCAGATGAATTAACAACATAATTTCAAGTTGCCCCAGATGAATTAACAACATAATTTCAAGTTGCCCCAGATGGATTAACAACACAATTTCAAGTTGCCCCAGATGAATTAACAACATAATTTCAAGTTGCCCCAGATGAATTAAAAACATAATTTCAAGTTGCCCCCAGAGACCGCATCCCAGCTAAACGTTCTCAAAGTGACCGTAGCACACCCATTAATTGGTTATTGACAGGCATCCAAAAAATACTTTGAACACGACGTGTTAAAGACGTTTATATAGGCACCACCGAATTTTTGGTTGATTTAGGGCATACTGTTGACAGACTCCCCACCCTATACTGTACACTGTTGACAGACTCCCCACCCTATACTGTACACTGTTGACAGACTCCCCACCCTATACTGTACACTGTTGACAGACTCCCCACCCTATACTGTACACTGTTGACAGACTCCCCACCCTATACTGTACACTGTTGACAGACTCCCCACCCTATACTGTACACTGTTGACAGACTCCCCACCCTATACTGTACACTGTTGACAGACTCCCCACCCTATACTATACACAACTCTTGGCAATACTATCGGATATAAAATAACGGGGTGTAACAGTCAAGCGTCACTGTAACTGTTCCATAGTGCTATCCGGTTGTTGTCCTGCACTTATGCTGATCTTGCCATTTGAGTCTTCGGTAAATAAAAAATGATATCATTTGATTAGACGTTTGTACAGAAAAGATATTACAGAGCCAAATGTGTTTGCCGTTGTGAAAAAAAGAGTTTTGCCCCTTTTTGGGGTTAAATGTTTCGTCTCATTACGAGAACTTTGTGGCGGTGTCTAGGGCAACGATACACTATAGAGAAATGTGTAGTGGTGTACAGGGCAACTATACAATATAGAACAATACACCCCCCCCCCCACGCCCCAAACAAATTTGGATGATGAAATACTACGCCAAATATACTTATAACATACTCTCAGATTTAGATTCATCTCTTCAACGTTGTTGAATTTTATTCAGCTATCGAGTTATTTCCTAGATATTGCAGTTGAAATAACTGGCAATGCCCCCCACTTTGTCTCTCTTTTTGGGCTGGTGCTTCCCTAGTTTCCCGTGCATATATTCATATACTACCTTAATAACTTGTTATTAACATTATCATTTCTTTCTTTAAAATCTTCTATTAAACATAACGTTTGACAAATTTTTAAAGTGTTTTTTAATTGATTTTGAAACATGTGTGCATCTGTTTGTAAATATTAAACAAACCACACAATCTTATTTATAGCGCATGAAACGGACAGGAAACATTACCATATTACAGATATGACTTAGGTGAAAGTAACTGTTGTCAGTACTAATTTATGATACAGTAGATATCAAGATATCTTCCCCCTTGGGTGCGACTCGTATAAATATACTTTGATAAGGCTTCAAAGACACAACCTACTCGCTTTCTTTTAGCCAAATATTTTTATCGTGCCCTTGGATACCATGTCTTAGTACCCCTGGGGTAAAAAAAAAAATAAAAAATTCACATTGACAAAAAAGGAAAAAAACATTGTAAAGTTTGGTTTCAAGTAAGTAAAAAGCACTTACAGCGCCCCCCCCCCCCAAGTACCGATTCTGAAAGTCACTAAGCAGCTTAGGGAGGACTTGTAGCGAGCTCCTTCTGTCGTTTTAGTCGATATTCGAACTGCTATCGTATGCATGGGTTTAAGTCTAGATTCAAGCTAGCAGGGTCTTTAAGAGCCAGTAGGATATTCAAGAGGCACTAAATCACGACCTGTAGCTTAGACCAGAAAATCTTCCGAGCATGGAACGGACTTTGTACCACGCCAAGGGCTTGAGGTTTGCAGCTGTTAGACAGAAGCATTGCTATTGTTACAAAAAAGGTCGATTTAGTGATGTCATTTAATGTTGAATCAAACGTTTTCTTTTCCTAACATTAACAACTTACAACTTAGGGTTAGGTCAATAGAAAACTTCACAAGTGACCTTGGGGTCTCTTTAAAGACACGGACGAATTTTGACTCCGGTGTTGAGGACAGCCAACCTCAGAATATCTTAGATAACTTGAACTCAAATCTTTTCAGTGGATCTTAATAATTAGAGAGGAAAAAAAAAAAAAAAAGCAATGCTTGAATCAAATCAAACTTGATAAACCGACTATAAAACAAAGTTAAATAGTTATGCAGGCCTACTTGAACAATGGATTTCAAAGATATTAAAAAAAAATAACTACATATAGTTCCAATCTAAAACTATACCAAAAGAAATAAATAAAACATAGAGATGGGGGCAACAGGGTGTGGTATGAGCTGGAAAAAACACTATTTTTCATCTCAAAATATAAACAATGGTAAGACGGCAAGTTAAGTTATTTTATACAAAGTTTGGCATACCCGTAAAAAGGAGCTTGTTCTTCACAACACGAAAACTCGACACTAACAGAGATAGTCTGTTACTACAATCTTTGCGGTGCATGATCGGAAATTCAGGTGGATTAGGCAAAGCAGTTGATCTGTCTCATCCAGATGTTACGTCATACAGATTATTACCTTACCAAAAAAAACAAACAAAAAAAAAAACAACACAAACATATTTTAAAAAACCCATTAAGTTTCTGACCGACATGTGACGTCATTCTATTCTAAAAGTCAGATTTCTCCTTTCGCCGTATCACTGTTCCTAAGTCGCGAGCAGCTGCACATGCATCTACTCGGTGTTTTTCGTCTGGCAGCCAGCAGGCCTAAACAACAAAAAAGTAATCGTCTCCCCCCCATAATGATTAGACAGTTTTCTTTGATTTCTAAACCTCACGATACGTGGCCAGAAAGACGTTTCTAAGGACCAGCGGTTCAATGCCCTAAAAGGCTGCCGGTCATCGATTTCCAACACCCATTTCAACACAATATGTCTCTAAAGTCAAACGTCTCCCCAGACCACTCTTGACCATCTCGATGAGGAGTCACATGTACACACTATTTTATTAGAGTTATGTGTATCCTTATCTGACTACCTTTCAAAAATTAAGTCACACCTCCTGTTTTCTCGGTAAATAGTAACAACACTGGTCTTGACTTCTGTTGGCCTCTGTGGGCAAAATTACACGTTCGTTTTATTAGTACTAGCCCCCCGTAGGATTAGTCCAAAAACCCGCACTCCCCTTTAGGTATAGGCCAATACACCCCCCTCCCCAAGTTATTAGTCTTGTAGTTTTACTACAACCTAGTTATAGTCCTAACTTTCCCTAAGTTATAGCAATATCCCCGTAAGTTATTAGTCTTATAGTCTTACTACAACCTAAGTTATAGCAATATCCCCATAAGTTGTTAGTCTTATAGTCTTACTACAACCTAAGTTATAGCAATATCCCCATAAGTTATTAGTCTTATAGTCTTACTACAACCTAGTTATAGTCCTAACTTCCCCTAAGTTATAGCAATATCCCCATAAGTTATTAGTCGTATAGTCTTAACTACCACCTTGTTATAGTCCTAACTCCCCCTGAGGCGTACTGCTGACTACCCTTTAATACTACCGCTACCTTTTATACTCCCCACTCTGTACTTTACAAAAAATTCCTTTTGATTTAATAGCGTCCCAACCTTCCTTTTGTTCTATTTACATTTAAGACTGAGATCAAGGTGCATGTCAAGCCAGCCTTTTGCAGGTGTACAATAACTGACAACATAAAATATAATACCTGGCTCACCTCTGTGATCACCTTAAGGGTTATGGCGCTATGTATATTACAATAGCCAATCACAGGTTTAATAGGCGTTTCCTAACTTTTTATTTCTGTTTCAGGTCGCCTGAATCTGAAATTTTCCTTGCAGGTCTCCTGAATCTGAAATGTTCGTTGCAGGTCCTCTGATTCTGACATTTTCACTGCATGTCCTCCGAATCTGACATTTTCATTGCAGGTCCGCTGAATCTGACATTTTCCCTGCAGGTCTCCTGAATCTGACATTTTTGATGCAGGTCCTCTGAATTTGAAATTTTCATTGCATGTCCTCTGAATCTGACATTTTCCCTGCAGGTCTCCTGCATCTGAAATTTTCGCCACAGGTCCAATGAATCTAACATTTTCGCTGCCTCTTAACATGAATCAATGAAAAAAAAGGTAAGTTAATCATGACATTAAAAAAAAAAAAACTTTAAAAAATAAATATTTACCAATCTGGAAAAAGTAAATTCAAAAGCAAGCTTGAGTTCATGTGAGTGCACCAATGCTTAGTATTAAATGATGCGATTAGAGTGTCACTGAGACTGAATGCACAAAACTTAGTTTGTTACGTGTTCTTCCCCTCTCCCATCCATACCGTCCGTTTGCCCCTCTCTCCTCCCGCCCTTTCCGCCCCCACACACCCCTGCATAGGAACAATAAGGAACCCAATTTGAGAATCCCTCAAAGCTGCGATTCAAAAGCCCGAATGATTTATGATTTATTTTCACCCGTAGATACGTCCGATCGGTTATGAAAGAGATCACAGTATCACAAACCTTATCTCAGCTAATAATAAACTCAACTGGAAACCACGTTGATATTTAGTTTCCTCGGACTTGCCATTTCCCAGATTTGTCCCCTCGGGTCGCTGTAGTCTCCATTAGACCCCTTTGTTAAAATATCATATGAAACTTACAAAGGACCGAAACCACAAGGGATACAATGACACTGAGATGATTGCAGCTCTCCTTCGTAATATCCTTTTTGTATATTCATGCACATGACACTTGCATTTTTGATGGTTGCAAAAAGTTATAAGAAAAGCGTTTTTTTTAAAAATGAAAATTCAAAATAGTACAATTATTGTAGTACAAATAATCACAGATGGGCCAATTCAGCAACAACAAATAAAAATATTTTTTTTTTCTATTAAGAAATAATTGTAAAAAAATAATATTTAGAAAAAAAAAACTAATTAAAAAGAAAGAAATTAAAACTAGAATATCCTTCTATTAGGCAGAGGCTAGGTGTTCTGGTGATTGATGATGGAATCGAATATGTCATTTTAATTCTTTCTTTCTAAATAAGGAAGAAAATTGTTATAAGCATGAGTCGTAGACTGCGAGGTCAAGTGTCGGGAACTCATCATTTCAGAACTTCGCTGGATTTTTTCCTTAAGGTTAATATTGTTTTTGTGTAGTATCAATCTCATTGGTTGGTGCATTACTTGTTTCTCACTTAATTTGTCTTAATATGTGAACCAATTTTTTTAGACAGTCTCGCTGCTATTCTATCCCCCCCCCCCCGTACCGACACCACTGGCTGTATGACACGATGTGCTACGAAAACACCCGACGGGGTAAAGATAATAAAAAAAACAACAACCATACCTGGGCCCTCCAGTACCGACACCACTGGCTGTATGACACGATGTGCTACGAAAACACCCGACGGGGTAAAGATAATAAAAAAAACAACAACCATACCTGGGCCCTCCACGGCGATTACGTCCAGCACGCCGCCTTTAAGTTTTTTCGCCAATAACGTCAACCAGACAAAACATCTTTACGGGGGTGCTTTTCATAAAACTTTTTAAAAAGGTGGGGGGGGGGGCACAAGAACCAAATCAATATTGGCTCACCGTCATCGATCGATACCTATAGGTAGGGGGCGGAGCTGTCTTCACAAAATGATTTGCTTTAATTCATGCACAGGCACTTGCCTGGCGTGTGTGGTATGTAGTCCTATATAATACTAAAATATTGTGTGTGTGTTAAGCTTTGATAACGATCGTGTTAGAGAGTAAAAGCTTTAAAGAAAATTTAAAGCACCACTTTGGAGACGGAAAACGTTGGCCATTTTCTTGACGAGAGTTTTTAAATTCGCCTTAAGTCTCAGCTTATGACGTTATAGATGGCGGGATGTTAGGATTTGAGAGAACAATAATTCATATATTAAAGACTTTCTTTCGAAGACGAGTTTAATCGCATTAAAAAGTAGAAAATAGTTTTATTAAAATTTCGTACAATTCATTACGCAAAGAAAGTATGTGCAGAAGGATAGTAAGACAATATATAAAGTAAAAAATATCCAATTAAATGTAAAATAAACTTAAATATATTTATTTCTTTTTTTTTTTTGAAGAAAACAAAACTCTTAAATTTTAAGCAAATTTTTATTAAAATTTTATATTTTAACTAATTATTATTACATTGTCACATATTTTTAGATTTTGTAAAATTTAGAATGAAAATTTTAATCTGTAAATTATCGACAAAAGAAGATTAAAAAGCATCAGCAACAGGTGCTTGCTAAATTCCGTGTATGGGGGCTTAGCTCTTGACTCAGGCGTTAAGTAAAAAGAATTTTTACACCTACTTGTCGATCAGCGTCTCAATGCCAAAATGCCCTGCCCCCAAAGCCTTCCCCCATCCCAAAGTCCTACAGTTAGGACCAATGGTTATTGTAAGGGAACGGGTAAGGTGGTTTTTTTTTTAAATAGCCTTTTATAATTACCGTATATACTCGCATATAAGCCTACATCTCATATAAGCCGACCACCTAAAACTGCTTTAAAATGGCCAGATTTTGCAAAAACCCGCATATAAGCTGACCATACAATAGTATAATTTTACTCCATATTTTTGGTTCATAGAAATGTGTTACTGTCAAGATGTAAAATGCTTACTTTTATGTTACATACCAGTTTGTTTACCTTTTGGAATGACACAAAAACGTGTTCTGCTCTTTCATACTCAGTATAATTATCAGCTATGCATACATTAAATTCTTTGAAGTGACACCTCTGTATATATATATAAGTACTCTGTACACACAACCAAATAAAGAGTGAGATAGCGATGAAAATGTGTGGCTCGAAAATTGGCATTAGTGTCTGTCCTTGTGTCCATTTTGTTTTATGCGCATATAAGCTAACCCCCTCATTTCAGTCAGTATTGTATTTTATAGTTCTAAATTCGGTTATAGGCGAGTATATATGGTACCCATCACTCACCAACCCAACCGCTCACTTCCGCGACCCATCATGCCGGAGATGTAGCTGTGTGTCAACATCTCAGATGCGACCTTCTAGGTCAGCATGAGGAAGACTGAATCGACCGAGTGAAAGGGTCACGTGTTACAGACAACTCAAAATTATGCTACAAACCGACAGACCACATGTATTTGCGAGTAGAAAGAAAGTCTTTTAAAAATAAATTCAGAATGACGTCATACATAGGTGTATATCAGTCAGTAAAATTCTGAACACATTTAAAGTGCAGCTATGAGGTAAGTGGTTTATTCTTTGTATATACTGAAGAATTTAAGTCCAAATTATCCTGGTTATTTTTGTCCAAAAACATTTTCTAGTGTTGTAGGCATTTTACGACTCCAGTTAGCTTTAAACAAAAAAAAAGGACCGATTCCCACACCGACTCCGATTCTCACTAAACGCCCAGATCTGTTGTCAGGCATTCATTCCGGCAAATGAAAGGGAGAGGTGCCGTGGCTAGATAATCTTAAACGTTGTTTGCAATGATTGATCTGGTGGCTAAGGGAGTAACGCTGTACCTGTGTCGCAGAACAGCCGAAAGTGAACGGCTCAGTGAACACATTTAATTTCCCTATAGGAGTTTAAACCGTGGTTCTACAATTGTGGTCGTTTTCTGACTCAGTAGTGTGTGTCACCACAGGATGTAAGGGGATTTATGGTGATCTTCTCAACGGTAAGGATTTAAGTTATCATTTTTTTTTTTTTGCTAATGAAAATAGGTCAGTACATTTAACTATAGATACGTTTATATACCGCTTCTACGATGCAAGATGTAGAAAAAACTGTTTAAAAAAAATGTAAACAAAAACTCAAATTCTTAAAATATTTTCTTTTTCTTTTTAAATCCATAACAAAAACTTGAGCCGGAAAATTGGAACTAAATAAGTTGGCACACCTTTAAATTAAACTATCAGTTTAGTCATTAAAACTCGAATTCAATAAACTTGAAAGTTGATGTTATTTTAATAAATAAAGTTAAATAAATTTTTTTTTAAAAACTTGTTAATTTACACCATCTAACTTTAGCTCATGTCATTACGCTTTTCTGGTATGTTTTTTTTTTGTGGAAATCAAATGTTCTTAAATAATATCATTCAGAATAAAAGGAATCGAAATTAAAAACGACAAGAAATAAATAAGCTGTCTAATGAACATACATTATAAAAATAGTTTCCAATTTTTTCTCCTCCCTTAACTACATGTTGAACTTTTCACTAAACCCACCAAGCAAGCTCTGCAGAAAAGAGAAGCATTCAGTACATGGTTGGAGTCATAAAGTCTTAAAACTGAATAGTAGGGCCTAATCTATTTGAATAGTATCCAGCTCCCAGTTGTAGGACGACGATTTAAGATCGATATTTTTTTTACTGTTTGCCAAAATATAAATACATGTTTCTTTTTGCCTCCACTATAAGAATATTGTGCCCCCATAGTTTAATAAATGCAAAAATATGCTCGTAAATGAAGTCTTCTATAAAGATGCATGTATTCTTGCCACCTCCAACTTTTTGACAGGGTACACGCCAGTGCGCACGCTTGTAGTCAACGTCAAAATAACCAGGCTAGATTTAAGTCCAAGACTATATGGCCTCAAAGCTATTCACCTTGTTCCATTGTGTCACTGAGAATGGTACGTCCTCTTGTTGAAAGCCAAGTTTTCAGCCTTACAGATTGGTGGTTCCGTTAAGGCTTTCTATTATATTATAAAGCATGAAGTCGTTATTTTGTACCCCCACCCTTTCTTCAGCAAACTATACATGACTCTAACGCCTGAGTCAAAGTTAATAGCAAATCGATTTTTCTTAAACCCATTATTATTAAAAATATTGACTACTATTTTATATTAGATCTAGTGCACCGTAAGAGATGGTGTTTCCACTACGAATGCACAATCAAGTTTTTGTCACACTAATTTTTTTATTTTTTTTTGGGGGGGGGGTGGGCTTTAGTAACAACCTTTAACAACCTTGTAACATGGTTATTTAAAGATAAGTTGTCTGTGAAGTAACATTTTAGTTTAAGCCGCCTACACCATTTTTGTGTGTGTGTGCAAAGTATGGCGTTATGGTTCACTGATCTTATAAGCTCTACCCATTAAGGTAAAGCAGCAATCGGGTAAACTCTAAAAGGAATAATTTAACCTGCTCTTAACCGTCCCCTAGTTGATCAAGTCTTCTGTTTATTTTCGTCACTGTGTTTAATGTTTAAAAAAAAAACAATATCACATAACAAAATAACTTACATCCCATTGCCTTACGGAGCCGACATTTGTTATTGAAACCCAAACGATAAATACAACCAAAATAAATAAAAACAATATTTACAAAAAAAAAAACAAGAAAAAAAACCCAATTAGTTGCATTTGTTAAAAATTTAACAAATCCAAAGTATTACTGTAGTGGTGATGAGGCTATTCCTAAATATCACAAATCTTAAGTATTACTGTAGAGGTGATGAGGCTATTCCTAAATATCTCAAATCGTAAGTATTACTGTAGTGGTGATGAGGCTATTCCAAAATATCACAAATCTTAAGTATTACTGTAGAGGTGATGAGGCTATTCCTAAATATCTCAAATCGTAAGTATTACTGTAGTGGTGATGAGGCTATTCCAAAATATCACAAATCTTAAGTATTAATATAATGAAAAGGCTACTCCAGTAGAGGCCTCTTTAACATAGCACGGCATCATGCAGTGTTTGAATAATGCATGCTTCTGAAATGGGTCGGTCGGTCATCTTTCTCTTACAGCCGAATGATACAAAACTTAACCAAATTTAAAGGAGGAGGATGAACTCACCAATTTATACATTAAATCTATCTGGTCAAAACGAACAGGAAGTTTCAGTCTTTTAATTTTGTAAGCCTTATCATTGGATAATTTAATCGCTTTGCCAACAATTGAAAAGAAGGGCAGATAATAATTCCAAATGCAAGATTTCTTTCCCTTTTCAATATAGGATTCAATAATATTGAAATCTAACATTTGTCTTCTGCTCACAAAAAAAAAAAAAAAAAAAAAAAATTTTAAAGAAGGATTTCTTTTCCAATCCAATTTTTAAATTTTTTTTGGGGAGGGCTGTCGAAGCCAACTATCTAACGATACATGTTTATTGATAAGTTTATGCTGGCGTCTGACTTATCATTCCAATGATTTGCGTCAAGGGATGGGCTTCAGTGGTCGATTTTTAATCTCCTGAGTAAAACCAATTTGTTTAAAGAAAAACACATCAAAATGTGAAAGGAAGACAGACACGTTAAGGTCAACATGTGTTGAATCAGAATAAATAAACCACCAATGACATGGCAGTACGAGCCGTTGGTTGCAACTCCTGCGTTACCGACAGAAATATCAATAAATAGTGGCTTTGATTTGATACAAACATGAACCTGTAAGATGCAGTCCTTTGAAACCAGTAGAAGCTAAGTTCATGTTAGGGTCCTTTATGGAATCTTCCCGAATGGTTTCAACATATGAGACATGTGCATCTCACGCAAATCCCCACTACGTTGCATGAAGGGAGAGTATCTAGGTCAGTGGTTCTCGACCTTCCTAATGCCGCGACCCTTTAATGCAGTTCCTCATGTTGTGGCGACCCCCCAGCTACAAAATTATTTTCGTTTATTACTTCATAACTGTAGATTATGTGTTTTCCGATGGTCATGATGCAACCCCTGAGAAAGGGTCGTTCGACCTCCAAAGGGGTCGCGACCCACAGGTTGAGAACCGCTGTTCTGGGTAGTCGTTTCCTACAAGAAAACATCATTATAGACGTAGCGAAAACCAAAAACCCCTCCAAAAAAAATTTGAAAACAAAAATTAACGGAAGGGGAAGTTCTATAATACACGACCCCAAACTCTTAAGAAGAATAAAGTGTCAGTTGACCGAGGGGTTTATAAGGGGAAATCGATCAGGAAACGCACGCCCCAGTGAAATACGCCAGCGGTGTAATCGTAATAGGAGAACAAGGTATATTGAAGCCTGAAATAGAAAGACAGGCCAATAAAATATGAATGTTTCGAGCCTCCATTTGGACTGTCTGGGGAAGGCTCATAACTGAAACGTTCTTCTTGTACTGTCCTGTCTTTCTGTTTCAAGCCTCCACACAACTTGTTCTTCTATTTACTTCACACAACTTCAACGCAATTCCTTCCCTTTATTATTGTTTAATTCTAATAGTTTTTTCTCTCTTTCCATCCGATCTTTCACTTTCATTTGCTAAATTAATGTTTTTGCCTTTGTATGAATGTACAACAATACAACTTGGGGAAGAAATTTATTTAATTCTGCTTTGTGTGATGGTAAAAAAAAAAAAAAGATATAAGCGTGCCACTTCAGGCACGCGTGTCAGCTATTGTCCACCATTGTATTAAAGTGTGTTTACCGTTCACCAAACAGTTGACGCACTGGGTCAAAGTTCGTGCCAGGTTTCCAAACGACGCCTACCCAAACAGTCGCACTAAACAGCCGGGGATCAGCTGGCCATGTAGAGATTGCTATCCGCAGATATTAATCACAAGTTTCGGGCGCCCCCGGTTCTAGTCAATGCACGGCGCTTACAAGCAAACAATAAATCCAGGGAGAGTAAACAAAAAAAACTGTAAGGGGAAATAGAACATTTGTGCTTGGTGTGTTGGAGGATATTTCTCAATTTATTTGTCGGCCGCTGAAGTAACGGCTGCGTGGGTTTTCAGTTCAAGTTCACTATGGACATTCAACAAAATTCAGTAGTGAACACAGCGCCGTTGAGTAGGAGTCATACTTCTGTGACTCAGATTCCAACCACTAATGCTAAGATTAATTATTCGATATTTGTTACGGGTAGATTGTAAACAAGAGAATGAAAACCCTGTTTTGGGTGTTGTCCACATTGAAAAAAAAAAGATTTAGAGGAATTTTCATTCTAGCCTAGGGTGACCAAACGTCCCGTAGAAACGGGATTGTCCCGTTTCTTCACGATCGTACCGGGTGTCCCCGAAAAAGTCTCTCGGGACAACTAAATGTCCCGTTTCTAAAACAAAACACATTTTCAAATCACTCAAACTTCTAATTTATAATATAACCTCAAGTAAATAGTGCCCCCCCCCAACCCTAGTTGGGTGTGTCCCGTTTTTTTCCATTTCATGATTTGGTCACCCTACTCTAGCCTTGCAGCCATGGTTGTCAATTGAGATATCCATTAAAAAACAACAAAAAAACTGTGGATTGTTTTATTTATTTGGCATCGCATTCCAAGATCATGTTTATAATACACGAGCTTTTGTGATGTTCAAATACGGAGCTGTTGGATTAAAATGAATCGACTTTTTTGTTTAACAATGCGATACGTCCACGTAAAGTTGAAGTTGGGTTTTATACAAAGGTTGAATTAATTTTGACCCTAAATGAAAGAACGCGTTGGTATCATAATGTTGAAGTCACAATTTTACATGTTTCTTTTAAGGAGTACTCAATTCTCAAAACGTACTTTTTTTTTTTAAAGCAATCGATAACATTTTATCTCAAGTCAAGGTCATTCAGTGAGACTTTTGCTGGACCTGAATTGGAGTGATACACGTTAAGCCAACAAATTTTTAAAATATAAAAAAAACTTAAAAATGTGATGATTTTTTCCCCTTATATATTATATTTGTAGTTGACAGACTAAACGTTCTAACGAAATTCATAAAAAAAACAAGGTTGTTATAGTATGAATACAAAATCGTCTTGGTTATAGCTTCCTCACAAAAAAATTCCCAGGTACCTTACTTTGTGAAATAAAAAACTTTATGACTATTCTTATCTTCTTAAATATTACAGAGGAAAAGCTTTGAGCAGTCTCTGATTAACAAAGTCGCCCTGGTTCATTTTCTGTCTTAACTCATTGCGAATTTCCATAATGCTATGCAAGTCTTCAAATTATTATATTTTGTGTTATTTTAAAAAATAAATGTTTGTTTTCAGATCCACCAAAGTGTGTGCCGCTGAAGTAACCATGGCAACGTGTGATGATATCCCATACACTGACACAAAGTAATCCCATCGCAGCCCCATAGGCCACGAGAATGGGGTGCGGAAGTTCAAAGAGCACAGGGGCTGGCGGAGATGGAGCACCCAAACAGAGTGGTGCCAGGAACGATAACCCTCCCATAGATCCGGTAATTTGATGATTTCGGTCAAAACGCATTTATAGAATGTTTAAAAAATAAAATAATTGTGCTTTTTAACTCTCTAATCCAGTGGTTCTCAACCTTTCTGATGCCGCGACCCATTTAATACAGCTCCTCATGTTGTGGCGACCCCCCCCCCCCACCAAAAAAAAATATTTTAGTTGATACTTTATAACGCTAGAGTAAATGATGTTTCAAATGGTCTTAAACCTTTCTGATGCCGCGACCCATTTAATACAGCCCCTCATGTTGTGGCGACCCCCCCCCCCACCAAAAAAAAATATTTTCGTTGATACTTTATAACTGTAGAGTAAATGTGTTTTCAAATGGTCTTAGGTGACCCCTGTAAAAGGGTCGTGCGACCCCCAAAGGGGTTGCGACCCACAGGTTGAGAACCGCTGCTCTAATCTGTCACTTCCTTTAAATGAATCAACTTAAAAAATAAAATACAATTAGTCATAAAGACTGTTTGATTAAGTAGAGTCAATTTTTTTCATTTAAAAAATAAAGAAAGGAAAATAAAAGAAAGGGAAACAAAAGAAAAAAAAAGACGATAGAAAACAAAAAGAAAAAAGAAAGAAAGAAAAAAGAAAGAAAGAAAGAAAGAAGAAAGAGAAAAAAAAAAGAAAGAAAAAAGAAAGAAAAGAAAGAAATGAACCTGTTTCCAATATCAACCTTGGTTAATTTTAGGTGTGCAATTTTAGATAAATTCGTAACCCAAAGTTTTATTCAAATGCAACGTCACTTTAAAACAGATTAATGTGCCTGACCTTGACCCCAAGTACCCAGCACCGACACCGCCGCCAAACGGAAGAGATCAGATCTACAAACCTGCGGAGTATTCAGCCATTGATGCACGGGTCAAGCAGGTAAGGGGGCCACGCTCTGCCATTGTCAGAAGAGACGACTGTCTTGACATTAGAGAATAAATAATGATCAAATTGAACTCTTGAATGAAATGCTGACATGAGATCTTCTCTGCCTTAATCTCTCATTAGTTGTTAGCCTCCCAACCATTTTTTTTACATCACGCATGTATCTCTTTTTTTTATTGTATAAAAAAAGCTAAGACAGTATCAGTATATATATTTAATATTGCGCCGAGTTGTCTACCATATTTCGATTTCGGTGGTTGAGCATTCATTAAAAAAAAAATTTGACACAAAGTGTAACCATTTACCAAAGAATTGCTGCCTCACTAGGATGACAAGTTCATTCTGCTCCGCATCACAGATATACTTTTTCAGATTATTATTTTTTGCTATCTGCTGTTTACATTAATTAGATAAAGGTATACACAATCTAAACGTAAAGCTGGGCGTACCGAGCACTGTCACATCGACACATACTTCAGTAGGCTAGACGATAAACAGGGACCCAACCTGCCGGCATTGCAGTCTCGTCCCCGGAAACTCTAGCGCATTTGTTGACCGAAAAGACCGTCACTAGACGTTTGGGGGGGGGGGTGAGGCCAGGGCAGCGGGAGAGTTGATTGCCAATGTACTAGCCGGAATTATAAGAGAGTAATTTCAGACCCTCAACAGAATATGTGCGTTAGTTAGCTGGGCTCGAATTTTATCATTGTTGTGTGTGCTTTTTTCACCCCCCCACCCCTCCATCAGCAACTCAATAGCATTCGACCAACAACCTATGACGCCCTCATCAAGTCACTATGCGCAAACTGCACCACAGACCTACAGAAGCTTCGCGCCATCATGGTCTGGTTGTTCCATCAGGATATTTACGGTTCCTTCTACAACGGCGTCACCGACCCCTACACTCCAAGGGGTTACATGAAGCTAATGAAACAAGGCAGTGGATCCTACGAGTCTTTCTTCACCCAGCTGTGCAGGTTTGTGTCATACTCATGGGCGTGTCCGACAAGGAGAAAACAATTTGGGGGAGGCAAAGAGCTCTATTTATGTATAATAAAAGAAATAAGTTTAACACTTTTAAATAATTACAGGGCCTTCTAGAATAGCACAGAAAGAAGAATGTGAGTGAGAATAAAGAAACATGTTTTGGTCTGCCGCCAGAATTCAGTGTTTGGGCATGAAAGTAGAATTAATGACATCGAGCGGGGAAAATTGATTCATTTCATTTTAGAGCATTTTGATTCTGAAACCTTGAATTTGTTTGTCAGTAGTTTTATTTACATTACTGTTCCATTGTTCGACAATGCAGAAATCTATACTTTAATTTGAAATTAAGAAGATGGATTTAAAAAAAAAAAAATAAAAATAAATAAATCGTACAGTATATAGATTGATTGTCATTCTTCCAGTCAAAATATCCCCAGAAATTGTTTGAGCTGTTAATGAATACCTTCCAATGACATAATTTAAAAAAAAAAAAATAACTATGACTAAGCAGCATGTAAGTTATAATAGTTATATATTATTAATGAAGCTACGGCAGTGTAAACTCGGTACACTATTGTTGTAGTTAAGGTAAATTTTTCCATTTTTTGTGCCCCACCAGAGCTGCCGGAATTCAATGCGTGGTCATCAGGGGCGTGGCCAAAGGGGACAAATATGACGTGGGGCAGCAAGACATGACCCAGCTGGAGAGCGCTTGGAATGGTGTCTATGTCGCAGGGGGCTGGAGGCTGGTCCACCCTCTGTGGGCGATCTTCAAAGAAAAGAAAATCAATAAGAATGGGTAGGTTTGTTTAAGGTAAACAAGGTTGCGAGTTCAGGTTTTCGAAAGTTGTTCAGGCAATTAAATAAGAAAAAGAGAAGTAGAATGGTTCGTAGCATAAAAAGAAAATTATTGGCTACAAAATAATAGAAGTTTTTGAATTTTAATTAATACGATATCAATGGCACACGTGATTCACTAATAAATATAACATGTTATCTGGAATACATATTAAATATGTGTACAGAATACATGATTCAGGAAATTTCGGATCAGTAGGTTGAATTTGGATTCCATTCTTTTAAAATACATATTTCTTACGTAATATCATGATCGTTTAGTATAATCAATATCCAATTATAATGATTGATGAGGAATATTTGGTTTTCCCTCTTAGTGGGGTTGCTTTGTTGTCAAGCTGGTTTCTTCTATGTATATGTGCTTATTCTGAAATAGGGTATTAGTTCAACGAATGAGGAAAAAAATGACTTTGAATTGATTACTATTTCATGTATGAGTATAGATCAATGGTTATATCCAACATATGGCGTTCACTTTCTGTGTCACACATATTTTACACCCCCCCCCTCTGTTTGGAATATAGAAAACAAAAATATTACTTAAATTTCGAGTACGATCTCCCAATCATTTCGTCATTTAAAAAGGAGTTGTAAGGCCTCAGGGGCATGTGAATGCACTCAGTTTTTCAAATCTCTGTCAAGTTTCTGAGAGTCTCATCACTTTTCGTTACATCTGTATTCCGCCACACCGTGCAGAGTCTTCATAGTCTCAACGTCTGTAACTTTTCTCTAACTTGGTTATTTTTCTCGTCTTAATCCAGCAAACCGCCAACTCCGGGGACCAAGAACCCATCCCTGGACGACTTCTTTTTCCTGATCGACCCCAACAAGATGATCTGCTTCTGTAAGCCTCACGCCGACCCTTGGCAGCTCCTCAAGGTGAAGTGGGAACACCGGAAGTTTGTCAAAAGCCCCAAATTTACCCAACACTATTTCACTTCCGGTCTCATGTTGCCCAAAAAATACAACGCCATAATATACAGCGACAACGGCATCTGCGTCATAGACTTCGACCACCAGTCGTACGCCGAGCCGACCATAGACGCTAAGGTTAAGTTTATTCAGGAGATGTCCAGCGACGAGATGCCGGCCAACGTAAACCTAAATGACTACACCGTTCGGGCGGGCTCATCCACTAGAAAATCTGTAGTGATTCGGTTCCCGGTTCGGGGCCGATACGAGGTAGATGTATTCGGAGGCACGGAGGCGAAGGAGCCGAAGATCGTAGAGTTTAGGATAGAGTGCGATGACGTGGGCAGGAGCCCGCAGCCTTTCCCGATGAACCCGGCCAACGGGTTCGGACTTCAGCCCGCCGCAAGTCAGTTCGGTATCTCAGATCCGGTTCCGGATTCCGGAATCATCCAGGTGAGACCCGCCCAGGTGAAACACTTCTCGTTTACGTGCACGCAGAAGCTGGAGGCCCAGGCCAGCTTGTTCCACAACACGGTGAACTCGGAGAGCTTCGAGGATTTCATCACGACTAAAGCCATGCCGGACGAGGTGCACGTCACCGTGGCCGTGCCGGACGAGCCTCATTTAGAGTATGCCTTGCAGGTCAGTGAAGTGTGGAGTGATCACTAACACGAGTAGAGCAGCTCTTTTAACCCCACGTGTGCTTAGATTAGCAGACCAGAGCCCTATATGGGCTGTAGTGTCATTGGTGATGATGATACGTGATTAGATTAGGTCTGGTAAAAAGATAGTAACGCTTTATTTTGGAGATTAAGACCTACACGGACATAATGTATTAGGACTTATCTCAAAGCAAGCGTGAATACATGTTATGTTTGTAACGTTTTTGTCTATCTTAGGGTTGATATTGAAATACTAACACAGTCGGATGATAGATCCAGAAAAAAAACAGGAGAGAATAAAGTGTCTTATTGCGTTTTTAAAGCTTACTTCTGGGAACAGAAACTAATTAAAGACCCATTAGTTCACATCTACTATCTCGTTTATATGTTGATACAGAGGTATTCAACACAAATTTCTTTAATTTATTGAATACATTCTATAATTTTCCACATCTTCCTAACGTTCAATGTTTCAGCGGGTGCAATATAATTCCACACATTTTGTGTTCATTAACTATGAATTAGTCTTAAGGATATCTCTACTTTTTTTTCCTACATTCTGTCAATGTTCGTGACAAAAAACACCGATATTTAGAGCACCTGTTTACCTTAACGTCAAGAACACATATTGGCTATCGGCTGCGGACAGCCAAGTCCAAGCTTCCTATCATAGACACAGCCATAGTTCATTTTGTATTTAGCGATTCAAATTTGTTAATGGTTAGAAATACATTCTTTTAACTTTTATGTTATTTGAATAGAAAGCCCACGGCTACACGTGACTATTTAAGGATACATTTTTGTAAATCTTAATTTTTTTTATTACAAACATGTTATTTAAGTGAATTTGCGTGTTTACATCAGCATTTTAAAATTTGTTTGTTAAAAAGATATATTTGAAAAAATTATGGCATTTTTTGAAACTTTAAAAAAAAAAAAAAAAAAAAAGATGTAAATAATCATGAATTTTAAAATTTGTTTTTTAAAAAAAAATATTTAAAAAAATAATTGAATTTTTTGAAAATTTAAAAAAAAAAAAAAAAAAAAGATGTAAATAATCATGAATTTTACGTTAGTGAACTAATTTCCCGTCTTTAACTTTGATGTCTTGTCATTAGGGAATTAAGGAAATGCCTTTTTTTTAGCGGGGTATAAATAATTTTGTCTGCCTGGATCTCATCTAAGGAAAGCTTGTGTTTAAGCGAGTTAAGTCACTTTTAGCAACAGACGAGACGGTCTCATTTCTGAGTTTTTAAAGAGATGGTTTCCCCTAAAGGGAATTTTTTTTAAAAAAAAGCGATCCAAAGACCAATTGCCGCCAATTGGAAAACTAGCCAAGTATAGCCTGGTGTCGGATGCATGTTTCTGGGATAACTCGTGTATAGCCTAACCCGTAATCAGATCACGTCAACAAACTGACCACTGACAACACTGTTCTGAGATAAAGGGAAACTCTGGAATGGTGAACAAAGTGGAGGGCCAGATGGCTCAATCGTGTTGGTGAAATGGTGTCTTTAAAAAATGTTCGACTTGACAACAAAAGGCAGGGCCTCGGGAGAAACCTTCGTCGAATTTCCTTCTGTTTCCCCACGATTTATTTCTTGGATACCATCTTCAAATGTACTCATTGATCTTCAAATCACTTTATTCATTGCACATCGATTCAGGTACTTAATATGTAGTGGAAATAAGGAACATACGGTAGGTGAAAACTTGATAAAAGTCAAAGCAAAACAATGAAAGGTGTCGGCCAGAAGCTTACGTCAGGGAACAACGAATCTGGCAAAATGAAATATAAAATAGCATCAACACAGCTCACAAAAAAAATGAATCGCCGTTTCTCAACCAGAGAAAGAAGAACTGGGTTATGCGTTAATTATTTCCTTATCTTAAAACGTGATCACTGTCTGCACCATATTATGCCTTAACATATGCAGTAGCAGCTTCATAAAGAGATGACAAACATCAAATTTAATGAGGTAAAAAAAATTTTATAAATTTTTTTTTTTTTTTTTTTTTTTTATTTTGTGTGGCAATTAAATAGAGGAATTTGAAGTAGGTAGGTGGTCATTTAAAGAAAAGATGACATTAATATATATTTAGTGTGTGGCAATTAAATAGAGGAATTTGAAGTAGGTAGGTGGTCATTAAAAGAAAAGATGACATTAATATATATTTAGTGTGTGGCAATTAAATAGAGGAATTTGAAGTAGGTAGGTGGTCATTAAAAGTAAATCTATATGAATGTCATCTTTTTGATGAAAAAAAATAGAATAAGATAAATGCATGTTCACCGCCTGAAACAAGGCCGTCAACTCTAAACATATGTCCATCGTTTAATAATTCTAGAGGTGTTAGAGGTGTTAATGTTTTCTTATTTTTTTTTTTTCATTTTATTTAATTTAATCTTCATTGGAATGTAAAGCATACGCATACAGTAGTATGAAATAACCCATCTCTCCCCCCCCCCAACTCCTCACCCCACCTTACANCCCCCCCCAATTACCACAAAAAAAAACAAAAAAAAAACACGTTAAAGTCTTTAACAGTTGCTTCTTATTTTTTTCAAAATAAATTAAAATATTTTAATCCGACAATAGCATGGGACAAAATCTTAATAATTAAGGGAATATTTGAGATAAAAGATATGCTTCTCTTCTTTAATGTAATTATTGTTTGGGACATAGACCTAAAAGTTACGACTATTTTAAAACATAAGACATTTCCCACACGATCGAGACAACTGAAGACAACATAAGCTATTTTTTTAAAATTAAAATTCTAACGTTGACAAATATCACTGAGTAGAACGAGGAAGAGCGGATAAGAAAGGCCATCATAGCCGCCACCCAGAAGAACGACATCGCCAAGCTGGAATATGCCATAGAGGAGTTTGAGAGAAATGGTCTTCCAGACAACGGAGACCTGACGAGGGCCAGACACAAACTGGTCCAATTACATTTACAACGTACGTATGGTGTGGTACGACACTGATGTCATTGAGATTATAGTAGGATATTGTATTTAATAGTGGTGTTTTTTTTTTTTTTGGGGGGGGGGGGGTAAAGGTAGAACATTATTGGCTAATAAAGTGATACCATTTGTTAGAATAAGATAGTCTAACAGATGGTATCTTATTATAACAAATGATAACATATCATTTGTTAAACAAGATATCATTTGACTCTAAAATAAAAGTGCGCCCATAAAAGATAAAAAAAAAAAAGAGTAAATGTATATTTTCCCCCCTAGGATTAAGGAAGACAACCCTTGACAGAAAGCTTGATGAACTAGACCACGCCATAGAGACAGCCAAGAAATCGCCAGTTGCTCAAGACCTGATCGACACCAAAGAAATGATCGTGAGTCTGGAACCCATGGATATCTCTATACTAATTAGTGCGGTCATGTAGCGTTGTTATCTTGTGTCATAGGAAACACACAGAAATGCCTTGTATTGGCTGATCTTAAATATTTATTTTCCCTGTAAGAAAAAATAAATTAGAGTTTAACACACACATTTACAAACTATTTTCCCCTTTTGGTTAAGATATATTTATTTTTTAATATTCAGATAATGACTGTGAAGAGAAATTATTTGTTTAAACCTCAGAATAACTTTAAATATATGTAATATATATTTTTTTATTAAAGCTTTACGCACACATACAAATATTGCCTTAAATACAATAGTTGAATATATATATATATTTTTTTTTTTTTTTTTAAAATAGTTATAGCTTGTCGTATGTCATACTTTGCACCTATAAATGACAAATTTAAAAATCGAAAAAATTTAGTCCTAATTGATTGTCTTTCTAAGATTTGCATACTCTGGTTTGATCCAGTTAGTACTTACCAAAACGTCTTGCCGTGAAAAGAAGGTGTCATAATATCAACCCCCCAAAAAATAATAAAAAATTTAAAAAATGAAACACTGCTTTCAAAAGATCATGACATCCTAGTTTTAAATGCCTGCCTTCTGTAGTTCCCTGTTGTCCTTTATCGTTTTCTCACCCAGGACGCCGTCATGACCCGACAGCAGCTGAAGAGACTCAGTCTGTACATGCACAAAGTCCTCGCCTTGAACAAAGCCACAATTTCTGAGATCCACAGCTATCAGAGACCACGCCCCTTGGTGCACACGGTCATGAAAGCCACCTTCAGGATCCTGGGCGAGCCAAATTACAAACTGCAGGTAAACGCCACATTTCCTGTATACAGATCAAATCAGTGCGAGAGTTATTTGGGTAGAGGAGGGTGGGGCATGTTCCCTCCCCCCCCCCTCAATTTGAAGGTTTTATTTAAATTGCTATGTATTGCCTCCAGTAATATACAACTTAACAAGCCAATCAAGTTTTGGTTTTGTCCCCCCTCCATTTGGGTAGAGGGGGGGGGGGAATGTTCCCTCCCCCCCCCCCTCAATTTGAAGGTTTTATTTAAATTGCTATGTATTGCCTCCAGTAATATACAACTTAACAAGCCAATCAAGTTTTGGTTTTGTCCCCCCTCCCCAACTTTGAAAAAAAAAAAAACTGAAATGACTTCCATGGTGCCTGGTGCCATCGACCGTGACAGCATGTTTTTGCTTACTCTGATCCCATGGCCAATATCTGTTATTATATACATCTGTCATGTATGTGTTACCTTTTAGCTAGAAATCAAAACGACTGATATTCTGATTACGCTCTCTTCTCCAAATTTTTCAAAGTTTAATTCCGTTGTTAGGTAGGTAGCGGATTTCTCAGTCCAAATGTCATAAAAGTTTGATCAAATAAAACTGCTCAGATTTTATGTTACTGCTCACGACGTTTCATCGCCTCACACTCTCACAATTTTTGTTGAGTTAGGACTGGAGTTTCATCCAGACATCCATGAGGACACTGGGTCGTAACAGCATGATCAGTAGGATGAAGAAGACGGACGTTGTCCACCTCAAGAAGATGCAGATGAAGGACGCCGAGCGGTATCTGGGCGAGACCAACAAACACCTGGTGCGCATGTGCAGTGCCGGGGCAGGAACATTCTACGTCTGGGTGAGTTGCTTTGATTCGATTGGTTGAGCGCTTACCAATGTTGACAAAGACAAACTATTTTTTTTTTTAAAATTTAAAAAAAGGACAACCGTCTAAAAAATTTTCGTGTTAAAATTTGAGAAGCTCAAACCAAGGCCCCGATCCTATTAGTTTTATTAAATAATTTATCCACTTTGAAAACTTTGCATTTCATAAACTCAGGTCTATTCTCCTATCGAGCACTAGAATCAATATTATTAGTAGTATCATTATCACGATGTACATAGGTGTTTTAGAACATATACTGTCTAACTGGTAAATCATATTCACGACACATTATTCTTGTATGTGCTACAGGGTGAGTCTGCTTCAGAATAACAATCGTAATGTATGATTTAATGCATAATGGCTGTTTTGCTTATGGTTGAAATGGCTAGAAAGACTTTGCCATTGTATGCTTTTAATTAGTTTTTGTAGTGTTGCGTTTGTTTAAAATGTGGTAAATTATATATTTGTTTCTTGTTGACTTTGTACCGTGCTTCGAGCCTTTGGGGATGAAGCGTGTTTTTGAAATGAACTTTATTATTATTATTATTATTTCATTCTACAAACAGAGCAACAACATGATATCCGAGTTCCGCGGCGAGAACAACATGGACCCACTCGAAATCTGGAACGATAAGAACAAGTGGGCCAAGACTAAGCCCAAGAAGAAAGTCAACCCCGGCGACAGCAGGGCGTCCAATCCGTTCAACGAGACCCCAAGGGACTACGACTCGTACCCCGACACTTCGCGGGATGCGAACTCGTACAGGGACACGCAGAGAGACACCAACAGAGACACTCAGAGAGACAGCTACAGGGACGCACAGAGAGACACGAAAAGAGACACAGAGAGAGACTCGAACCGAGACACCCAGAGGGACGCGCAGAGAGACACCTACAGAGACGCACACAGAGACAGCATTGATGACGACTGGAATCCCAACGCCAATTCCAGCGCCAGGAAAGACAAGTTCAGCGAGCCCGGGGATAACTCAAAGAATAAAACAAAGAGATTGGAACCCATCAACGAAAACTACAACGACAAGACGACCAAGAAGGTGAACATCAACGACGACAACGTTAAAGCCAACAAGCCTAAAAAAGTAGATGACCCCAACGCTAAAAAAACGAAAAAAGTTGATCCCTATGAGTCAAACCCTAATGCCAAAAAACAAAAGAAAAATGAGCCCGGAGATGAAAATGTGAGGCCAAAGAAACCCATAAAATCGTACGAGGACCCCAACGATAGACGTTATTCGGAGCACTTCGACTCCACTCTGCCCCCAGGCCGACGATAAGAGGTGGGCTCAACAAGTGTGTAGTATATCAAAGATTTCTAGGCTATTGCAGTAGGTAAATTTCCGATCACTGACAGATCATTTCTTGGTGTAGTTTCAGTTTTTATCTCTTGATATAAGTTAATGGGATTATCTACAGGGCCATCTGGGGGGGGGGGGGGGGGAGTGAAACTAGTTCAGACAAGTGAACTGCTAGAAACTCCTCAATGCATTGATTGAAATTTTTAACCCGTTTCTTTCGTCTTACTAACTTAAAAAATTTACTGTAAGAAACAAAATCAAAGTATCATTGTTAAAAGTTTTTTTTTGTTACAATTTAAAATGTATGCTTCATAATAAATAATTGATTAAAATTCACGTAACTGTAACATGAAAAACTTTTCACATCTAATCGAAAATCCACTATTTTCAGTCCTATTTAGAAATATTTATCACGTACTATACTTTATATTCCATGTTATTAAAACAAAATTGAATGTATCTTTTTATTGTCTAGTAATAACGCGCGACACACAGGGACACGTTATAGGCGACAATTTAAATTTATACAATTTTAAAAAAAATTAAAATGGTAATCATTTGGTAACGTGTAGCTGCCATTGTAGATACCTGACATGCGCGTCAACAAGGGGGCTAACTCATCCAGCTCACCATTAATCGCAGTAGTTCCTTTGGTTTCCGAGTTGACTTTTCTTTAATTACATTTAAAAAGTGACTCCACTTTTTTGTGTGTTTTGTTTCAAATAGGCAGTGACGTTCATTTAGTCGTATTTGTATGAACCCGAATAAAAAAAACAAAAACGATGACCTGAATGGGGGGTTTTCGTTCCCTAAAGGGTGATGTTACTGACTGCGATGACAAATTTTAGTTCACACTGTTTGACTGTGGGCGGCATCCAACAGGTAGATTCAAAAGTAATGCCACGATATAAGAGAAGATTGCGTTTCACCGACAAACACTAAACGGGAGCCGAAACAGATTCGATCCTCTTACATTTTAAATTCCGGGAGACTATCTAATTGACTAAGGAGTTTCGTTTTAAGGGCAGACTGTAGGGTAAAAAAATAACAACACGTAGCTATTTTAAAATTAAAGAATTAAATAATTCTATAAATCACACATTGTGAAATGTTCACAAGCTGCTGTGGAACCCGTGACACGCTACTGTTTAGCCGCTGATTTATCCCAATGTACTGTTGAGAACTTATGGTAGTATTTCATTATGTAACAAGCATGTTGCTTATGTGCTTCGTTTAAAAACAGACATATTTGTCTCTTGTCATTAATTTATTTAAAATGTATATTTAATATATTTTATTGTCTGTGATATATATATATATATATATATATATATATAATATATATATAATATATTTTTTTTTGTGTTATATATATATATATATATATATATATATATATATATATATATATATATATATATATATATATTTATATATAATTATGACGGTCTGAAAATATTTATTATACAAAATCAACTCTAGTGCCAAAAACATCTTTAATTTTTGCTATATTTAACATTTTGATAAACTTATTTGTAATTTTTGTATAATTTTTCTATCAATAATAAACCACAACCGACGAGTAAAAATGTATTTTATTTTTTTGTGAAGTAATTGTTTCCATTAAAAAAAAATTGTTATAACGCTTTGATGAGATTTTTTAAGTGGGTGGGGGGGGGAGGGGGAAACACGTCACAGCTATCTCACGTCATAGTCGTTTTTGTCAAACCATTTAAAAAATACATCGTCTCTCGCCAACACATGGTGTGTCGTCACATGGTGTGCAGTCGTATGAACCCCATCGCACCAACTTTTCAAATCCCAGCTTATTTCAACAATACATGGTGTGTCATCGAATGAACCCCATGCATGGCACCAACATCTCATATCCCAGCTTATCCCAACAACACATGTTGTGCCGTCGAATGAACCCCATGGCACCAACATCTCATATCCCAGCTTATCCCAACATTACATGTGTGCCGTCGTATGAACCCCATCGCACCAACTTTTCATATCCCAGCTTATCCCAACAACACATGTTGTGCCGTCGAATGAACCGCATGGCACCAACATCTCACATCCCAGTTTATCCCAAACAACACAATGTCATCGAAATGGAAGCTCAAGGCGAACTGTTTTATCAATTTTAATAGTTTTTCGTTGCATTTCATGAAAATAAAAAAAAAATAAAAAAAATGTTTTTCTCAAACTCAGACTACAGCTTAACGAAACAAATAATACAATGGATTGGAATTATGTTAAGTGGAGTTTTCCAGGGGTCATTTTGCTGTGTGATCTCTATCCCTTTGCTTTAGTCCAGTTAGCATTCAGAACGTCTCATCATGGGTCAGTTGCAATTTTAGCCTGTTGGATATTGCTATAAAGGTATTTTTTTTAAAAAAAAATGGATATCTATTGTTAGTAAAACTTTTTTTTTCGTTTGAAAATGTATTCGAAAGGATGTTATTTTTTTAAAAAAATAAAAAATTTTTGATTTGATTGCTTGACGACAGCATTATAAGCAATATAGGTTCACAATTTCATATCTCTTCGGTAGCTTAACTAACTTTGGGTCGTAATCAATTTATAGTTTTTACATTGTAGAAGGAGATAACCAAGAGAAATATTTAGTTTTATGTAGACCGATGTGTAACACAGTTAGTGTTGCTTTAAGCTCCGGGACAAACTAAATATTATACTGTGACCGGCGATAAGTGCCCCCAATTAAAACAGATCACTTCACCAATCTTGCAAAACAATCTACATTTATGAATTAAAATGATCACTAAGTTAACTAATAAGCTTGACATTCAATATCTGATAATTTATTTGATTTGTTCTTTACATGTGTTTCCGAAGGTCTTTTTTTGTGTTTGTTACATTACGAAATTGATTGTAATGCAGACTACTTTAATTTATAAATTTACGCATTTTTTAATACGTTTTTGAAAAAAAAAAACCAACTGTATGTCAAATAGAATTTTTATTTTTAAATATAAAAAATTTAACAAGATTTTTTGAAAGTTTTGCCACCCCCTCCCCCCCCCCCCACCCCCCAAACAAAAAATGATCTACTGCCACATTCAGCATTTGTTGGTCTACCGTCTGATAGATTGCGTTATGTTAACATCTCTTAATGAACGTTAGTTTACAAGTTTAGAAAAAAAAAATACAATTGGAGTTTGGCGGTGGGGTGGGTAATGGTTAATGTTTAAAACTAGATACTAAGAAGTGAAGAAATAACACTATTTAAAGTTTTAATTGATAACTGAAATCGTTCACGGTATAGAACATTGCTGAAATGACGCACTTTCCACGTGTAGCTGTCATTAAATTCTAGGAATTCTTTAGGTTCTATAGATTTTTAAGAAGTGAATTAATGTTTGAGCATGCACAATCTAACAGCTAAGGGATTATCTGTATGAAGAGACTAACATAGACTTCAGTCGGTGGTTACAAATAAAGCAAAATTAACGTTACAGCCATATTCTATATCAGTGTAGCATTGCTTTCTGTTTTCTGGTTCTAATGCCTTTATTCAAGCCTCAATGGCCGTATCATACAACATTTGTATACAAAAAATTGTTAAAATTTAATATATTGCACAGATCAATCCTGGAACAAATATTCTATCCTGTCAGAATATACTTTCATGAGATATCACAATCGATTTTTTTAAAATCCTTCATAATTAACTTCACTTTTGTTTGTGGCTGGCTGGATGGCAAAATTTTCGCAGCCTAATTGACCCACTTTCCCTCAGGCTATCGTGCTGAAACTCGGAACGTAGGCTCGTTGCCGTTGATAAGACATTCTTTAAAATTTTCAGCCCGAATTCTAAAAAAATCAGCGCATTCCTGTTTTTCAAGGGAAAGATAAAATAAAATTCCCGATAACTGCGCTAAATGGGATTTAAAAAAAAATAAAATATCGCAATAATATTTTCTTTCGGTTTTCTAAAATTTTTGGTGACAAACCGGGTGGGTCATAAGAATCTAGTTCAGGGGCGTGAACAAAAAAAAGTTGTGGTTGCGAGCCTTGAGAATATGGGCAACTAACTGGATTTGTTAAAACTGATAAAGTGCGTTACTTGTTGGCATGTTATGTCAACATTTCAGCCCAACCACATTGCTCGGTACAGAGGCGTATTGTAGTGGGGCAGGGGGGGGGACATATGTCCCCGGGCGCCAGCTAGTTAGTGGCGCCAAAATGTGCTTTGATATTAATTTATTGATGCAAATAATGGGTTTGAGAGTTGAAAAAAAAAGAAAAAGGGGCGCTAAAAATAGATCTTGTCCCCGGGCGCAAATCTTGTCCCCGGGCGCCAAACACCCTCACTACGCCACTGGCTCGGTATGACAGTTTATACGAAGACCTTTGTTTTAAGGGTTGTTTCGTTTCTCGTTTTTTTGTTGTTGTTTTTTTTTTGGTGTAAGAATAAATGGGATGGACAATACAGTTCTAGCTTAGAAAGAGACGTTGACTTTGTAGGTGTTCACATTCCAATGTTGAAACTTATCATATAAGAGAATCCATTTGAAGACTTTTCAACTCCCTGTGAAGCAACGGCCAATAACAGTGTCTTTCAACTGCCAGTAGAGCCCAGGCCACCGACAAAAGTCTTCCCAAGTCTTTCGGTCCTCTTAAACTCTTCACAGTATTTGGTGACATCTTTTTTGACATCGCTTAGTCAGGTGATATCTGTCTTCCTCATCCTCTGGATACTTGAAGGTTCCATGCCATGGGCATGTCTTGGTATATTTGGCATAGGTTTTCTCATGACATGCCATATCAGTGCTTGTCTTGCTATTTTTGGCATTGGTTTCTCATCGTATGACATATCGATCTCCACCGAGTCTTGTCCGAGTTTGTTGTTTCACTGCGATTTGTGCGATCACTTCCGATGTTTTGGGATTTTATGGAACAACTTTGATGTTAATGATTTTGCGCAGGTTGCTGTTCACGAAGGTTTGCAGCATTTTTCAAATCTTTTTTTTGGTTGATCTCCAGTTTTCTGAACAGTAGAACAGAACAGATTGAACATTTGGAGTCAAAATTCAAATTTTTGTGACTCTACAAATTTTCCTAGAGATTCAAATATTTTTATGTAAGGTAAAATATCCTCTTCTTTTAAAATTCTTCCTGCCATCATTACTAACGCTACTTACTAGATAAATACAACTTTCTTCTTCTCCTAGAGAGTTCACTGTCACGCCCCTGACGCTAATGGTGATAGTCAACAGCATTGCCACAACCCTGACACTAATGGTGATATTAGACAGCTCTGTCACACCCCTGAATCTAATGGTGATAGTAGACCTGTCACACCCCTGACTCTAATGGTGATAGTCAAAAGCATTGCCACAACCCTGACACTAATAGTGATAGTAGACAGTCCTATCACACACCTGAATCTAATGGTGATATTAGACAGCCATGTCACACCCCTGACTCTAATGGTGATAGAAGACAGTCCTGTCACACCCCTGGCCTTAATGGTGATATTAGACAGTCCTGTCACACCCCTGGCCTTAATGGTGATATTAGACAGTCCTGTCACACCCCTGGCCTTAATGGTGACATTAGACAGTCCTGTCACACCCCTGGCCTTAATGGTGACATTAGACAGTCCTGTCACACCCCTGGCCTTAATGGTGATAATAGACAGTCCTGTCACACCCCTGGCCTTAATGGTGACATTAGATGGTGATATTAGGTAGTCCTGTCACACCCCTGGTCTTAATGGTGATATTAGACAGTCCTGTCACACCCCTGGCCTTAATGGTGACATTAGACAGTCCTGTCACACTCCTGGCCTTAATGGTGACATTAGACAGTCCTGTCACACCCCTGGCCTTAATGGTGACATTAGACAGTTCTGTCACACCCCTGGCCTTAATGGTGACATTAGACAGTCCTGTCACACTCCTGGCCTTAATGGTGACATTAGACAGTCCTGTCACACCCCTGGCTCTAATCGTGATAGCAGACAGCACTGCCGCACCCCTCATCCTATCTGGAAATACTTTTTTAGTCTCCCCTCATGAATAAACCTGCAGCAAATATTGTGATATGTGTTAATTAATATCTGTAAATTTTTTAACGTACTTTAGTGACAACAGTTTCAACAGCGTTTCTCTTTCAACACTATCAAATGCTATTTTCAAAATCTATAAAATTAATGAAGAGACTGGAATTCTATTTCTTGCACTATTCAATGCTACGACTGGGTATTTGGTCCAGACATGCTTCTTGTGTCTAAAGGCCGCCGCCTGTTCGTCTCGCCTTCCGGCATGTTGCTCACTCATGTGTCGGTAATTTTTCAAGATCTGTATAAAATTCGTTTCCCCCGGATTTTTATTAAGTGCGTTAATGTTTTAGCACCGCCCCCCCCCCACCCAATGCTCGATATTACATTTTGTAATGTTTTGATACGAAATTACCGCCCCCCCCCACCCAATGCTCG
>CAXITT010000206.1:682767-708145 GCA_964033795.1 Lymnaea stagnalis
GAAAAATTTACGTCCTAATATCTTCCCCCACCCATCCCGGGAAAGCGTCGGACGCCCTATAAGAGGGATTCCACAGTGGGTTTCCACAACGCAACTAGTTCACGCTGTAGCTGGGACGAAACGGTTGCCTAGGGGCAGCGTTCTCACGGCGGCATTATTTGAATCCTCGGCCAGAGGTTACCACCCTCGCCTCTGGCCTCATACCCGTCAACGGCAACTTGTAATCATGATCCCTACCCTGGCTCTGCCTAACTTTCCGACTGCGAAATGTCACAACCGGCAGCCCTGTGGGAGCTGTTTTATGTTTTAGGGCAAGTACCGAGCACACCCTTTGTCTGCCCACGCGGGGCGTGCCCAGTAGTTATGTTTCCAGGCACACGCCGAGGGGGTCGGTGGCCGACGCTTCCTAATCGGCAAGCCACAACAGACTTGTCAACCGGAAACCTGGAAGAACCGTTACCAATCATCACATCGATTCGTCAATCCCTATATTCACCCATAAATCATTCCATCTAACTATACCTTTCCATGCTCTCTATATACCACATCTTCGCATCTATTCGTTATTTATCTACAGTCTATTAGCTTGTTTATGCTCGTAACTCTATCATACAAAAAAAACAACAACAACAACAACAACAACTCCCCATGACGTAATGACTCCCCTTTTCTTTTCCCTCTACTTTAAAATCCCGCTCTTGCCCTCCCCGCTATTACCATAAACTGCTTATCTGCAAACGACGTTTGGGAACAAGAATTACCCAAAACGGAGCCAAGGGAGGCAATCCGCCAACACAGAGAATTACTTTATCCAGCCTTGGGCAAGAGTCGTTAAAGCAGTGGTTCTTAACCTTCCTAATGCCGCGACCCTATAATACAGTTCCTCGTGCTGTGGCGACCCCCAGCCACAAAATCATGTTCTTTGCTTCTTCATAACAGTAGAGTACATGTGTTTTCAGGTGGTCTTTGGCGACCCCAAGGAAAGGGTTGTGCGACCCCCAAAGGGGTCGCGACCCACAGGTTGAGAACCGCGTTAGAGTCTTGTTCCAATTTCGTTTTTTTGTGTGGTTATTTCTTGTTGTTTTTTTTTGTTTTTTTTTATACCAATGACAGCCATCTTTCAATTCTTCTAAACAAGAAAGCGACAAAGCATCCAATAAAGATTTCGAAATTATGTTAAGAACTGTTAGAATAATTCCATTTGATGCATCGTTGGGTTAGGAAGATGAAGGTAGCTACCGAAAAAAAACAACAACACCTACAGTTGTTGAAAATTTGACACTGCATCGTTGAGTTAGAAAGATGAAGGTAGTTACCGAAAAAAACAGCTGTTGATTATTCTACTCTGCTTTACAAATAATGGCATATTTATGTATTGAACCATCACTAAAATGTAATTTACTCGTTCAAATTAAGATACAAATCTTTCTTATGAATAAAACTAGATCAAGTTACATATATATATATATATATATACATATATATATATATACACACACAGCCTTTTAGCTGCTACATTACTTGGCATCAATGAAGCTGTACATTTTTTTCCCACCATCACTTCCGTGTTGATACTCCCATAACCATGGCAACGAAAGAAACTAAATAATAAAAAAAAAAACAAAAAAAAACAAAACACCAAGGTGTGCCTTTGTGAGATTTCTTACTGCAAGCTGTCTTCCGATACCGGGTTACAACGGCTTGCTTTATTCTTCGATGCCCCTGGGTGGTGGGTGATGAGCTGAGATGAAGTGAGCCGCATTCGCTGCCATCATCATCATCAAACTCTATTAGAGATAATGTTTTAATAACTCACGGTTGCATCCTGATTGCACTAAGAACTCAGAAATGCAGCTCCCAAATGAAATTGATTGTAAACGTTACGGTTTATGTAAATGTTATAGCTAGTGTAAATGAGCCGACATGTTAATAGTGTTTATCTGACGTTACTCGGTGATATTATTATTATTATAAAAGAACAATTTTATTTCTTCAGATTTGTTCAGGAAATGAATAAAAGTTTACGTGAGCTTCATCTGTATTTCTTTTTATGCCTGGAATATGTCGATACTTGAAACCACCGCCGCTTCTATGACATAAGGTATCTCTCAATGTTGATACTTGAAACCACCGCTTCTATGACATAAGGTATCTCTCATTGTTGATACTTGAGCTTGATTCCAAAATTGAATGGCAGATTGAATATGATTTTAAAAAAAAATATTATACAGGGATTTTAGACAGGATTAGATTTGACTATATTAGTCTACATCTTGTGGTAGCGAGTGGTAGTGGTGTGGTAGCGGTGTGGCCATCTTTGGTGGTGGTTTGACCTGAAAGAAGGCACCGTGAAAGTGGATATCGGATAAGACATTTTTTTTTTTCAATTTGGGCTGCATTGTGTAGAGTTCGCATGAAAGAGTTTCAAAGTGGTATACGGATACACCACCGTCAACATATTATTACACATTACTCACTATATTCACACATTTTTCACTGCATTTCTTTGTGACTTTCTTGAAATGCTTTTTTTTTAAATATGCCAAAATTTAAATAAAATAAAATTTTCGAAAATTTAAAATAACTTTTAAAATACATTGTAAAAAAACCAACCCTTTGAAACTAACACATTTAAAAAATAAAAACAAAGTCCACTCAATACGTAAAGTTAAATTAACTTTTTTTTTTCGAATTCAAAATCTAAGCCAAATATTATTATTTTTTTTGTCCATGGTCAAATTTTGTTTGCAATGTTCTTTCTTGCATGGTCTACTTAAAGAAAAACAAACATACTTATTCATGTATTTTAAATCATTAATGGCCATTATCATCCATGAGAGAGAATTCTAAATCTATTGGCTAGAGCTAGCATCAAACAACCGAATGAACTCTAACCGCGCGTGCCGGCCCTGAGATACAAAGTAAATCGCCGAAATCGCGCCCCAATCATGTTTTGTCTTCAGACAGTGCACCGAAGTTTTATGATGCCGATCAAGGGCTTGTACTCGATCACGGTGGGTTAATTTATGGCTGTATGTGTTAGTGCCCTTTTTCGAATGGAATTTTTATAAATATTACTTGAGAAATAGTGGAGTGCGAAGCATCTGATTTTTGCCTTGGTACGTTGTCAATCTTGTGTTTGAATTGTTCTAAATTTATTTATTTAAAAAAAAATATATATTTATTTATGTGCTGAAAATAACTATTTACATAATTTTAAAAAAAATTAAATTAAAAAAACATTCATTCGGCTTAATAAAATAATCTTATCTTCTCTCATTAAAGTTATCCTATCTTATTAAAATAATAGTATCTTAACTCTTATCCCTCATTCCCTTAAATGAAAAGGCAGTCAAATGAGATTAACATTTGTCAACAATTGTCAAATCGCCCACGGCCTTAGTGGTATCGATTACCATGTTGTCGAAATAGGCATAAGCAACGATCCGATTCTTCCATATTTACATGCCATCTAAAACGCTGTGTTCATTTCACTTAGAAGGATCGATCAATAATTATCCTGCACATGAGCCAGTTGTGCATGATAGCGATCGCGAGAAGCTCGTCAACATGTCTGAACCAAGTTTGATGAAACAAAACAAGCTACGAGGAAACTTAACGGCCGCATCATCAAAGCTGACAGCTGACGCTCCGTTGCGAGTGCCGGAAACAGAACGTAATCACACATATGAATGCTGGAACATATAGGATGGGGAAATATGATTGACGTCGTTAAAACACAATTATTCGACGACCAGTCAAGGCCAAAGATCAGAATAAATTTAACTGGATGCAATACGACATTATTTTTGAGTATGTGGTACAATTATTTGTATAATGTTATGAACAAAATTGATTATTTACATGTAAATTAGATTGAATACAATTAGGGTGAACGTAGAGGAAGAGTAAGGTCAGGTTCCTTCAGTAGCACCGATAACATCCCCGGGAATGGTAAGAAGGGTGGGCTGTGCGTGGTTGTTGTAACAGAACAATGTCAATTGAATTAAGCATTCTTAATGTCTTAATAATACGTTATATCTAAACAGTATGGTTATTTATGTCATAGTTTAATAATGAGCTAACTTTCACCACCCTATGTTTCAAACAAGAGGGAAATCTATCTACTCATGGGTTAGGTTTTGGGTTGAGATTACGTTGATAGACGTTTCAATTTATAATTACACATAATAAAATTATTCTTTTTAAATTATGAATCTATCTTTGTATATTAAATAGAAATGTCCTAGAACCCAGTTTAAAGACGCCCTCCCCCCCCCCCCTCATACCGACAACTGTCTTCTATAAACATTTGATGATAATAGCCCTAGCTTCTGTTGGACTCTTCACGAAACCAACACTGGAATTGATACGTTGATAGACGTTTCAATTTATAATTACACATAATAAAATTATTCTTTTTAAATTATGAATCTATCTTTGTATATTAAATAGAAATGTCCTAGAACCCAGTTTAAAGACGCCCCCCCCCCCCCCCCTCATACCGACAACTGTCTTCTATAAACATTTGATGATAATAGCCCTAGCTTCTGTTGGACTCTTCACGAAACCAACACTGGAATTGATACTGACACCAGCCATTTTTGGGGGGGTCATGTGATTCGATGACCCGACTAGTTACAGTCATAACGGCTGCGTGAAACAAATATCGATGATAAACAACGAATGTGACGGCCACACCGTCCCAACATTCCCACACGCCCAATGTGACTCTCCATTCATCAAAGTCTCTTGGATTGCAATATCATTTCGTAAAATGGCACATTATACATCAAAATTACCCTTATGTTGTGTGTGTTCTATCGGTTGTTTCACATAAAAACAACATGTCGCTGCCTCTTTTTCAAAACGCTCATGCTCTCATCTCCCTACTCCGCATTATGCCTACCTCTCATCCTCACCATCGTTCCATCTACCATGCATCTTCATTGTCATCATCACGTTGAGTCAGAATTGTTTTCGTTTTTTTTTGGGGGGGAGGGGGTGGGGGTGAGGGAAAGGGACGATGTTTGAGGGGACAAAAAGAAAAAAAAAGTCGGGAGTATTCTGTCTTGCTTCATATTGAGTCCACCAGCAGATTGAGAGCCCATTAAAAAAAATAGAAGTTTCTCTCAATGCCTGCCTTAGAGAATGTCTGCATGATAGAACAAGGCAAGGTGGGTGATTTGGGGGGGTGGGTGAGAGAGGGGGGGGGACCAAGGAAAAAAAAAAAAAGAAAGAATTGGCAGCCATACTTCTCTCCTCTGTCTTGTATGAGGAAGCTCTAGGAGTGGGGGTGGTGGGGGTTGGGGTGGGGTGGGGTGGGGTAGGAGTGGGTTGGGGTACACTGTATCCCTGACTTCTGTTTGGCGAGCTAACCGGAAGTGTGATGGCGCTCACATTGATCCCGATGAGATATTGCGCAACAGATTGCCCCGATGATATTTGTAAATATTCAGAACGACGCGGCAGAAGGATATTTTCGACGCCAGTCACTCAACTCTTTGCACCCCATTGAACTGCATATTGGTGCGATTTTTTTATTTTTTTTGGTCTTCCTTTTTTTCCCCCCTTTCTTTTGATTTGTGCACCAATGCGTAGATTAATGGGTTTCTGGTTTATTTGATCCAGTTTGTGTCTCCAGGGAATTTACTTAATTCCCCCCCCCCACCCCATGATTAATAAATGATTACGGGTAATGATAATCATATTTAATTACAAAGTTGCGGTATGTCATACAAATAAGATGACATGT
Source organism: Lymnaea stagnalis (assembly GCA_964033795.1). Lineage (NCBI taxonomy): Eukaryota > Metazoa > Mollusca > Gastropoda > Lymnaeidae > Lymnaea > Lymnaea stagnalis. Next base: position 688,523 of record CAXITT010000206.1, read on the forward strand.
AAAGAGCTTTAAAAAGAAAAAAAAACAACAACAACTAAACATGTAAACCATTTTTAAATCAACTGAAGTGGAAGAGAGGAACAGGGATGTTCTTTAGATACACGGTGTCAAAACTATTTATTCTGATCAATGATTATGACGTCAGCTACCCATTTTTTTTTTTTTGCTTCATTCATCTTTCCGAACACTTTGGTATTTTAGGTGGGATTTTAAAAAAAAAAAAAATTAAAATAATTCTGACGTTTGTAGTAGACTCACAGCAACGTCACTTAAGATTAATATTGAAGAAAAAAAACCCACTACAATGGGGTTCGTCCAAATCTGTGTAAAACAGTAGCTTGCCCGTGGACAAACAGACAAAATATTTAAAATAATAATTTAAAAAAAAAATTATTCTTTTGCTCTGAATAATTTCGCTCCTTTCAATTCACGGTATTGTCATACAATCCATGTTAAATTATCCAAACCTTGAAATCCGCAAATGACATCACGGTGGATAGGATATGGACCAACCATAGGAGCCAAAATGATCAATAAATTGATCGTGGGCCCTTAAGATATAGAAGAAGAAGAAGAACCAACTTACTTTTTTTTTTGGTCTCCGAAAATAACTAGTTTTGTTCCTACATGGCCGTACCCCATATCACGCGACGAAACCTCAGGAAAAACTTCGCCATAAGTGTGAGGGGGTAACAGTTTTCATCGAAAGTATAGATGGCCAATGATGTATCGATACTGCTAAATGTATTCATTCATCAAACGATATTTGAACGAATTCGCAATCTTTGCGTCTGGCACAAGTTTTCTTTTATATTGAACAGAGAAAAAGAGAAATGCAATATCCGGCGCCTTTTAATGAAGCTACGTTGAAGATTAAATTATCACTCAACTGAGACATCAGAAGCCATCGAACACGGCTGTTGTAATAATGAGGTTGTAAGCTTTGTGTGTGTGTGTGTGTTGCTGCGATTCACGCTCTGTAATGACGTACGTCGAGGTAGCACATCATTTTTTTTAACGAGGTGAGAGGGGGGAAAAGGAAATTTAAAATTTCACTTTTTTTTTTTTTTTTTTTTTTTTTTATATTTGCAAGATCCTATGAGGAAGTAACTCACGTTTATATTTGATTTCTGTTGTTGGTTTTATGTAAAATCTTTAAATATAAGAAGTAACTGACATTCATAAATATTGGCAGTATATTGTCGTGGAATGTAACACTCATATATATGAGCAGTATATTGTCATGTAATGTAACATTCATAATTATGGACAGTATAGGTTCATGTAGAGCAGGGGTCTCAAACTCGCGGCCCGCAAGACGATATTTTGCGGCCCGCTACATGACAGCAAAGTTTAGTGTAATGCAGCCCGCGAGTTTTCTCATATCTATAATTGACCTTCCGCGACGGTTTCAGTAGAATCTCACCGAATAGTCAAATTTTTATTTTTTTTAAATTTTTGTCTCGATTTGGACGTTGATTATAAAGGTAAAAACCGTTTTAAATTTGGAAAAAAAAGTTTCCTTTTTTAAAAAAAAAAAAAAAAAAAAAAAAAATTTCAAAAAACAAAAAAAAAAAAACGTTTTAAAATTTAAAAAAAAAATTTCCTTTTTTAAAAAAAAAAAAAAAAAAAAAAAAGCATTTCATGAGACAAACGTGGCAATAGTGCGATTTTGAGAACAATTTAGTTAGTGGGTAATGCAAAACCATAATTGTGTAAATCTGATACAGTATCAAAGAATCCCTAATCAAAATTGTCCGTACTGTAAACGAGTAAGGGAAATTCCGAGCATGTCAGCTTGGTTCCATTAAAAATTAAGGTTAGCCAAACAGGCCTTTTTCTACGATAAATTTTTTTTTTTTTATTGTCCCTAAAATTAATAGCATTTTATTTCTCATCAATAATTCATAAATATTGCCTACTCCTGCCTACTCCTGCCTACTGTCTGAACACATTATAGCATTTTAAGCCTTCACGGAGAAGGATGGGGTGGTTTATCCTGTTCTAAGTGATCCCAAAATGGCCAATGAACTTGGCTTTTGTTATTCACATTATACAGGAGCTGAATGTACTCATAAAGAAGTTACAAGGCCAGTGGCAGCTACCAGTATTTCCTATGACAATGTTAGGGCATTCTGCACAAAACTTGTGTTATGGTTCTTGGAGAAACCTCTGCCATTTCCCAACATGAACACCATTCAGCAGTGATTATACTGATGCTATTGCAAAGCTACAGGAAAAAATTGATGACATGTTTTTAGACTTCAAAACACACAGAGCCACTTTTTAACGTTTCGCTTCAAATGGAGCTTATTGATATTCAGTGCAATTTTGAGTTCAGTTAGTGAATGGAGAAACAGACAAGCTTGGACAATACATGAGAGCATTGTCCTAACATTCATTGAGATTTCAAGGTTGCTCAAGTGGAGCATGTGTGAAAAGCTCTTTTCCCACTATGAACTTTAACAAGTCAAAGTTCAGGGCCAAACTTATGGATGAGCATCTTTAAGCTATACTGAGGGTCTCAGTTGCTTTCTCACTCAATCCAAATGTTACTCAACTGCCAGAAGCGCTGCCAGGTCTCTGGCAAGAAGGAGTAGGAGGAAAAAAGTAAAGTCTAGTTCTTCATAACCCTTTATTTTGTTATTAATAAAGGTTGAGCAGATTGTACCAGTTGTACTTTATTGAATTTGTAATCGCTCTTTTTTGTTTGATGCGGCACAGTCTCACTCAGACTCTACCTCCTGCGGCCCCCGGATGATTTGAGTTTGAGACCCCTGATGTAAAGTAACACTTAATAACATGGCTAAGTATATCGTCAAGGAATGTGATGTTCGTTCATAAAAATATATTTTGAATTATACGCAATGCTCTCCATTGAAAACCTGACGGGAAGTATATTTGTGATGTTGTTGGTGTGAATAAAGTCCACTAACAGACAAACATCACTGACCAGACAGGACGGTAAGAGATGGAGATTGCCTCACGGCCTATAAAACATGCCATATGATTCAACATCTGATATATAAACCACACAGTTTTTTTTTTTTTTAAAAGGAAGAAAAGTAGTAGATATTGTAATAAAAACAAAACCTTCCGTTAAAAAAAAAAAAAATAATAAATCCATACATTGTCACTGGTTTTGTCAGAGTCGGAAATGGGGAAAAATAAACCACACAGTTTTTTTTTTTTTTAAAAGGAAGAAAAGTAGTAGATATTGTAATAAAAACAAAACCTTCCGTTAAAAAAAAAAATAATAATAAATCCGTACATTGTCACTGGGTTTGTCAGAGTCGGAACTGGGGAAACGATCAGAACCCACCTTGGATAGAGGAGTTCTCCTCAGTGTTAAAACCCCGGCTTAAGGCAACATAAGCCCGTTTGTCTAATGCACACACACACGTGCATCCACACACAGACGCAAACCGTTAGAGGTTTGGTTACAGAGTTAGTTTCGAAGCATAATTGTACGTCCGGTCTGTTGCATTTCCCAGAACAGTTTTGTTTTTGGATTCAAGAACGTTAGTCTGGGTACTGGGTACTGGGTACTGAGAAATATATTACTGATAAATCAATAAATCCCATATCATTTAAGTAGTAGAAAGGCTTTGCCAGTTAAAGAGCTATTGGCTCAGTAACTATTCAGCTCCAGTTAGGTGAGACATCGAAATGGAAAACAACAATAAACCACAAATCGAAAGTTTTAAAAAATACAATACACATTATAGTATTTGGGGTTACAATTAGAGTGTTTCCTCACCTTGTCGTTGTACAATCTTCTCGACGTGTCGAAGGAATGGATGAGAGCCGTGGTGTGCGCGAGGAACAGAGCGTAGCAGGTGGCGCCACTCAGCATACTCAGGATGGTCAGCCAGGTGTCGGACATGTTCTGAGGTGGGTACCGCCCGTACCCGATGCACAGCATGTGGGACAACGCTTTGAACAGCGCAAACGTGTACTGCTCTGCCCAATGGGCATTCTGGGAAATAACATGGCATATTGGTGACATTCGGGAGACGTCACTTTTTTGAAGGCGATGGTAATGTGAATTCATAATAATTTAAGTGCGTAACTCTCCAGAAATAGGGAGTTTGTATTTTTGTTTGTCCAGTTTAAAGCTTTATTCTTTTAAAGCTTTACTCTTAGCTTTAACTCGACAAACAAAAAATACAAATTCACCATTTCTGGAGAGTGAAACACGTAAATCTATAGTTAAGAGATCCCTGAATGTAAAATAAAGCCATTTAACATTTGCACTATTTCTTTAATATAATTTTTCTTCAATTGAAGCTCATGACTCTTGAAATTGAAGCCCATGCCCTTAAAATAATAAATGTAAGGGTTTCAAATAAAACCCTCTTCTAGTGAATTCGCATTTTGCAATATCACGGCAATATATAAATTGATATGAATGGATGGAATGCACTGCGATTAAAGGAATCCTTTTCATAAAAAGAATCTAATGGATATAATTTATTACTAAGCGACATAGCAAAAATATGAATGCTATTTTAACCATCATTATTAAAAAGATATAATTTAAAAAATAAAACATGTTTCATTTGTTCCCCTCTTCCATAGGTCTGAGCCAGCAGGAAGAGATTTCAATAGATATACATAAGCATGATCATGAGATTTGAAAGTGGGACTATTTAGCTGATTTAAAAATAATGAACATGTGACAAGTATACACAAATGCAATCATTGATGATCATGATTGTGGATGGCATTTAACAAATACAAGTTTAAAAAAAAATTAGACAGAATATAATCTTGTTGGTGATGAGGTATTTATGGGTGGTGGGTGTGATTGGGACTGATGGTAGAGAAACATGTTGGGGCGTTATTTTAGGCAGAGAAATGGAATGTATTTGGTTTAGGCAGAGAAATGTAATGTATTTGGTTTAGGCAGAGAAATGGAATGTATTTGGTTTAGGCAGAGAAATGGAATGTATTTGGTTTAGGCAGAGAAATGGAATGTATTTGGTTTAGGCAGAGAAATGGAATGTATTTGGTTTAGGCAGAGAAATGGAATGTATTTGGTTTAGGCAGAGAAATGGAATGTATTTCTTTTAGGCAGAGAAATGGAATGATAAGGGTGTTAGGTGTATTAGGAAATCATTAGTTTTAAAATGATTACGTAAAACTTAAATTGTGGTGTGAGCAATCTAATGACATTTTTTTTGTTTCAATCTTATTTTTGGATTGTGAGGAAAAAAACATAGCAGAGACACTAGACACATAGCAGAGACACAAAAGACACATAACAGAGACACTAGACATATAGCAGAGACACTAGACATGAAAAATTCTTTTCTGGTTTTGATGATGGATCGACTCAGGCCCATGGGGTCTAAAAATAGCACTTTTGAAGGAAACATCTGTCACGTGACATGAGCTGTGGAAACCCGCGAAGTGAGTAGATGACGAGTCTCAGAATTCTAGAAAGTTTGTCACTCTTTTTTTTTTTTTTTTTTTTTTTTTTTTTTTGGTGGGGTACAAAACGGCTTCTCTTTCCAAAAGCGTACCGTGTTTTAAAGCTGGTCGTGTGATCCTTGTGTGTGTGTGTGTGCGTGGCTCTAAGCACTGCTAGAGTTTCAAGTTGTATTCAAATGTGTGTTTGTGCAGTGTGGATGAGGGATGTCTAATGGCGTGAAAAGTAGGACAAGACGAGGGTGAATTTCACTGGGTTTCAAAAATAGTTTATAAGTTCTTTTTATCTTTTTATCTGTAACTTGTTAGAAAAATTAAAACCGCTTCACAGTTTTGAGTTGTTGTTTTTTTTTTTAAAGCTCCCACACGATCCTAGTCTAACTTAAACCCAAATTATTTATATGAGAGTCTGCAGTTAAAGGCTAAAAATTGATTGTTGAATTTGAATTTGAAGAAGGGACAGCAAACTATATACAGATAAACCTATTGATTTAATTAATTGTTCCTCTACTTTTGAAAGGGGCTAAAATGACTACTTTAGTTGGACCATCAGGTTAAAGGTCATGACCAGAGCATTAAGGGGGCCACCGCTGTGGTAAGTACTGTTCCCAGAAGGACGATCGAACCATCGCAAATTCTTTGTCCTCGGCACTTGCTGTCCGGCACGGCAGGTGTGTGTTCCCTGCCGGGCGTTAAAAGTAAAAAAAAAAATGAAATCTCTCGCTTAATCTGATTTGTGGGCTGTATTAGCCTTCCGATTGGTCTTTCTTTAGATTAAAAGCTTATGCTACAATGGTCGCAGAGTAAATCTGATTTGAAATAGTTGGCGAAATTATTTATAAAGGTACATTTACAGTTATTGGGCCCTTGGGGACCGGGGGGTGGTCATCATTTATTTTAAAAGGTACCACTCCAACACCAGGGCAAACCCAACGCTCCATGGCTTGACCACCTAGAAGAACCCAAGAAAATTTAAATTTGTGTTACAACATTTTGTCGGTCTCTACTCTTTGTCGTTTCAGAGAAATTGTTCAGCTCTAACGCTCATGGCTATCTCGACGCGTTTGTCGAAAGAATATTTCAGCTTCATTTCATGGCCGCATCTGTTCGGAGTGAATCACAATTTTACCATCGATCATATTAAAAATGCATCTTTTCATACGAAAGGACGAATGAAGACTGTCTCTTCTGGGATTCATATTCGTCGAGAGACTTTTTAAAAAGATTTATTGTCTGTAACAACGGTTCTTATCGTTGTGCGTGTGTGTGACACCACCAAATCACAGGACAACCCAATATGACCCCATCTATCCTTTATCAGAAGACGAAATAATATATATTGAGGGCTTTGGTCCCTTCCAACCTGCTTTACACTGTTTGGTTCCTAAGATAGAAGGGCGTCTATATTTGGTGATGTTTCTATTTGATGATGTCTCTACTTGTTGGTGTCTCTATTTTATGGTGTTTCTACTTGATGGTGTCACTATTTAATGGTGTCTTCATTTGATGTTTTCTCTATTTGATGGTGTCCCTATTGTGTGGTGTCTCTATTTGATGTTGTCTCTATTTGATGGGTTCTCGACTTGATGGTATCTCTATTTGATGGTCTCTTCTCTTTGTTTGATAAGAATTACAGTATCCTGCCAAAGATCACCACACTACAAACACTAAATGACACGACCAACAGTTTCTAACCCAGGCCGACCGTTACATAAAGGGAGTGGCACACATATTTAAATACAAATGCAGACATATACATGAAACGTGTGATCAGAAATACCGCAGAAAGTTATTTTGACTTCCCATGGGTGATACAATTACATGACGATTAATTTTTTTTTTTTAAATTGTTTGCAGAGAAGCATCTACATCAACACTGAAGTGCATGGCCTAAAGGAAATGTAGTGTGGTTAGTTCTTAATTTTGAGATTCATTGTAATCCATAACAGTTTATGTGTGCAGATGACATGAGATGTACGACATGAGATGTACGACATGAGATGTACGACATGAGAGTAAACAATGTGGGAGATCATAGAACAGATCACTTAAGATACTCTAGTAAAGAAATAGTTTGTTTGCGATGTCACTGAGAGTGGGTTAAAAGTAAAGGAAACAACATAATACCATAACGTGTATGTTATGGAACATAAAAAAATTGTTTGCGAATCATAACATGTCATCAATACACAAATGTACCAACATTACGTCACTCGAAGCAGACGCGGTCAAACGTTGTAAAAAAATGAACACAACACTGAAACGCACATTTAGGAAGAGACAATGTCAAACGAAAATACAGAGAATTATGCAACGTACCTTTTAAACAATGAAGTTTAGTTCCAATTCCAGATCTATAATGGTCAAAACTATTTAATGGGACAAGGTTCCTATCAACTGAATACATTCTAGAATTTTGGAGAGCTCTACTACTTCATGTTTTGAAAAAAAAAATTATTAGAGCCGTTTTCTGCTGTCACTAGATAAGAAGGAACACTGCCTGGTTCCATTTGTCTGAGAATACTAACCTGTTTCTGAGCATGGAGCCCAGGAGATGCCTCGCTATGTAAACTACAGATTGAACTGAAGCTGAACGAGGTGGATTTCCGAGGATTTCTACCAAAGTGATGTAATGGAGATTATCCGGGGATCGATATACGTACCTTCAGCCCCTCGGTGGAAACCCAGCAGTCGTTGGGGAATTCCTGGATGAGGGGCACGAGAAACTGCAGACAACCGTTCCAGTGTCCCAGCAGGAACATGAGGCAAATATGGTTGAAGATTCGCATAAACTTGCCAGCTATGGCTAGAAACTGCAGGAGAACAAGCGAGCACGAAATGAAGGAGGAATCAAATCACATGACCTTTTTTTTTTGGTTTTGTAGAGAGAAGGGAGAGGAGAAAAAAAAACAACCCACAATAAACATTGTCATGGGAGGACAATTCAAGCTCCAGCCAGGAAGATGGGTCACAAGTCTCACCTTGAGCTCTTCTAATGACACCCAACAGTCTTTTGGGTAGTCCTGTATCATGGGAATCAAGAACTGCAGGCATCCGTTCCAGTGGCCCAGCAGGAACATTAGGCATATCAAGTTGAAGATCCTCATAAACTTGCCGGCGAAGGCTATAAACTGAAGGGTAGACAGCACACCAGAATTCTAGGAATGCTAACTTTTTTGGGGGGGCAAATATAATTAATGACATTTTGTGTGTGTGTGTTTTGGTTAAAGCCATGCGGCGGTTAGTTCATGTGTGGTGAAACAGCGCAAGCCATGCGACGCATCTCGGGTGAGAGTAGCTTACCAGGTTTGCCTTTCCAGGACGGAGCGATCATTCATGAATCATCTCAAAACGCTGTTATGAACGCTGTTTATTCTACATGTAATTAGAAGAATGTCCCATATACTGATTTTATCGTTTGACCAAACGTTGACAGGACTCCGGAGTAAGCCGGTTAGAGTGTTAGCGATGTATTCTATTGCTAAAAGAAGATTCTTATCATATGAAACAAAGTGATTGGTCCAATTCCCACAGCGTCAAAGAAACAGGGTCACGTTGATGTAATAAGACTAAATTATTCAATCATATGCTTATTTATCGCAACATTTTTTTTAATGCGATTTTCCCCTCACTGTGTAGCGTGCGGGAAGGGATTTTTTGAATGTTAACCTGATTTCTGTTATTATTGATAACGCTGGAATTTTAAAGATTCTAATTGGATTGATACAATTTCTAAACTTTCCGCCCGGCCTGTAATCTGTGCTGCACTTTATTCACCTAGAAGTTGTAATTTAAATGAAGATTGAAACCCAGCGGAAACATCTGTATGCAAGCTTCTACTTGGCTACATTATTGACATCATTTCATTCAGCACAGAAAAAAACGACCCAAGAGCCCCACAGCCAACGTCCGGGAGGAAATCATGCGGATAAAAGATGAATTATTGATAAATGACCTTTCGCTGTCATTTCATCGTGCATGACATGACTTCACCAATGCCATGTCAGATTCAATTAATGTGTTTTCTGCCATGTTAGCTTTGTTTATTTTGGTGTGCTTCTTGTTAAATTACTCTCATCAAATTCGATTACAGGTTGCTGTTGATCAGAATACACATATCTAATTAAGGGCAGGTATAACTCGGGGTTCCATTGAATTGGGACAGCAGTGTGTTGTGCATCGCTTATGATTTCATTAAAACCTTAAACATTAACGCGAAAGGCTGAGACAACGCAAAAAAAAAAACCCCCACAATAATTGCTTCATTTATTTATTACAAATACTTTAAAGTATTTTGCACAAGGCATAAACACATGAAGAAACCTCGGGCTGTTTGCACATCTCGATATATAGACTCGATTACTTAAAGGATGCAGACTTTGCTCAGAGAAAACATACTTTGCACTGCATCTCGATATATAGACTCGATTACTTAAAGGATGCAGACTTTGCTAAGAGAAAACATACTTTGCACTGCATCTCGATATATAGACTCGATTACTTAAAGGGTGCAGACTTTGCTCAGAGAAAACATACTTTGCACTGCATCTCGATATATAGACTCGATTACTTAAAGGATGCAGACTTTGCTCAGCGGAAACATACTTTGCACTGCATTATTAAGCAGTGTGTGCTGATGTAACATATCCTTCGCATATAATAACTGCAGACACATTGTGAAAAAATACAGGACAATTATTTACGTGAATACTCAAAGATTAAAAAAAATACGAATATGAATCTGAAGACCTAATACCCACCCACCACCCCCCCCCCTCCCACCCGAGGCCCTAGTTGTAGTTTAATATTAATAAGTTCATTTCAAATCTGTACATCTCAATGCAGACGTGGACTTTGTCGGTAAGGGTGGACCTTGTTGTTTAAATAAACAATACAGCTAGACTGAGATATCGGCGATCGGAATGTTCAGTTCGGCTAACAAAAAAAGTTGAAATGTATGAATGAAGTTGAAGGCTAGAGAGCATGTCCAAACATGGACATTGATGACGCAAGGTTTAAAGCTGCCATCTTGATTGTATAAATCCTTTGGATCTGATTGGGAATGATCGAGTTGTCATGAAATAGCGTCTTGTATAAACTGGACAAGAATCTTAGCCATCCTCAGGCACGGTTAACAAAGACCGATTCTATGGTAGCAGCCTAGCGGCTATAAGGCGATGACAGCCTGGCGGCTAAAAGGCTATGATAACGTAGCGGCTAAAAGGCATTAAGACTAGACTTGTCCATGCGTCTGTAAATATTAATGCCAGCCCATCACTCCACTCATTACTTAACGAGTAGGCGCGTTCCTTGACTGTAATGAGCCTGGCTGTACACGTCTAACTGCCCGTACCAAACCCTGCCCGTACCAAACCCTGCCCGTAACCAAACCCTGCCCATACCAAACCCTGCCCGTACCAAACGCAGCCCGTAACCAAACCCTGCCCATACCAAACCCTGCCCGTACCAAACCATGTCCGTACTCAACCCTCACTGTTCCAAACCCTGCCTGTATCAAACCCTGCCACCCGTACTAAACCCTGTCTGTACCAAGTCATCTTACTTTCAAATGACACACAGTCATTGGTTGGTGAGATTATCACGGGTCATCTCGTTAGATCGCTCTCAGCCCCGCGAGGTTTGCTCTCACCACTGACATTCGGAATGTCAGACACAGCCTTTTATTGATGTAAACACAACCGATGTCCCCGGTTTTAACGATTCAATCGTTATTTAGTTTCACTTGGCTCATTAAGATGTCAAGCCAAAACAAGGTTTTAAATATATGCCATTTTCACTCTGATCAAGTACAAGTTTTATGATTCTTTGATTAGCTTTTAGCGCTCACGAACATATCAATATTTTTTTTTAAAAACATCAGCTTTCACGCGTTTTATACTTTGATTCAAAGAAGTAATTACAATCATTTTTTACTTGGGGTTTCTGAATCATCAATACTTTTAAATCAAGGTTATTTGGTGTACTAAGAATAAGTAACGGGAAGCATAGAATTCTGTATACAGACCTCTTCCCACTGCTGCACGTAGCGCACCAGCCTGGACAGACGCAGCAGACGTAACAGACTGAGCAGCTTCGCCAGACGCAGCATCCGCAGGGCTCGTCCTGAAATAGAGGCATGGGGGGCAAGAGTGGCTTTAAAAGAGGCGTTTCTGAAATGGAATGTGTCTTAACTCACTCAAGCCTGGTGTCGGAAGTAGTTCTATTTAAGACATGGTGGGTAAAGCATTTAGGAAGATGTTTCAGATCCTGAAAAGATTATTTATTTATTTTAAGTTGATGGATGCGGTCAGTGCCACTTATTTAAACAAGTTTATTTTTCATGTAATATTTTATGAAAAGTTGGCACTAACGTAAATTATTTTAAACTTACTTTTGTTATTTATAAATACAAGTCAATATCTTAAGTTAGATTTTTTAAAAGAATTGAATTTAATAATGGTAATAAGACGTATTTTTACAAAATATTAAAAAGTTGATAAATGTATTGCCACAAGTGGAAGTGCGAACATGAAGTAACGCATGCTGCAATTAGGGTGTTCATCAGGTACAAAATTACATTTCAAAACAATGACCAGAGCGCGAGTGGTTTAAGTGTCCGACTGGGTCATCAAAGAAAGTCATTTGGTCAGATTGGGTTTCAAAGAAAGTCATTTGGTCAGATTGGGTTTCAAAGAAAGTCATTTGGTCAGATTGGGTTTCAAAGAAAGTCATTTGGTCAGATTGGGTTTCAAAGAAAGTCATTTGGTCAGATTGGGTTTCAAAGAAAGTCATTTGGTCAGATTGGGTTTCAAAGAAAGTCATTTGGTCAGATTGGGTTTCAAAGAAAGTCATTTGGTCAGATTGGGTTTCAAAGAAAGTCATTTGGTCAGATTGGGTTTCAAAGAAAGTCATTTGGTCAGATTGGGTTTCAAAGAAAGTCATTTGGTCCGATTACGTTAATGAATTACCGGAGACTTGTTGGGAAACTCCCGATCAGTTCCAAGACGTATTAGCACCCCATCAGATCACTCTATACACTTTAATAATACTTACTGTCTCTTTGCACCCGTTCATAACAAAATTCAAAATTGTTCAATTGTACTTTTAAGTTATCAAGTGGCCCTCCTCAAATATGGGATAAACACGACCCAGTCTCTAAAATAAACAAACCGTCATACGATGGACTAGGTTTCAATCTCACCTAAAACTAGACCAAAAAATATTCCTATGGTCACTTTGTGCTGACCGTTACAAACAAGAACTCTTTTCGCTTAGAGAGATGGTATTAAGGTCCCAGAGCCATCTTGTGGTACCAGTGAGTGCCAGATTTACCCAGAATAATCTAGTGCCTGTGATAGTAGTGTGTCAATCACTGGGAAACTGATCACCGCACCAGTGTGGGTGAGCGTGCGTCTGGGCGTGTGTGTGCGTTGAAGGGTTTGGAAGAATGGTAAATGAATACCCTCTAACACACCGTTGTACCATTCAATTTTTTTTTAAATTCCCAAGATTTGGTCAAAATATTTCCCAAGATTTCCCAAGATCATGATTAATATATAAGACTTTTTCTTCTAAAAAGGGAAATTATCTTGGGATTTTTTTTTATAAGTGAGTTTTTGTCCTGGATGGGATAGTGAATTCCCAAGATCTTGGGAAATTTCCCAAAGGTGTGGCAGCCCTGCGTTGTACACGTTTGATGTGCGGACGGTGGAGTCAATGAACAAAAATCCACACATCCGTCTCCCCTTACATTCTAAAAAGTGTTGGACTGCAATAAAGCTTTAAAACTTTAATAGCTAACTCATATTGTTCTATTGACACAATTTGTTCGCCCCTTACATTCTCAAAGGCACGCTAGGGGCTAGTGTTGACTGATCGCGGCTTACAGCTTTGACAGTCGTAACAAGTCGCCATGGTCGATAAAGTACATTGCCCAGAATCACACGTTTGCAAAAAAAAAAAATAGTGTTGTCACTTAATATAACAACCGTGACATATTTTATTTTAAGTAGTTCCGACAGTGTGAAGTTAAGCAAATTCAAAATCTAATTCAAAATTTAATTATTTTTATTTACTAGTGATTCAAAATTTTAAGTTTAAGTTTTGAAAAGACATAAGTATAAATACATATTTCTGTAAAACAAGCATTTCAAAAAGAAGCTAATGGAGATTTTTTTCTTCTCCTCTATTTACGTCAAAAATTTGTTTTCGTGTAAAAGGAAGAAAAAAAAGCCTTGATCCAATACATCTTTAAAAACAAAACAAAACAGGTATAAAAGACTTTCGGATATTAAGTATACATGTTATTGCAATTAAGCAGCACTTTCAAAGGCCGGACTTCAGGGCTGTTCAAATATGCAGAATTGTAAAGAAGCATGCAGCAGCCAATCAGCGTAGATCGTCAGCCTATCGGGTGCAGCACGTGACCAGCACGGAAACACAACATGGAGGAAAAAGTGTGTGGGGGGGGGGGAATGACGACATCCAATAGTGCGATAGCAACACATACACAGTGACACAAGCTGGCAGAAGTACATGCAGATTGAGTTAACACGTCGAGCGATACAAGGAAACACTTTGGTTAGTTTACTCCTAGTCGAGAGTCAATCGTTAAATGGTTAACCGATTCTAAGACAATGAAGTGTCGTAGTGTTTGGCTCCATTAATCGCAAGGTTGTTTCGTTAAAAAAATATATATTTTTTTTAAATCGCTACTTTCAGTTATTTGTGAGTTTTGCGTTTACTATTTGGCTCCATTTAATCGTAAGGTTTGTTTCGTTAAAAAAAAAATATATATTTTTTAAAATCGCTACTTTCAGTTATTTGTGAGTTTGCGTTGAAATTAAATTTCTTTAAACTATTTCATGACATAAGCTACTCAACTTGTTGGATCAGGTTGCTACTACAAAATTTGAGGGGAATTTAGAGGATAAACTGATTTATTGATGATACAATTAATGCCATAGAATAGATCTGTCCTCCAGCTATTTCAGAGTTATACAACTCAAAGATGCACCAACCCCACCCCACACCAAACTCCCCTGATCAATTCTGCATGATATTTATTTGGAGAGTTCACTATGAATATTAAGAATTTTAAAAAAAAAACTACGGTTAGTTTTTTTTTTAAAGAAACTATCGACTATTCCATAATAAGATCGAAAAAAAAATAAATCAATTAAAATATCTCCATTTTCGGTCTAGAGTTCAATCCCAATGGGATACAATTTTTAAATGAACATATTTACCTTCTCATTTCCCATATTAATATTGTCCACTGCAGAAATTCAAAACCCAGGCTAACAAATTTTATTCTCTCCAAAAAAATACTTTAAAAAAACTCAGATTGGAAGCAGCTGACCCCCCCCTCCCCCACTTGTGTAGACGATCCCCATTTACGGACATTCATTTGAACTCGGAAATTGTTTTTATAACATTCAATTTTAATCCTAACTTATCGTATATCTGATTCTCCTTTACAAAAAAAAAAAGTAGCTAACTAAAAAAAAACCGATTATATCTTTCCTTTGAAAGTAAATAAAAATAAATAATAAAATAAAAATATTTAAAAAAAAAAATATTGCTGTGACACTGGGTTCTGTCAATGCTACGGTGGGTCGTCATCCACGAGTGCCAACTTCAAGGGGGTCGTTGTTGGATCAAAATAACATAAGCTTAAACGATTTTTGAACGCCAAGACACAGTAAAACCAACTAGAGACATGACACTACTGTGTGGTGCTGGAACTGGGATGGGAGAGGGGGATGTGTGTGGTGGGGGGGGGAGCTGAGGTTGGTGGTGGTAAGGTGTATAAAAAAAAAAAAAAAAAAAAAAAAAAAAATTGGGGTGCACTATACAACCACTTTGGTGGGTCACCATGGTCAAGAAAATGGGATGCACTATACAACTCACTTTGGTGGGTCACCATGGTCAAGTTCTGTAGAGACGTCAAGCGACGGCAAGGCGACCATTCATCACAGGAGACAGTGGTTTGTTTTTTTTTGTTTTTTTTGTCTTTCTGAGCAAGCAAATCTCAGCCAGCGTTTTTATCATTACAGCTAGGGGTATTAATATCCTAAATGATGCCTGCTTCATGCAACTTGTTTACCACGACAATACCTAGTCCACGCATTTGAACATTCTGGTTCTTGTGTAAATGGCCGTGGCTTGAAAGCTAAAATATTCTGTGATTACCTTGACGGCGTGACTCTCTTCACAGCATCCATTGAAGAGGTTTTTTGTTTTTTTTATAACCATAAATCAGTGTTTCCCAATGTGGGGGACCATCCCCCAAAGGGGTGGGGGGGGCTGGGGAGGGTAGGGCAATTAGATTGTTTAAAAAAGTGTGTGGGGGGGGGGGCAAAATTCTAAACTACATAGGATATATTGATAAAAGATATATAAGAGATAATTATTGTTCTGTCAATTATCAGAAAGCCCCACTACTGCCAAATATATATAATATAAGCTAAAGAATTACTTATATATATATATATATATATATATATAAATTTAAAAAAAATATATATTTCGAAAGGGGCATAAGAATTTCATAAAGGCTTAGGTGGGGCATGGCACAAAAAAAATGCTGAGATACACTGCCTCATATCATAAGGCGAGGTTGCCTGAAACTCTACACCATCTGCCTAGGGACCCGGCGTTACATCAATCGCTGTTGTTAAATGAAATAAAGTTGAAGTTAGAATTACCGTGGGCACGGCAACCCCAAGGTATCCATGAGTCAAAACTGTAAGAGACACAAAAATCTGTTTCCTACTCTCTTGCATTTTGACGCTCAGTATTAGGAAGGAAACTTAGCATTAAGAATATATTTTTTTAGAACGTAAAAAAAAAAACCACTTACTACATACTATCAACACGAACAGACATAGTTAATATACATACAGAGGGTCACACAAAATATACGCTCAGGCATACTATGTTGAAATTTTTGAAAAAATGATTTAGTAATTAACATTTATATGAATATGTTATGGTTAATAAGGAAAGAGCCACTAGAGTAAAAATATAATAAGACACCCCCCACCAGTGGCGTAGCGAGGGAATTGGGAGTCCGGGGGCTTGGCCTCTTTAAGGGCCCCTGCATTTTGACATTCGACATTATTTAATGTAAAAAAAAATTCGGACACTCCTTTGGGGCCCCCTTCAAGTAGGGGCCCGGGGGGACTTTCGAATTTGGACCCCCTCCCCAAGCTACGCCACTGCCCCCACCCCCTTCTAAGTCACCTGTGAATTTTATTTACCGTTAGGCTTATTTTAATGCTTAACGCCACATTGCATTGAAAGCAGACCAGGCTGCTGTCATTGAGACATCCAGGCTGCTGTCATTGAGACATCCAGGCTGCTGTCATTGAGACATCCGAGGCTGCTGTCATTGAGACATCCAGGCTGCTGTCATTGAGACATCCAGGCTGCTGTCATTGAAACATCCAGGCTGCTGTCATTGAGACATCCAGGTTGCTGTCATTGAGACATCCAGGCTGCTGACCTTGAGACATCCAGGCTGCTGTCATTGAGACATCCAGGCTGCTGTCATTGAAACATCCAGGCTGCTGTCATTGAGACATCCAGGCTGCTGTCATTGAGACATCCAGGCTGCTGTCATTGAGACATCCAGGCTGCTGTCATTGAGACATCCAGGCTGCTGTCATTGAGACATCCAGGCTGCTGTCATTGATTCTCCAGGCTGCTATCATAGAGACATCCAAGGCTGCTGTCATTGAGACATCCAGGCTGCTGTCATTGAGACATCCAGGCTGCTGTCATTGAGACATCCAGGTTGCTGTCATAGACATCCAGGCTGCTGTCATTGAGACATCCAGACTGCTGTCATTGAGACATCCAGGCTGCTGTCATTGAGACATCCAGGCTNATCTCAGAAACATCCAGACACTGGAGTCCTTTAAAACCGATTTAAAGACACATTTATTTCGCAAACACCTTCTGGGATGATTGTCTACCATATTTTCCATTTAATGCATATTGGCTGTGTTGCTCACGGTTGAAATGGGTTGAAAGACTTTGACATTGTATGCTTGTAATTAGTTTTTGCAGTGTTGCGTTTGTTTTAAATGTGGTAAACTATAGATTTGTTTTTTGTTGACTTTGTACCGCGCTTCGAGCCTTTGGGGATGAAGCTTGTTTTTGAAATGAACTTTATTATTATTATTATTATTATTATTGAGACATCCAGGCTGCTGTCATTGAGACATCCAGGCTGCTTTCTTAGAGACATCCAAAGCTTAGCGTTTTGTCAACCGTTGAAAATAAAACTACTAACCATCTTGAACAAAACGTACGTCATCATTTGGTGAACAATCTGGGCAGTTGAGGGGAGCCGTAAGGGGGCGCCCCTAGCCACGATGACAGAGGGGGTGGGTGGGCGGAGAAAACAACGTTTAACGTTCATTTAGAACAGGCCCGCACAACATACGGCCCGCCAGCACCCACATGGCGGCCCGCGAGGTAACGAACTATTATTTAGACATTTTATAATTATCTAAGCCCGGGAACTGGAAGTTATCTGCATGTAGCCCCCGAGGGAGAGCCGGCTGTGTGGCTTGCTGGCAAAAAATCTTCGGACGGCAAATCGACCCACCCTGTAGAGCTGAAATAACAGTATGAACATGTACGAGGCTGTAATGTGCCAAATGGGCTTTTTACGAGGCAGGTAAAAATATTAAAATCATGAGTAGAGTTCGGTAAGGTGTCTCAAGAACTGGACGTGAGGGTTTGTATCTGTTGTCTAGAAGCTTAAAATATATAATAAAATGATCCAAAAGACTGTTCTAATCCCCGACCCTTTAATTTGTTTTTTTATAGATAAGACTTTTATGATTTACACGTGAAATATTTACAATTATAACTATAAATACTTTTTGAGATTATTAAAAAAAAATATTGTAAGATAGAATAACCCGATGCCCTTTTAATGAAAAGCGTCCGTTATTTGCTCGCTACTAACATATACTTAATTGAGAAGTGTCCATTAAAAACACGTGAATAGAAGCGAGAAAGGGGCCCCAGGAATTTGAGTGTCTCCGCCACTGTGTCTTATACCAACACGCCCAACATGGTGAACCTGGAAAAATAACTGATTCAGGCGCATGGGTCATTGAAACCACACTGCATGAATGTGATGTTCTCTGTCATTTGTTAAGCCTTTTTCTACGCCTTTTCATCTTCTTTTCAAGTCTCGCCATACTTTGTTTCGCTTATTTCCTTTAAAATATAATTAAAAAGCAAAATTTTTCATCACTAGTTTTTACACTGCGGAAAAAAAAAATCGTCAGGACTCCATCGAATAAAGTCAACAACAAATACACACTTAATTATCCCCAAGAAGTGTCTTGCATTTTAAAAAAAATTGCTAATCTTATAACAATACCGTTGTTTAAAAGTAATGCAATTTTTAAAAAAAAAGAAGAATATCCTCTATATTAACTGCGCTTTTGTTTGTGGCTGGCTTGCAAAAATCGTCGAACGGCCAATCGACCCACTTTCCGTCAACCTATAGAGCTGAAATTTTGCACACAGGCTCGTTTCCGATGAAAACACATTCTCTTTAAATTTTCAGCCCTTCCCCCTTCTCGATATTACATTTTATGAAACATTTATTACATACATCTTTGTTTTTAGGGGGTCGTTTAATTAGAATACGCTTCCCGCTGTGCCAAGAGCTGAGACGTTTCAGCGCGTGTGTTCGCAGACTATATTTCGCACGGATGCAAGACAGACGTATACTATGTTGGTCTATTTGAAGGGAGGTGAATGAGCGCTACTATGTTGGTCTATTTGAAGGGAGGTGAATGAGCGCTACTATGTTGGTCTATTTGAAGGGAGGTGAATGAGCGCTCTTGAGACACACTGCAAGTTTGAAGGGAGGTGAATGAGCGCTCTTGAGACACACTGCAAGTTTGAAGGGAGGTGAATGAGCGCTCTTGAGACACACTGCAAGTTTGAAGGAAGGTGAATGAGCGCTCTTGAGACACACTGCAAGTTTGAAGGAAGGTGAATGAGCGCTCTTGAGACACAATGCAAGTTTGAAGGAAGGTGAATGAGCGCTCTTGAGACACACTGCAAGTTTGAAGGAAGGTGAATGAGCGCTCTTGAGACACACTGCAAGTTTGAAGGAAGGTGAATGAGCGCTCTTGAGACACACTGCAAGTT
>CAXITT010000206.1:717087-727674 GCA_964033795.1 Lymnaea stagnalis
GGGGGGGGGGGGGGGGAAGAGGTCGGGGCGGTCGAAGTATGGGAAATGTGTCACGGATCATGAGGAGTAAAAGGGGGGGGGAGCTGTCAGATCCTCAAAAGTTTATTGGCTCGAGACGAGTCATAGGGAATACACAACTCCAAAAGTGCCGAGTGTCGTGTTAACGATGTTGGGTAGAAATTAAGTGGGTTTAATTCGATGGCGAACAGACTGAGACCAACTGCATTAAATTATAATCGTCGCGTTTGAGGTAATAAAAATATTTTATTTGAGTTAAACATTCTGTAAATCCATAAAAAAATCTATATATAAATCTATATATTTAGTGCAGATTCAACCATCTATGCATCAGTTAATCTATATATTTAGTGCAGATTCACCCATCTCTGCATTAGTTCATCTATATATTTAGTGCAGATTGACCCATCTTTGCATTAGTTAATCTATATATTTAGTGCAGATTCACCCATCTCTGCATTAGTTAATCTATATATTTACTGCAGATTCACCCATCAGATTCACCCATCAGATTCTTCTTCTTCTATATCTTAAGGGCCCACGATCAATTTATTGATCATTTTGGCTCCTATGCATGTAGATGGGATTTGCAATGTTTCTGTTACTGGTGGTGATGAGGAAATTATGCACTAGGGGTTTGAAGGCTTGAGGCATTAGACACAAATGTGTCTAGTGTTGTCGCCTCAACTGTTCCTTTTGAAAGATGGTTCCAGTCCCTGATTGTCTTGGGCAGGAATGAGCTGCTCCTATACTGGCTTCTTGCTGGTATGAGCCTGAATTGCCTGTCATGGCCTCGTCGCTGTCTATGGGGGAGAGGGACGAGTTTCTGTTTAATACTGGAACAGTGGACCAGCCCATTATTTATCTTGTACATCATGGAGAGCCTGGATTGTCGTCGTCGTTTCTCCAATGGTGACCAGCCTAGTGTTTCTAGCATGCTGCCAACACTAGAGGTATTCCTGTAGCGGTTTAGGACAAAACGTGCTGCTCGTCGCTGGACCGCCTCCAACCTGTCAATGCTCTTCTGGGTAAATGGGTCCCAGACTGAAGATGCATAATCTAAAATCGGACGGATAAAGGCTTTATATGCTCTTTCTTTCACACAGGAGTTGCCAATCTTTAGATTTCGCCTTAAGATTCACCCATCTATGCATTAGTTCATCTATATATTTAGTGCAGATTCACCCATTTATGCATTAGTTAATCTATATATTTAGTGCATATTCACAATATGCATTAATTAATCTATATATTTAGTGCAGATTCACCGATCTATGCGTTAGTTCATCTATATATTTAGTGCAGATTCACCCATCAGATTCACCCATCTATGCATTAGTTCATCTATATATTTAGTGCAGATTCACCCATCTATGCATTAGTTGATCTATATATTTAGTGCAGATTCACCAATCTATGCATTAATTAATCTATATATTTTTGTGCAGATTCACCCATCTATTCATTAGTTCATCTATATATTTAGTGCATATTCACCCATCTTTGCATTAGTTAAGCTATATATTTAGTGCAGATTCACCCATCTTTGCATTAGTTAATCTATATATTTAGTGCAGATTCACCAATCTATGCATTAATTAATCTATATATTTTGTGCATATTCACCCATCTATTCATTAGTTCATCTATATATTTAGTGCAGATTGACCCATCTTTGCATTAGTTAATCTATATATTTAGTGCAGATTCACCCATCTATGCATTAGTTCATCTATATATTTAGTGCAGATTCACCCATCTATGCATTAGTTCATCTATATATTTAGTGCAGATTCACCCATCTATTGCATTAGTTCATCTATATATTTAGTGCAGATTCACCCATCTATGCATTAGTTAATCTATATATTTAAAAAAAAAAATTACTATTCACAGGTCCAAACACCCGTGGTAGCAAATATCTACCCATACATATATCCATAATTCTATCCATACATCGATCCATGCTTTAATAATCCACAGATTCATCGATTGGACACTACTTTAAAGAATTCTCAATTGATCATTCCATTAGCTCGTCCATCCTTGCGTTTTGTCCTTGTTTCTCGAGCGGTCATTCGCCAGGCATCGCCCGTTACACAGCTATACAAATCAATTAGCTCACGTTCACACCCGATTCAATTCTATTTAAGTATCGTCGTCTGTTCCGTTGGGGTGAATTGTTTCAGCTGATGGTACGGACACACCACCTACCGCTTAGCTCAATGGATTAAATCTCCGCAGCTAATGAAATTACAACCCATGGACGCATAACGCTTTGTCTGCCCACAAGAGAACCGGCCGACAACTTCAGCTCTGTTAATCCCAAACTAATGGTGTCCCCTCTGGAAGAAGTTGTTTGGCTATCAAACCAAAGCTGAGCCCTCATTTAGAGCCCAGATGTGATGACCGTGTACATTAGTGTTTCTTGTACGCCAGGAAAGATTTTTTTTAAAAAGGCGTAAGTTCAGTGTCACAAGAGTTTGTGAGTTGAATCCTCTCACTACACTACAGCAGTTGGTGTTCGTTAAACGAATATGATAACTTGGTTTGACCAACTAATGTTGACAGATGATTGGTTTCTTGGCCATCTGGACTTGGGGATTTGTCAAGCAACTTTACAGAAAAGGAACAACCCTTTTTGCTTTCCAATTGTGACGAAGACACTTTCACGTTGAATGTATCAAGAGAGTCAAATGTATTCCTAATGTTTAAAGATAAGATCAGGTAATCTACGATAAGATATTTTTTTAAAGATCGACACAATTGGAATTATTTGTTTGTTTTTTTCTCCATTCACCGAACATATTTTTCTTTCAGTCTTCAAAATCCTTGTTTGAGTATTTGTTGGTCCATAAGATAAGCACGCATCAAGACTTCCGTCGAATAATTGTGCAGTAAGAATAAATGTTGAGTTCTTGAATGATGACGAAATAAAATAATTAACCTGCCGGCTAGAAACTGGGCCCGAATTGCTGGAATCCATCCATCCCTGTGGCGCTACAGGCCATGTAGGGCTTTGGCCTGCCTCACCACTTCCTTCCACTCAGACCTAACTAATGCCTGTCTTTTCCATGCTTGGACTTTCAGCTGGAATACAGTAATAATATTATAAGATAGGCACTGGTAATGCAATATCTACTAAGCAATATATATATATATATATATATATATATATATANATATATATATCCTTGGGTTCTTTGTTGATTAATTAAAAACTTGTACAGAATGACCCTCATTTTGAGATAGTTGTGTAGCCTTGGTATCTCTAGCAGACGTCAAATTCCTTTACAAGTTCTTCAATCTGCTTATGTTGAAAAGTTGCGGCCGGCTCAAATGTCAAACGTTGCATTTTCATTGTTTAGCCATTCCGAGAGGCCTCGGCGTTAATTCCAAGTAAATGAATTATTGATCCCCGCTGTTATTGGCTGCTCATTGATAGGGCATTTCAAATCGCCGGCCATAAATAATGCAGACGTGTCAGCCAATCAGACCGGACCGGAACTGGCCTAACCAAGCATAGCACTCGTCAGAGGTGTGTTTGTATGTAACTGTGCCAGATCGGTGGGGGTGGAAAGGCGGGCGGGGGGGGGGGGGGCGGGGGGGGGGGGGGGGGGGGGGGCGGAGGTAAGCAAAAAAACGAAGGCGGTGTTAGGGGGGTTAAGGAAATATATGACAATCCAAGCAGGCTGAAATTAGTGTTACAACAAGCGACATAATAAAATGTCAGTTTAGTGCAGTCAGTGGTGGCCAGTTTTCACAAACAATTCTTGCCAAACCTCATTATTAAATATATATATTTTTTCTATCCCTTAATTACTTAAAGCAGTGGTTTCCAAAATGTGTCGCAACATAACAGAGTGTCTCGTACAGGAAGAAATTGGGTCGAAATCTACTACACACAGAAAGGGGTGGTCTCAGACGGAGTCGGGGGCTCCCATGTGGACTGTACGCATTTTGGAAAGGGATGCTTAAATTCATTTGAGGAAGTGAAGTTTGCATTTAGTTACGGAAGTGATGATTAGATTCGTTTAAGGAAGTGAATCTAACAATCTTTTAGGAAATCGATGCCTACATTCATCTAGGGAAGCGATGCTTACATTTTTTTATGGAAACAATCTAACAGAACTGTGTAATCTCCTTAAAAAAACAAACGTTTTGCACAAAAATGGTTTACCTTGACCTTGCTGACACATTGGAACATTCCAGTAAATAAACATCACGATGCAATTAAAAGGGGATAATACTTTATCAGTGGTGGATGCAAATTTGTGCCTAGGGAGACAAGGTCGTGACAAGGTCGTGATTTTCAAATGGGAGGTCAAAGAATGAAGTTCAGAAAACCTTCCAAAAACCGACTGAGCGCGACCAGAAATTTGATTACAGCTCTCTAAGTGTTGGGCCATTGGACATTGCTTCAATGGAAAGTCCAGCCTTCCCTTCCACATGCTGAAACCCAAGAATGAGGGTAATAAGTGGGGGGGGGAGGGGACTGCGATTAGGTTAGCACAATAGGAAGTGAGTAAAACAAATTAAGGTTAAACCTGAAAAAAGGAACGCAAAAAAGCAACGAACGTTTCGGCAGGAAGCCTTCGTCAGCGAACAAAAAAAAAAACAACAAAACAGAATAAAATTAAAAACAGCACTTAGCTAAGAAGTAGTATCCAAGGGGGCAGCAAATAAATTGTACCAAGAATAACCCAAGAATAACCAAGAGTAACCCAAAAATAACCCAAGAATAACCAAGAATAACCAGAGTATTCCGAAAATAATCCAAGAATAACCAAGAATAACAAAGAATAACCAAGAGTAACTCAAAAATAACCCAAGAATAACCAAGAATAACCAAGAGTAACCCAAAAATAACCCAAGAATAACCAAGAATAACCAAAGAACGATGCGACAAGGAAATAATTCTTTCAAATGATTGATAAATTTATCTCATACAGATGAAGAAGAATACGCAAAATTGCATCCAAAGTAAAAATTCAACATTTTCTAGATTTTGTTGTGTGACTTTTGCGTTATGAAACTTTTAATGAGTGTCCGTGTGTCGTAGCATGGGTTAGTTTAATCCCTGGTACACAGACTTACTGTGTCGCGAAATGACGTGTGTCTAATAAAGATGGTTGCCGAAATGAAAAGTTTGGACAGCACTGGTTTAAAGGATCACAACACATGTCATAAGTAGACATAAGGTATCACTACACATGTCATAAGTAAACATAAGGTATCACTACACATGTCATAAGTAAACATAAGGTATCACTACACATGTCATAAGTAAACATAAGGTATCACTACACTTGTCATAAGTAAACATAAGGTATCACTGCAAATGTCATAACCAAACATACATTGTTGGTCTGTTCGCGTTCTTTATCTTAAAATTGGTTTTGTAATATGGGTTCACGCGTCAGGCACTGTTGGCATCGCCATATTTACTACAACAATGTTAAGGTTTAAACAAAATCTTTTCAGGATCTACTATCCACAGAATACAAATTAAGCGATATACAAAAATTAAGTTTGCATGCATGTGAGGAAAAAGCCAAAATAAAATAAAATCGTGGAGCATTATTAGAGCATTAAAATTTAGAGCAATATTTTTTTCAAAATAAAATAAACCAACATCGTCCGACTAGTCTCACATCCAATGCCTGTAGGCCAGGATGCACAGCTACATAATGCACCGTATTGTCGCTGTTGAGGCTTAATTAACACATTTTTTCAGATTCAATTTTTTAAAAATATTCTACAGGGTTGAATAATTGGAGAAAAAATAGAATCCGTACAAGATTTTTTAATTTTATTTTGTATGCTTCCTTGAAATTATTCTGTGTGCTTGCTCTGAAAGACGCATGGGTACAATGGTAAGACCGGATGTTTTTACAAACCTGTTTTCTGGTTTACAAATCCTGTTTAAAACCAGATTTCGGTTGTTCACAAATCATTCAACCATGCCGATAGTGTGACATACTTTTATAAGCTCGTAAGTGGAAGTAGAAATTTATTTTTAGAGATTGCAAAGCCGCTGTCTCGCCAGCACGATATTGATACCACCGTTTGGTTCCACAAACAAACCCCCAGGGCGGCGTGTGGCAGTTGTTTGTTTCCCAGAAATTTTAATTGCTAATACAGGATACCCACATCTGTAAATTGATGTTGATTTCAGTAAACTTGCTTTGGTATACGGCACCGACTTTTAGCTTGAACTGAACCGCTTGAATCGTGTTTAAAATAAATGCAGTGGTGATTGATACGACTCTCGATTACTTACTGTGATGATGATATCTGTACTTACGCCAAATTGTTATCTTAACTTATAAAATATTAAATAACATAATTGTTTTATCATTAAAATATATTTTAATACATATGGATAATCATTTATAGGAAAAAAGAATCTATAAAAGACAATTTATATAAAAAAAAAAAAACAACAACTCTTTCGCCAAGAAAGAGTTCAGTTATGCAACAGGATTGGCTTAAATTAAAAGAAGAAATTTAAAATGTCTTTTTACATTTTTTATTAGACATTTTTAAATAAAATATTACCCGTATTATAATTTTAATCGAATCTGATCTAAGCGGTCTGTAATAGTTTGAATGAGTGAGTCGCCTCATAGAAACAGACGATTTAAATATAAAAAAAAAAAAACACCAAAAAAAACCCCCAGGGTTATCTTAAATGGTGCGTCCCTGACCTTTTGCCAATTACTTTTAATGTCACAAGATAAAGAAAGGGTGTAGACTGGTGATCTGGTTAATGGACGCATTGTTCTTCAAGGAAGGCACCACGTTCCCTGTCAATCTGAGTAATTAGTTTAACAACAAAAACAAAACAAAAAACGGCCTGACGTGACAGCAACAGAAGTCTAGATGCCGGGGAATATTATGTCCAGTTCGAGATTACACGATAAAGCTATTATGGAGGGAGACCGTGATTTCCAGAGAGGTCAGTTTGTCAAGGAGCTGCCCCTTTGTTTCGTATGGTGTTTTCTTAGATGTTTGTTGTTGTTGTTTTTTTGTTGTTTTTTTTGGCGATCAAAGACAAATTTAAGGTTTCCTTTACTGCTCTTACTGCAATGAAAGACACCCTTTAAAGGGGTTGTCATTGTTCTTATTACTACAATCAAAGACACAGTTGGAAGGTTTCATTTGCGGTTCTTACTTCGATCAGAATCACAATTTAAATTGCTCTCCTGTTGTTTTTACTCCGATCAAAGACTTTATGAACTTCACACCCAGTGATTATTTCAGAATTTTTCCCCCGGGGGGCACTTCAGATTTTTCGGGAAAAGGGGGGGGGGGGTGCGTGCCAGATGATTTATTGTTGGACATATTTTTGCTGCGGGTGGGGGGAAGGCACTTGGCTTTCCCCAGGGGTAGTGCCTCTCCGGAGATATAGCTGAAATAAACCCTGTTCACACCGCTAAGATATTTCCTCTTTTATATTTGGAAACTCGGATTAGACCCCCCTTCAAAAATGACNGGGGGGGCGACATAACTTTTAACGCAATATATTGCAAGCTAGGTGCATATTTTTTTTTTATGAAAGACCAAACGGGATTACATTAGAGGGCGGATAAATCACCACTTTTCTTTATTTTTAAATCCTTTTAAACCTATCGAGCTGAAACTTGGCCCATAGACATGTTGCCGAAGACAAAAGATTACATCAAATGTTCAGCCCCCAAACCCTGAAAAAATAAGTTTTTCCTGTTTTTCAGCGGGGAAGATAAAAGAAATATGATGACACTGATCTCACGAACTAAAATTACCGGTGACTGCGTTAAATGAGATTCTTTAAGAAAAAAGTAAATAAATAAAAAGATCGCAAGTGGTCCGTAATATTTTCTTTTGTTTTTATCAAATAGTCGATGAAATATAAATCTGCAGTGTAAAGGCGGCTGGGACATTAGAGCATTAATATAAAATGAAATAATGGAGAAAAAAAATGCATTTAACATGATTTATTCGAAAATCTTTGATTTTAAGGGTTGTTTAAAATTAAACCTATATATACTTGTATTTAGGTGATCTCTTATAAAGTATCAATACTTGAGCGAAATAAACGTGTAGAGTTCCGCACCCCCAAGTCACAGTTTTCTCGTATTTTTCTAGGTTCGTGTCCTTGACGTTGACATATGTGCAGTAGCTGCTATCGAGCATATAGCCAAAGCCATCCATCGCCGGCCAATAGTGTGAACGGCAGCTTGTAGAGTGCAAAAGCTTTAAAAAAAAATAATTTAAAAACAAACTGTTGACAGGAGATAATTTGTTGCGGGGCTGGAGTGAAAGAAAATAAAGGAGATGACGTATAGCGTTTTGAACGAGTAGCTTCCTGTGGATTGATCGGTGGAGGCGGTCGTTGGAGGGGGCCGGTGGAGGCGGGTGGTGGAGGTGGTCGGTAGAGGTGGTCAGTGGATGTGGTAAGTAAGCAGCAATGCAAGAATCAAAGTGAGAAGCAATGAAAGAATGAAAGAGGGCAGCAATGTAAGAATCGAAGTGGGCAGGAATGTAAGAATCAAAGTGGGCAGCAATGTAAGAATCAAAGTGGGCAGGAATGTAAGAATCGAAGTGGGCAGCAAGGTAAGAATCAAAGTGGGCAGCAATGTAAGAATCAAAGTGGGCAGCAATGTAAGAATCAAAGTGGGCAGCAATGTAAGAATCAAAGTGGGCAGCAATGTAAGAATCGAAGTGGGCAGGAATGTAAGAATCAAAGTGGGCAGCAATGTAAGAATCAAAGTGGGCAGCAATGTAAGAATCAAAGTGGGCAGCAATGTAAGAATCGAAGGTGGCAGCAATGTAAGAATCAAAGTGGGTAGGAATGTAAGAATCGAAGTGGGCAGGAATGTAAGAATCAAAGTGGGCAGCAATGTAAGAATCAAAGTGGGCAGGAATGTAAGAATCGAAGTGGGCAGCAATGTAAGAATCGAAGTGGGTAGGAATGTAAGAATCAAAGTGGGCAGGAATGAAAAGATCAAAGTGGGCAGCAATGTAAGAATCAAAGTGAGCAGCAATGTAAGAATCGAAGTGGGTAGGAATGTAAGAATCAAAGTGGGCAGGAATGTAAGAATCAAAGTGAGCAGGAATGTAAGAATCAAAGTGAGCAGCAATGTAAGAATCAAAGTGAGCAGCAATGTAAGAATCAAAGTGAGCAGGAATGTAAGAATCGAAGTGGGTAGGAATGTAAGAATCAAAGTGGGCAGGAAAGTAAGAATCAAAGTGGGTAGGAATGTAAGAATCAAAGTGGGCAGGAATGTAAGAATCAAAGTGGGTAGGAATGTAAGAATCGAAGTGGGTAGGAATGTAAGAATCAAAGTGGGTAGGAATGTAAGAATCAAAGTGGGTAGGAATGTAAGAATCAAAGTGGGTAGGAATGTAAGAATCAAAGTGGGTAGGAATGTAAGAATCAAAGTGAGTAGGAATGTAAGAATCAAAGTGGGTAGGAATGTAAGAATCAAAGTGGGTAGGAATGTAAGAATCAAAGTGGGTAGGAATGTAAGAATCAAAGTGGGTAGGAATGTAAGAATCAAAGTGGGTAGGAATGTAAGAATCAAAGTGAGCAGCAATGTAAGAATCGAAGTGGGTAGGAATGTAAGAATCAAAGTGGGCAGGAATGTAAGAATCAAAGTGAGCAGCAATGTAAGAATCAAAATGGGCAGCAATGTAAGAATCAAAGTGAGCAGCAATGTAAGAATCAAAATGGGCACCAATGTAAGAATCAAAGTGAGCAGCAATGTAAGAATCAAAGTGAGCAGCAATGTAAGAATCAAAGTGGGCAGCAATGTAAGAATCAAAGTGAGCAGCAATGTAAGAATCAAAGTGAGCAGCAATGTAAGAATCAAAGTGACCAGCATTGTAAGAATCAAAGTGGGCAGCAATGTAGGAATCAAAATGGGCAGGAATGTAAGAATCGAAGTGACCAGCATTGTAAGAATCAAAGTGAGCAGCAATGTAAGAATCAAAGTGAGCAGCAATGTAAGAATCAAAGTGAGCAGCAATGTAAGAATCAAAGTGGGCAGCAATGTAAGAATCAAAGTGGGCAGCAATGTAAGAATCAAAGTGACCAGCATTGTAAGAATCATAGTGAGCAGCAATGTAAGAATCACAGTGAGCAGTAATGTAAGAATCAAAGTGGGCAGCAATGTAAGAATCAAAGTGAGCAGCAATGTAAGAATCAAAATGGGCAGCAATGTAAGAATCAAAGTGAGTAGCAATGTAAGAATCAAAGTGGGCAGCAATGTAAGAATCAAAGTGAGCAGCAATGTAAGAATCAAAGTGAGCAGCAATGTAAGAATCAAAGTGACCAGCATTGTAAGAATCAAAGTGGGCAGCAATGTAAGAATCAAAGTTAGCAGCAATGTAAGAATCAAAATGGGCAGCAATGTAAGAATCAAAGTGAGCAGCAATGTAAGAATCAAAGTGAGCAGCAATGTAAGAATCAAAGTGGGCAGCAATGTAAGAATCAAAGTGAGCAGCAATGTAAGAATCAAAGTGAGCAGCAATGTAAGAATCAAAGTGACCAGCATTGTAAGAATCAAAGTGGGCAGCAATGTA
>CAXITT010000206.1:738426-761875 GCA_964033795.1 Lymnaea stagnalis
TATAAATGTATATACAAATATATTAATAAATGTATATAAATATATATTTATAAATGTATACACATATTTATTGATAAATGTATATAAATATATATATATATATATATATATAAATGTATTTACATATATATTAATAAATGCATATAAATATATATATAAATGTATATACATAAATGTTAAAAAAATTATATATATATTTATAAATGTATATAAATAAATATATAAATGTATATGCATATATATTTATAAATGTATATACATATATATTAATAAATGTATATAAATATATATATATATAAATGTATATACATGTATATTAATAAATGTTTATACATATATATTAATTAATGTATATATATATATATATATATATAAATATACATATATATATATTTTCTCAAGTTTCCTTTAGTGGTTGATACACATCATTGCAAGCAATTTTACACACATCATGGCACACATTTCAACACACATTATTGCACACACATATTTGTACACATTTTTTACACAAATGATTGCACCCATTATCACACACATATTTGCACACATTTTGACACACATCATCGCACACATTGTTACCAACATTTCTACAAACATGATATTACTTTTTTTTACACTGATGATTTTGAAGTTTCAGATTCCTTTTACACACATACATATAAAGATCAGGCAAGTCTCAGTTGACATCATTGCACCATATAAACTGGTTCAATGGTTCAATTTTTATGGAATTATGTTTTATTCTCTTTATCACATGTGGTCAAACTGGCCATAGTTTGTGACTCACGTGACTTTAAGGAAGACAACAAGATGTTGCCAGCGTACGTGTTGAAAAAACTTATTTTTACATGATTTTTACCCCCCCCCCCCAAAAGATGGGGGGGGGGGGAAAAAGAAAAAAAAACCCACCAAAAAAACAACAAAACCCTTAAAAAAATGAAAAAAATTTTTTTTACATGATTTTTACCCCCCCCCCCCAAAAGATGGGGGGGGGGGAACAAGAAGAAAAAACCCACCAAAAAAACAACATAATCCTTAGAAAATGGAATCTATTAAATTGTGTACCATCATATTTAATAAAAGAATCGTTGAAGTATAGCGTCGAGAATTTCGTTGACTAAGTGACTTAAACAACAAACTCAATCAAACCACAAGTAACGGTTGTGTTCTTTATGAAACATTCCTAATGACTTGAAAGAGATCAGTAAGAAAAAAAAAAGGGGGGGGGGGGTGTGGGAACAATCACTTTAAAAAAAAAGGATTATCTATTTATGAATTAAAAAGAAAACAATAGCTATCGCCAAGTCTTAGTTATATCAAGAAATGAGTCAACGAAGAGCCAGCTTAGTAAACTGATGCTAAGAAGTCCAGCAACGTTGGCAGACGGTCAGAAACATATTTCACGTTGTTTTTGAATGGAGCCAAATGTCGGAAGTGAAAAGGGATTTTGTTTTTAAAAAAAAAAAAAGAAAAGAAAAGAAAATTGTGTCCTTTTAATCTATTCAGTGGTTCTCAAGCCCTACTCTTCGGGTGCATGCACCTAAATCTAAGTAAAGCAACTAGTACGGAGAAATACTAATAACTGCTTGGTTATGTGTCCTCAACACTTATACTGAAGTTGTAGAGGTGATCATCATCAGCGTTTGAAAAATTAATGTAGACTTGAACAATTGAGAAAACTTCACTTCTATTTAACTCATGGATTGGATTCCCCCCCACCCAGGATGGATGCCCCACCTAATATGGATGTTTCTCCTAATATGGATGTCTCCTCCTAATATGGATGTCCCCACTTCGTATATGGATAGCCCTACCTAATATGGATGACCCCACCTAATATGGATGCCCCAGCTTTTATGGGTGACCAAACTAATATGGATGTCCCAGCTAATATAGATGCCCCATCTAATATGGATACATCCACCTAATATGGATGCCCCCACCTAATATGGATTCCCCAGCTAATATGGATGCCCCATCTAATATGGATGCCCCACCTAATATGGATGCGCCACCTAAAATGGATGCCCTAACCTAATATGGATGCCTCCACCTAGTATGGATGCCTCCACCTAATTTGGATGCCCCCACCTATAATGGATGCCTCCACCTAATATGGATACCCTAGTTAACATGGATGCCCCATCTAATATGGATGTCCCACCTAATATGGATGCGCCACCTAAAATTGATGCCCTAACCTAATATGGATGCTCCCACCTAATATGGATTCCCCAGCTAATATAGATGCCCCTGCTAATATAGATGCCCAACCTAATATGGATGCCTCCACCTGGTATGGATGCCTGCACCTAATGTGGATGCCCCCACCTAATATGGATACCCTAGTTAACATGGATGCCCCAGCTAACATGGATGCCCCAGCTAATATGGATGCCCCAGCTAATATGGATGCCCCAGCTAATATGGATGCCCCCACCTGATATGATTGCCATAGTCACATCATTTCCCCCCTCTCTTTTCTGCGTCCTATAATTTGATTACTCCTCTGTCCAGGTTAGTATATATCACATGAGATAGGTCAACAGTTAGGATATATCATATACGATAGGTCAACAGTTTGGATATATCGCATTAGATTTATCAACAGTTAGGATAAATCACATTAGATAGGTCAACAGTTAGGATACATCGCCTTAGATTGATCAACAGGATAAATCACATTAGATGGGTCAACAGAATAAATCACATTCGATGGGTCAACAGTGTAAACTTTCCTACTACGGTACACTGAGAAGGAGGCTCAACAAGGATGCTACGCAATGATTTTAAACAAGGATGCTAGACAAGGATGCTTAACAATAATTCTAAAAAAATATGCCAAAAATTTTTTTCCAAAACAATGATACTCAGCAAGGTTGCTAACTCAGGATGCAAACATAAAAGCTAAATAAGGATGCTAACATGAAAGCTTAACCATGATGCTTACATGAAATCTTAATGCAAGATACTAACATGAATGCTAACCCGGGATGCTAACATAACTGCTAAACCGGGATGCTAACATAAATTCTAAATCAGAACGCTTACATGAATGCTAAACCATGATGCTAACACGAATGCTAAACCTGGATGCTAAAATTAATGCTAAATCAGGATGACATCATGAATGCTACACAAGGATGCTAACATGAAATGCAAACTAGAATGCTAATCCAGGACGCTAAACAAGAATACAGAACGCTACAAATGTTCTTATGGATTAGCGAAGGGTTTCGTTATCAAACGGGTAAACGAAGATTCAGACTTTGATACCCAGAGCCAGGAAGGTTATCACTTGACAAACACTTTTTTTTTTATTCGTCTTAACGTCAACTCAACGGGTGTGACGTAATATCCGAATCGACCGGAGCCTGTTTTCAAGTGGTCCACCACAGTTATTAATACCAAACTTTTAGTGCCATCGTAGTTTCTGAGGTACGTGGTGAGAATTTTTAAACATGTGAGATGTGTTTTTCCCCCAAAAGGATCATATACATTGAACTTCAGATTTTTCCGAAGGATGAAAGGAATCAATCGAGTGGTTGCCATGTCTTTGGTTTGCTTCGGGGTCATGACCCCCCCTGGCTCTTGAGACAGATGTTACAACCAGGAATATGCTGTGTACATTTAAATAAAATATTCTGGGAGAGTTTTTTAAAAATTATTTTGTAATCTAATTTTTTTTTTTTTAAATCATCTGAATGCCACAAAATGTCTGCATCACGTGACGTTGCATGCGTGAACAAGTCTAATTCAGCAGAAGTCGCATAATAAATGCCCCGTACATAAGAGAGAAGGAGAGAGAGGGGGAGAGAGAGAGGGAAAAAAATCTGTCTCTCAATGAGATTTGTGGCAAAAAAACTGGATACATCCGGTGTCCAGCTGTGTCAGTAAATGTATATTAGCCCTGGCTTCCTGATAGGAAACAGCTGTTCAGGACATAAGCTTGATATCGGACATGTTCAGGTGGAAGGACACTGCAGTTTATCCAGCGATGGATTCCTAGAGTGCGATTTATTTTAAAAGCAGATGCATAAAATAATTCAAATGTGGGGAAGGTTTGGGGGTGAGGAAAGGGGGGGGGGTGGCGGCAAGACTGAGAGACCCCTTCCGATTTGCTGTACTCGATTAAATATATGTAAATTTGAGCTAACTTTTCGTATGGCTTTTTGAAGAAAAAAAAACAACAAAAACCCAGAGACGATGACGTAAGCTCCAAGTGGCTATTTCTTTTAGCTGCCAATCAGATTTATCCAGATTACGTAAGCGTGATCTACTAGAGAAAAATTAAAGTAATTTTATGTAAAAGTCTAAATTTAAAAAAAAAAAGACAACAACATAAGACTTAGGTTTAAATTGAAAGGCTGGCGTACACGTTGATCGAGGAATAAGAATTACATAGGCGAGAGTTCAAGAGATGAGGAACCACTCAATTCAGATTGTCAAATATGCATGAAGTTATCAGAAACCAACACGTTATTATTGAAATCTCCACAGCCAAAGCCCGGACGTGAACGTGTTTATAGAAATGAAAAGCATAGCTACTTAGTCAATTGGAATTTTTTGCTGTTTTACACAAATGGAAACCATTAACGCACTTATCAGAACTGAAAACCAATCGTTCTCAATGGCTCCAAAAAAAATATTTTTTTTTTTAAAGTTAAAAAAAAAAAACAAAGAAAAGAAAAATAGAGGAGCACCAGCTTTACGTTTCGAACAAAGAATTTATGTGACTTAAATATGTTCAAGTTGCTAATGAAAGCAAATCCCAAATAAATTAAAGAAGTAACTCGAATGTCTTGATCAGAATAAAGTAATGTTGACTGTGATACATTTGGAACTTAAAAAAAAAAATCGAATTAAAAACATGTGAGGTCACTGAACCAGGCACAAGAGGCTGAATTCTTCCCCCTCCCCCCCCCCCCACCAAACACCTTTTTCATAATTTATCCAACTATGCTTTTTTAAAAAAATAAAAAAATAAACAAAAACTGTTAACTTCAGTGTTTAAAAAAATTGGGATCAAAGGTGGTGAACTGTTTGTACATAATAACTGCTACCATTGTGGATCATAAAGAATCAAAGGGAGGCCATTTTGCCAGTGTTAACATCGTAGAACAGTCCCCAGTGTTTCATTGCTAGCGCCCAAACTCCTCAGACATGTTTCATTACCAACTGAAAGATTTTCTCCTGGACACATTAATTCTGAGTTATCTCTCCCGCTGGAGATCAAAAAGATTCCAGATCTTGTTTTTGAAAAAAAAAAAATGATTAAATCGCGGATTACAATAATAGGACGTGGCATAATGTTGGAACTGCTGGGTCAAGGGGAAGTAGTTTCGTGCACGTATGCCAAGGGCGCTAAGTAGCGGCCACTTATTCCGGTGCTGTTGAATACATTATAAACATGAAAGGAAAAAAAAAAAGGGTGGGGGGATAGACTGCTTGACGTCATTGATTTATTTACCATAATATTCAAATCACGAATTCTGAAAATTTATTACATTACTGAAAGTTATAATAAAAAAATAAGTAATCATGACATCAGAATTAATTTTCTTTCATAGAAGTTTTTATTTTTACCCTGATAAATTCATTTTTTTTATTTTTCACTTGAGAGAGAAGAAAAAAGATGTTTGTGTGATTAGTTTAAACAAATCTCATTAAAAACAAAAATTAAAAAATTAATAAGTAAACAAACATGATTAAAACTAGTTAGATTGAAATGGTGAATACTCTTTACTTGTAAACTGATGTTGGACAAAATTTTAAGTTAAATTAACGAAAAATTTTTGCATATTGAGTGAAGTTGCAACTCACCATTAGATCGGCCATTAAAAGAGTTCAATAAAAAATAAATGGCGGATGTTCACCAAAAACAACAAGGAAGAGGTGTGTTTTTTTCCTTTCAAAGACTGGATCCATACGCAATTTCGGGTAGTCGCCCAGACTCATATACGGGGCA
The DNA here is from genome assembly GCA_964033795.1 of Lymnaea stagnalis. Classification (NCBI taxonomy): domain Eukaryota; kingdom Metazoa; phylum Mollusca; class Gastropoda; family Lymnaeidae; genus Lymnaea; species Lymnaea stagnalis. The sequence continues at coordinate 744,395 of CAXITT010000206.1, forward strand.
TACTCGGGTTAACATGTAATGGCATTTTCACAGCGAGGGCTCAGACAAAAGAGACCGACTGCGATACGGGCCGAATCGATATCAGAAATATCGTGTGGCCATCAATGGTCGCGCAATTATAAATGATACCGTGTTAAACCAGAGCGCCCATTCTATAAAAAGCGCATTGATTTCCGGACCCCTCCCCTCCTCCTCCCCCCCCCCCCCCCCCCCCCCNCCCCCCCCCCCCCCCAATGACACAACTTGCATGGCTTGCAATTTTTTTTTTTGACAGCCCATGTAGGAATGATGTTTTGTTCAAAGTAGGCGTTAGTGGGCAGGTCCCATAGGATCGTAGGCGCGCTTTGGTACTTAGTATCATGTGTTAACAGCTTTTTAAAATATTCCTATGTTTCCCCCAGGTTTGAAAATTAAAAAGTTGCCAGATTTATTCCGAGCTGTCATAATTAAGCTGAGGAGCCAAATTTTACAGAAAGTTCACAGTTAAAATAAATGTTTATTCCATTTGCTTTGTCTAGACCGGAATTCACTTATGCAATGGTAGTTCGGGCCAGAAGTCACAAGTCTACTTCTTGAGAGTTTAAGAATCAGGTCTGAGAAACAAAGGACTGCAACCAGCGTCAATATCGGACATATCTCTAGTGTTTTTTTTTGTTTTTTTTTTTTGGTTGTGTTTTTAAAACGGTAATCAGTAACGACGTTCGCCTGGCAATAAGTGTTGGTATTAACAGCCGAACTTAAACGCAATGACCAACGCGTCAGTCCAAATAACCGTGCAGTTATTGTTTGTATATTGCACAACGTCAACAATATTCTGTCTTCGCGTCGTTTAAAATGATGCGCCAGTGGCGTAGCAAGGGTTGGTGTCACCAGTGGCGTAGCTAGGGTTGGTGTCGCCAGTGGCGAAGCTAGGGGTTGGTGTCGCCAGTGGCGTAGCTAGGGTTGGTGTCGCCAGTGGCGTAGCTAGGGGTTGGTGTCACCAGTGGCGTAGCTAGGGTTGGTGTCACCAGTGGCGTAGCTAGGGTTGGTGTCACCACGATTTCTGCTACAGCGAACAACATCAGCGCTGATGCGCAGTGTCACATTCGGTGTTAAGGACCTAGTGTCATAACGCGACTCATGAAGTTCTCGTTTGATATATCTCATGGCAGAGAGCTCACAGTGATGTCAATGCACTCTGATTTCTATGAGAGACGGGCGTGATGAAAATGGATTTTTGAGTTACGATTAACCACCCCCCCCCCCTTTTCACACACACACACTTTTTTACATCACCCAAGCGATGTGAGTTGAACAATTAAGCAAATGGCTGGCCAATGTATCTATAACACGGGATTCACTTGCTCATTTTGAGTTACGATTAACCCCCCCCCCCCCCCTTTTCACACACACACACTTTTTTACATCACCCAAGCGATGTGAGTTGAACAATTAAGCAAATGGCTGGCCAATGTATCTATAACACGGGATTCACTTGCTCCAGATGACAATTACTATAGCAAAACATTTAAATTTCTCAATGCACAAGGTCATAAGGTTCATTTCGACAGATTTGGTTTATTCATCTCCACGGAAGCATCAGAATTTCAGAGACTTTGTTTCTCATCGAAACACCGGTGACGCCCACGCTCATTCATAGACTCGTCTCCCGTCTGGGTTTGTTCCCCCTTCTGTCGCTGACAGGAAGTTTGAAATGTTTTTGGTTGCTGTTGTTTTTTTAAGGCGTGGATGTAATGTTATCAGATGGGAGGGCCAAAAAAGGATTTTGTGGGGGAAAAAATATGACTCTGGGTGAAATTAATAAGCGCTAAAAAAAATCCAATCGGGTAAAGAAACTTCTGCTCAGTGTATTTGTTATATGTGTCTTGTTATGTGTATTTTTATATTTGTATTGTTATAGTTTTGTTATATGTGTATTGCTATATATGTATTAATATATGTATATTATATCTGAACACCAGCCATAGGCAGTATATGCATTAAATTACAGCCACATAATGAGAGTGTGTGTTTGTCGGGAAAGTTCAGTTAAAATCATTTGATCATAAGTGTAGGACTGCGATGAAGCTGTGTGAAGGAAATAGAAGAACAAGGTTATGTGGAAGTTTGAAATAGGAAGACGTTTAGTCGAAACGCTCTTCTTTTACTGTCCTGTTTTTCTATTTCAAGCTGGTCACATTCCCCGGGTCATGGAGGACGCCAACATCGTAACATTGTACAAAAATAAAGGTGCCATCAGCTATTGTAATGATCACCGAGCAACTTCCCTCCTTGGCTCAGTTGGAAAGACGGTTGCCTGAGCCGCCTTTAACCGATTGCAGAGTCTTGCTAACCTCATCTACCCAGAGTCCAAAAGTGTGTGTGTACCAAAACCCCCAAACCCCAAAACTTCTGTGTTAGGCACCTTGTCCTGACACCGAATGCACAAAATGCGGCACAGACATCTTTGGTAGACGTTACTGAGAGTCCGTTCATGACCGGCACATGTGGTCCACATTACAGTGCAATATACGACCGTAGTAAGCACACATGCCTGACAGACTCTTAGTTTTGTACTTTCAGTTAGTTTAAAATGTATTCTACACCCGCTTAAAAGTGTAGCATGTTCTTAGGTCTTTGGCATTAAGGAGAATAGAGGAAGGCCGTATTCCAAATGATCTGCTGTATGGAGCTTTGGCAGAAGGGGCACGACTTATTGGACGATGGCAACTGCGATGTAAGGACGTTTGCAACTCCATTATTAACACTCCATTACTAACACTCCATTACTAACACTCCTTTACTATCACTCCATTACTAACACTCCATTACTAACACTCCATTACTACGTTCAAAAACTATAACATTTAACAGCGTCATTTCGCATATCGAAATACGTCACAAATTACAAAGCACGTAGCAACAGCTACACAGCTTCTCTCAGCACCAAACACAAACCAACAAGACACGAAGATGTCATTAAAAGCGACGAAAGGGAGATCATCGCTGAGCACCGTTCCAGTTGGCGGACAGCACCGTATGAAGGGTCAAAAAGACAGAAGATTCCCGAAACGAAACCCTTGCATCAAAAAGAGCATTACGGTAGGCCACATTTTACCAGGACTCAAGGTTCTCCTGCCAGAAGTACAGCCGAGACTGTCATTTCAGGATAGGGCTCCTAAGCCATTTGATGACGTGTCCACAGCTTCTCCATCGTCTCGCTAAGACAAAAGGATTCCATACACATACACACACATACATATATTTCATTTGTTTACCAATTACAGGCGACAATCCACCTTCATCCTAAAGAAGAGCTTTATAAATTATTGTGATCTAAAATATGTTCCTTTCAATAACCTTTAATACAGTTATAATGAATTCTCAACATTTAAAAAAAAAAGTATAATAAATTTCTATAAATTGACCAGATTCATTGATTTAGGAAGTTGCAATTTTTAAAATATTTCTCTGCGCATTCGTACATTTCATAAACCAGTTATAACATTAGATCCAACTTTCCACGCCTTAATCTCATTCTAACACCGGGGTGCCAATGTCTGCAACATGTCCTTTAAATAACAACATAGTATTTGCGCAATTTAATCCAAAGAGCTGGTGGTCTGGAGTTCAATCCCCACCAAATTCAAGACAAGTAAAAACACCCCCCCACACACCCACTTTTTCAAGCACCCCGGGTGGATGGGACACGGTAACTATGGACGGCAAATCATTTAAGAGAAGGACAACTCTGAATTCAAAACCCGGCTACGATGAAGTCCAGTAGGCGGATAACACTGATTCAATCAATATTTCGGAAACTCCTGCGACACTACTGGTGACACCAAGCTGTCGCATCCACATATGATGTTCCTTTGGGCAGTGCAGGTGCGTGGAGAAAGGAAATTTGCTGTCTAGGGAACCAGGTTATCCTCCTAAAGAAAAATCCCAGTCCTTGTGATTCCGCCCTGCGAGGTCAACTCCATCGTTCGATTGTGACGGACGGATGCCAGTAAAAAAAAAAAGTATAATTAAAAAAATTGCGTAATCTAATGTTTGTTTCACGATGAACTGTTCCTGTATGGGACATTAAATAATTACTTGAGAAATGTATGCCTGCTGCTAATGGAACATTTCTCAACAGACATTTCAGGTACAGATGGATCAATAGGATGAACTGCCAATCCATTATTCAAAGAGTGAACCAGAACTAACTGAAAGGCTTATAGAAATGATCGCCTACAGATTGGGCGAGGTCCGTTCACACACGGTCTTTGAGCGTAATGTTTCTCCACCCCCCCCCCCACCCTCCAAAAAAGCTTACATTCAATGTGAGAACTACTTTTTTTTTTTTTTTTTCAATTTCTTATTTTCTAATATAATGTAGGCAATATTAAATTAACATATCTGATCAAAATTACTGAAGTTTAGAATTTAAAAAAAAGAAAAAAATGTAAGCAACCATACAAAGTAATGTTAAAATATTTTTAAAAACATTTTTTTTAAAAATATTCCAACAAACATTAAAAAAAAAGAAGCTTCAGAGAAAATCTGGAGTTGTAACCATTTTTTGATGACGTCATTTTTATTTAATTTTTATATTTCTTGTGCTCGTAAATGTCATCACTTTAAATGTATGCCAGGTATTCAATACATATATGGAACACGCACAAAAACTGCCTCTATTCATTGCCTAGAAGCAAAGACGTTGGCGTTCATTGTCAATTTAGTTTTAGTTAAAATCTGTTCTGAAAAGCAAGTGAATCTCCCGGAAAGAATAGCAATTAAATGAAAATCCTTTCATATTCCATCTCCTGTTCCATCTCTCATTCCATCTCTCATTCCATCTCTAATTCCATCTCCCCTTCCACCTCCCCTTCCACCTCCCATTCCATCTCACATGCCATTCCCCATTCCATCTCCAATTTCATCTCCTGTTCCATCTCTCATTCCATCTCCTCTTCCAACTCCCATTCCACCTCCCATTCCACCTCCCATTCCATCTCCCCTTCCACCTCCCATTCCATCTCCCATTCCTTCTCCCCTTCCACCTCCCATTCCATCTCCCCTTCCACCTCCCATTCCATCTTCCATTCCATCTCCCCTTCCACCTCCCATTCCATCTCCCCTTCCACCTCCCATTCCATCTCCCCTTCCACCTCCCCTTCCACCTCCCATTCCACCTCCCCTTCCACCTCCCATTCCACCTCCCCTTCCACCTCCAATTCCATCTCCCCTTCCACCTCCCCTTCCACCTCCCCTTCCCCCCCCCACCACCTCCCCTTCCACCTCCCATTCCATCTCCCCTTCCACCTCCCATTCCATCTCCCCTTCCACCTCCACTTCCATCTCCCCTTCCACCTCCCATTCCATCTCCCCTTCCACCTCCCATTCCATCTCACATTCCATCTCTCATTCCACCTCCCCTTCCACCTCCCATTCCATCTCCCATTCCACCTCCCATTCCATCTTCAATTCCATCTCCCATTCCACCTCCAATTCCATCTCCCATTCCATCTCCGCAATAAATACATTTGAATTCAGTTACTCGAAGTAGGATTTTAAGTTGGGGAAAGACCTATTCATGACCTTCGCGCAACATGAAATCTTTGACGGATAGTGAACTGAAATTGGTTTGAAAACCTCCCCTGAACAGTCAGTCCTATCTGGTCATCTACAAAATGGAAGCTCCAAGTTGAATGACGTCATTTCCGTCATATCTCAGGGGATGGTCAGAAAAATATTGCCCATTCCCTTGAGCTGTGATGCACCATGTTGGTAATACAGGATGCAATACCCAAATTAGTAAAGTAAATGAGTAGTTCGCTCTGCAGTGCCTACATTTGTATTACCTGAGACTGTAACAAGCCCCGCGGAGTCCCAAAATGAAGCCCCCCCCCCCCCTCACCACAACTCAGCACCAAATTAGTAAAGTAAATGGGTGGTCCGCTCTGCAGTGCCTACTTTTGTATTCCCTGAGACTGTAACAAGCCCCGCGGAGTCCCAAAATGAAGCCCCCCCCCCCCTCACCACAACTCAGCTTTTTGCGTTGTTGCGTTGTTGCGTACCGAATCCCAAATGATTCAAAGACTTTTAGCCGTATCGTTGCATTTTATTTATGTTGTTGAATGCTACATAGCCTGAGGCGTTTCGGAGATATAAGATGCGCTCAGTCGATTCCCCCCAACTCAGTCACCTCCCCCCCCACACCCACACCCACACCCACAAACACATTCAGTCGCCCCCCCCACCCCGGTTCAGAGTACCAGAGAAAAATAACTCTATCAAATAATATGACTTTGTTTCATTACATGGCACCAGCTGTGTTATGGACTTGTGACAACTAAGATATCAAATAATCTTCCACCAGATATCAATTTTTCGTGAAACACCGGTAAAAAGGCCAAGTAAGTAAAACGACTAGTTGGTATGTCATGGCAGGCCTCCACCTAGCTAATTATGGGGTCCCATGCAGCTGACCAGAGTTCCGGCCCCTTTCGTGTTTCAAACATGCGTCAGGGTTGTCCCCCTCTTAGCTGCGGGCATGGTAATGGTTTTAATTCTGTGACGCATCTTCAGTTCAGGCTATGCATAAAAAAAATTCGAAAATAAAATAAAAAGGGGGAGAAAAAAACTGTGTTCTAATGAATATATCAAAATTCAATTATGATATTGAACTGAGCCCATGGGAGATAAACCCGAGTGGGTTTCGGTTGATGGTCGGAATAAAGTAGTTCCTGATAATTATTGCTAATTGCTAGGAAGATGGGGTCAGAATCAGAGGTACGCGGTTCTTAAATCAAGGGTTGGTAATCTAGTCTTTTGATCAGGCAATACTCAACGGTTCTGCTCTTCACCAACCCCACCCGTTGGCGGATACGTCAGACTTACAATACGCACTCAGTTACCTCAAAATAAATGTAAATTTAAAAAAAAAAATAAGCTTGTAGCGTGCAGTGCCCCCCCCCCCAATTTGTTTCATTCATTTTCTCCGAAGGCGATTAAAATGTTCACTAAGGACTGTTCAAATAAAATATTCACTAATGACAATTCAATTAGTAAAAAGTTTACTGAACACAGTTCCTAAAAGTAACATGTTCACTAAGGACAGTTCCTACAAGTAACATGTTCACTCTTGACAGTTCCTACAAGTAAAGTGTTCACTAGGGACAGTTCCTACAAGTAAAAAGCTCACTAAGGACAGTTCCTAAAAGTAAAATGTTCACTCTTGACAGTTCCTACAAGTAAAATATTCACTAAGGACAGTTCCTACAAGTAAAATGTTCATTAAGGACAGTTCCTACAAGTAAAATGTTCATTAAGGAAAGTTCCTACAAGTAAAGTGCTCACCAAGGACAGTTCAAGTAAAATTTTGACTAAGGACAGGTCCAGTAAAATGTTCACTAAGGAAAGTTCCTACATGTAATGAACCACCAGAGAGTAAGTGTGACAAATACATAGCGTGGAACTAGTCTTTCTGATTAAATGACTGTCTGAGCCTCCCCGGGTTACCCAACTTGATAGCCCATTTTAAAATGTACTGTCTGTCTTGAAAGGGAACATCGCAGAAGCATTTAAACTAAATCTATGTCGCCTGAGTGATATGAAGTCAGATAATGGCGTCAATGTAATGGAGTCAGGGTAAAGAAGGAAATCAAAGGAAAGGACTCAGGGATATGGTGTCAGGGTAATGAACTCAGGGAAAAAGAGTAAAGGTAATACTTTACAGTCAGGATGTTAGAGGCAGGTCTTTGTTCATCAGTAATTACATACTAAATCAACACTTGGTTCATCGGCAATATCACGCTAAATCAATTAATGACAATGACTAGCATACAAGATAAGTTAGTTATGTTATGACAAATTATCTCTCTGTCTATCATCTATGTTGTAAAATATCCATTTTCCGTCCATCAGCCAAGTTAAAATAGATCAAATGCTAACAGACTTGCCCTGCGGCTTGTGTTACACTAAGTAACTAACATTACCGTCGGCCAGATTGTAATTTGACTTTTACTCTTGGCTCTGTAGGATTGTCTAAAGGAAATTGAAGAGCGTCGAGCGATTTCCACCCTTTCCATAGACGACTGGAGTGGAGGGGTAGGGGGGAGCTATCTCGCCACTGGGATTATCTATCTCCCTACCCGGAGGTTGGTTTAAGGGGGCCCGGGGGGGGGGGGCCAATTTGAGAGCAAAAACGTCGGGGGGATTCTCGGGTGGGGGGGGAGCTTAAAGCAAAATCATGCAAGAATAATATCATTATGGACGACTGAATGAGATAAATCATTGAATTTGAATCATTAAAAAAAGTTTAGTTTTTTTAAAGGTTCGATTAGAGAACGATATTTTAGAACCGATCAAATCAAAGATGAGAATGTGGCATTGGGTAATTTGACGGTGTTCGTGACTCGTGACGTACTATCAACAAAGCTCTCTCTCTAGTTTATTTTCTGGGTTGAAGGAAGTGAAATGGCATCATCAGTAGGAGACAGGGATGTCATAATTAAACATAAGCTCGCTGGAGATCACAGTCTATTGGTGGTTGTGTTGAAGTCATACGTTTCATGTTTTATGTTTGAGCCACTAAACGGAGTGACCATCAGCTGTCTTCTTCTCTTCCGTCTATATCCGAACACGGCATGGGGGACAAGAAGTACGAGTTTGGACATGAGACAGTGAATTGTGATATTTAAAGGGAAAAAAGGGGGAGAAAAACGGGGGGGGGGGGGGTCCTAAAAAATCTGGCAGTAGAGAGTGGTACTTCGAAATTTTAAAACAAAGTGACCAGCCAATAGGGAGGTTAAATATAATTTAATAAGTATAATTTTAAATGCTACAATTTATAACGGTCTTTCAGACCTACATTTTGTTTAAGTGGGGAAGGTGTTTTTTAATGTCTACAAGTTGACACTGGTGTTCGTCCTTCGCGAAGATGACCAACGCAATTTTCGATTAGAGCAGTAGCCTTGACTTCAGCTGTATTTTCTTTAAAGTGATTGAGAGTTGCTGGGTTTGTCAGCCTCCCTCTCTCGTACTTGCCTATTTGATGCAATGGCGAGACTTGGTCAAGACGATTTGAAACAGATCAGGATGCAGTAGGAACCCAGCAGTATCTTGTGTGTATGTGAGTTTCGCTGTGCTCATTATTGACATGACAATAAGGCGCTGTTCATATATTTATGTCGAGCACGTGTAACGATTGTGATAAGACAGGGCTGTTCACAGGTAAATGGCTAACCTTGTATGCTAGTCATTGTCATTAGACGGAGGCTGTTACAAAGTGAATGACTAATCGCGCCGGGACCATGTTTCATTGCGGTCGTGTTAAGCTCAAGAAATAATTCTCTCGCAGGTCAATAACTTATTTCACCCCCCAGAAAAAACATCAAATTTGTCACAAAGATCAAGTTCCGCCATCGTGTGCCAAATAAACGGAACTCTTGTCGCCACCTAGCGGAAGAGATCAATGGATACCACTGCGATACCAGTGCGATGCCAGTGCGATACCACTGCGATACCAATGCGATGCCAGTACGATACCAGTGCGATGCCAGGGCGATACCACTGCGATACCAGTGCGATGCCAGTGCAATACCCGGGCAATGCCAGGGCGATACCACTGCGATACCAGTGCGATACCAGTGCGCTTTTGATGGAAGGCAATTTTAAATAAAGAAAAATTAAACCTATATGTGAGCTCAACACAAGGGTCCCTTTTCAGCCCCATTCCCCCCCCCCCCAACCACCGCCACCAGGGCTCCTCTCCAGGTCCCCCCCTCACATCTCTTCACAGATATTGATCGGGAGCAGACAACGGGGAAAAAATCTGTGTCTGCCACAGACAATTTAACTGAAAGGGGTTAAAAGCTTTTGCCGCTACAAACTTTTTGATCGCACTCTTCTATGCGACGTCTTTTCTCTCTATCCCTCTCACAGGACCGCACGGAGAGACAGGACCACATGGAGTGATTTGGCGTAGTTTAGAAAATGAAATTAATCGAATACAGATTTCTTTTCAAATTGTAGGTAAAATGTTTTAACATTTACAAATTCCAATGACAAATTCATTTTAACAGGAAAAATAAAAAGATAAATATTTAAACTTGAAACCTCTATTTAAAAATAGGATGAGGTAACTTGAAATGGACGATCACATCACCTATCATGCTTATTTCCCCTTCTTGGCACACGTGTGTTAAAATTTAAAGCTGACCCAAAGAATGTGTTGTCGGTGAACAGGCTTAGTACATCTGTCTTAAATCCTGCTTAGAATCATGAAGACTTAAAGACCAGTGAAAAATTCACAGGCGTAATTCCCATTATCTCCACCCACCCCCAGCCCAACCACCCCATCTCCCTCCACATCCCTATCAACACCCCCCTACCCCCCCCCCGAATATCCCCTCCATACACTTCTACACGACTCGTCCACATCTCCTCTACATCCCCATCCAGCCTCCATATCCCTCTAACCACCCCCTCTTCATCCACCCTCCCCAGCCCTTCACACAACACCCCTCCACACCCCTCCCACGCTGCTGAAATGCCTCAAAGTTTTGGCCTCACTCCAACATACGCCCCCCCCCCTCAAAACACAACAGCAATATTAGGGTAGCCATTCTCTCTCTCTAGCGACCGGTGATGGTATCATCATTATTAAGGCCAGAGTCCCGATGGTGCGGAGATAAGATGAGGATGGTTTATATAAAGGGCCCTATCCTGCTAACCATCTGACACACTTGTTAGTGGGGTGGGGGTGGGTGGGTGGAGTGGAGTGGAGTGAATGGCTTGAAATCAGTTGTATCCCAAATATCCCGCTTTCCAACAATCGGGTCACAGCCGGATTGGTGGCGTTCACTCAAACGTCTACAACAAATAACGTTAAAATGAATTTTTCGGAAGACAAAGTATGTGCTCATTGGTAATTCTATTGGTAAGCGTCATTTTTTTTTTTTTAATAAATCGTCAAATGTTTCTCATCACTCTTGATGACACAATGCTTAGCTAATATCACATTAATCGACGTCATATTTTCGTCAATTTTTATACGTAAGTGTAAAAAAAATCCCCTCAGTGACGTAATTTTCCAAAGGTGTTGTCGTCTCCGATTACGCATGCGCGTATTATCCCCAGAAAATATGCAAAAGCAAAAATGGGAAAATAAAAAGGAAGAAATTCATTTCATTGACACTTCCCTTTTATTGACGTGGACGTCCCAGGGGGAAAAAATGAATTTCAAAATTTTCTTTTTGTCGATATAATTGAACAATATCTAAACAATGTCATTACCCCCTAAAGTTATACACTGACTGACTTCGTAATAATTTACTTTTTCCTATTCCAAATACTGAGTTAAAAAAAATTTTTTATAATTGTCGAATGTAAAGGATGGTATAATTTTTTTTTTTAACACATTAAAATCATGGTAGCAGAAGAAGTAAAATTTACTTCTTTTGGTGGGAGCTAGCTCAATAGAAACGTCTTCAGCCCGGAGAAAGTCTGTCGTATGGCGAAACAAAACCCATAGACTAGGGGGCGTTCACTTTCTGGTCAGACGGCCGGGAGATTTGAATGGGGCTGAGCAGCCCATGGGACGAGGCGTAGCTGACTTGATCAAAAAAAGTTCTCTATCAATGGTCTCCTAAGGTCATTCGAGGCGAGACAAGTAGGTTTCAACGGTTCCTGGCTCGGTCAGTTGGAAATATTGTCCTCTTGGAAATGGGGGCTGATGTATACGGTCTTTAGTTCATGTTTTACTGATACGCCCTTGCATAATCTAAACTGGTAAAGGGTATACGTCAATGCATATTCTCAACGGCGTAGAGATTGAATTTAGCTTGGGCAGATTTTAAAGGAAATAAATCTTACGCTTGTCAAGAGTGGTGAGGTAAAACGATATCCATCATTTGAAAATGAAGTTGTGTTGTTTTTGTATTTTGTTTTTTTTAGTAATGGCAGTTTACAAACGCAAAATAATGACAGGAGAGGTTAATCCACTGTTAAGGACCCCAGGATTCGAGGTTATACAGCTCTGAAAGGTCATGTCATCCAATGCCTCGCAGATCTACATAGTCGTAGGGTCGTGTATAGTTTAACGTTAAATCATGTTAACTGGGGCAAAAACACCAGAAACATTAAAATGACGGCCATTGTGGAGGTCATTTCTGCAACACACACACAAAAGAGAGCATGGATTACCCGGGTGCTATTTTTGACACCGGGTCCGGATATTTTGAGAAAATACTCGGCGGGTCCAAGTGTTACCAAAAAAAAAAAAAAAGAGAAGAGTTTAAAATTCTAATTTTCTATGGTATTCCAACGAAATCTACTGCCCTGTGTCGTAGTGAGAGTGGATTGCCTTCGTCAACCGTCTGTGTCAAAGAAAAGGCTCACAGAAAAAAGGCAGTTCCTTAATCTCGGAATAATAGAGATGACGTTGTACGCATGGAGTTCGTTGTGTGACGGAGGAACACGAACAATGACAACAACGAATAATAGTCGCGTCCCCCCAATTTTTTTTTGTAAAATCAACCTATTTAACAGAGTTAAGACGTCACGTATGAACCTCGTTGCGTGACATACTTTTCCACTCCATACTTTTTATAGAAAACGTGTGGAGTTTGGTGTGGGGGGCGGTTTTGAAGAGGAAGCAGGACGCACTGGAAGCAATATAATATTATGGCATCCTTCCGTCTACGCGAGACGATGGAGTAGCTATATAGTTCTACACTTTGACGAGTGGCCCACTAGGCCAATCCTTGAATGGCAATCACGGCCGCATCTCTCGCAGGAGAATGTTGAAACCCGGTCAATTCTTGATTTTCGAATTGTTCTTTTTGATTCGAGGGCCTCTTTTCGAGTAACTTCTGCCTTTTTCACTCTTCAAAACACTGCTGTACGCCAGTTGGAGCGATGTTCGGCAATGAACTCCCATTCGTTTGTTTCAATATTGGCTTCCCTCATGCTTCGTTTGCAAACGTCAATAAATCTCAGGCGCGGTCGTCCAAAATGTCTTGTCCCCTCTGCCAACTCTCCATACACCAGAATCTTTGGGATAAGTCCTTCCTCCATTCTCCGTACATGACCTGACCAGCGAAGGCATCTCTTGATAAAAATATATATATATATATACTCACATATAAGAGATTGTTCATAGCGTCATATGACGGAGTCAGATTAAGAGTTTCATTTTAAGTTTAACGATTGGATTCGTTTATTTTCTCTCATCTCTCCGCCCGGGGGCTGACCCGCAGACAGAATGAGATACACAGTATTGTAGTTGCAGCCTCGGATTATTTGTACTGTCTGACTGACTTAAACACGGCCATTCCCTGGTCTTGATTCTGTTCCAAAGATGACAAGTGGCGCCACTCGTCCTTGTCAAAAAATCGAAGTTACTGGCTCCTACTTTTTAAGTCTTAATGAAACGGAGAGGAAGTGGACTTGATGGAGTGGCTCCGGATTTTGGTGTAACATTTTCACGGTTACACTCTCCTTCATAAAGTTGATATAAGAGTTTAAAGTGTTCGGACTGAAAAGTTTTATTTGAAAGAGGAAGCTACATCATTGAATTGATTAGTGTCGTTAAAAAAAAGGAGAGAATGATGTGAGGGGACTTGGGTTCTGGGTGGCGTGTTCTTGTGGAAAACTAAAAGCAGAGACGCCAGTTGGCTAGGGCAAGGTGGAGACTTTGCCACCCCCCCCCCTTTCCGGAGTTGCAAGTTGTTGTTTTTTAATTGCTATGTACTATGGCGCCTCCAGTAATAAACAACTTAACAAGCCGACCAAGTTTTGGTTTTGCCCCCTTTCCTGAAAAAACCACGGAAATGATGCCCCTGACTAAGTGTGGTTTAAATGGTGGGAATGATTCTTAATTATACGTGCATGAATTATTATTATTATTATAATTTTTATTTGTTTATTTTAAAAAAACTTAGACTGTGGGACACAATGGCAAGAGAATCAACGTTTCATAAACCATACTTCTTTTGACTCTACCCTTAACGTACAGACCACGATCAACGCTTTCAACCTATCCTATGAATTTAAACACCGATATCCTATCATCAGTTGTATGAAATGGTATGTCCATTTTTAACTTGTTGATATCTCACCTCATTTCCGATATTTTAAAAAAAAAAGACAAAAAAACAAAAACAGAACAAAAAAAAACACAACAAATTAAGTTCACGAAAGCAAACGTCAGTCAATAAATGCACTGCATTGGTACAAGCGCTATAAAAGTGTTCAATCATCAATCGCTGACTTCAAATTCGTGAGGATACGTCTTTTATTTTATGCCCATAGACATTAATGTTTAAACTTAAAAACGAAAAAAAAAAAATTTCAATAAATTTAAATCCCAGATAGGAAATCACTGGTCAACTAATATCACACTTGACCAGAGCTCGGGGACCGTTGTTTTTTTTTAATCTCCCCACGGCCCTTCAAGAATTCCGCAGCGGAAAAACAAAAATATACTAAACATAATATAGATATCACTCATAGAGGCGTATCATACTGAAAGCTACAATGTTACCGTGCGTTGCTGTCTGCACTGGAAATACTTGAGTTGTTGTCTCCGAGTTTGACACCATGTCAACAATTTCAACAACAGCGTCAACAAAAAAGTTTACAACAATGTCCTACAAAAATGTCGACAACAATGTCCTCAATACCCCTTTTGTAACACACACGGGTTATTTATGTACCTACACATACGTTATTATTACCTCCTCTTGAAAGCATTTATCACGGCACACTTGGCATTATCTCGCGGCACACCAGTGTGCCGCTGTGCGCCGGACACGGAACTCTGCACTTAACGTGGTGTGAGTCTTTACCAATGCTGGAGGAAAATGTGTAAATGATAAAACAGCTGTTACTTTAGTGTTTGATTTGTTCCGTTTTATTGCGGAACAAAGTCACAATGTTTGGTTTTTAGTTAATAATTTTCTCAATGCTTCGTCCTCCAGCCTGGGCATGACAGCAACGCCACTGCACGTGCCGGTGACAGCTCAATTTGAGGTTTAAATCATCGGTAGGGGGGGGGGTTCCCCGTGCCACCGGAACCTGGACGGCAGGATCCACATCTCTAACCCGAACTGCAGTTCCGCTTTAGGAACGGCTTTTACACCAGCCGTTTCGGGCAGCTTGTAGGTCGACAGATTGAGATATACAGACACAAGACATGCCTTGGAAGGGGGTGGGGTGGGGGAGGTGGTGGGGGAGGTGGTTGGGGGGGCAGTGGATGTTCAGAGCTGAGGAAAGAATTTTTTAGGGGGAGGTGGTGGGGCAAGGAGTGCTAGATTTGTGTCCAAGCTGTCAATTTCATAGTTAATTGATTTCATGTGAAGCATGTCAAATTTATAAAAAAGATTTTAAAAAAACACACCCAATGCTTAATTTAATATTTTAAAAATTATTAATTTTTTTTTTTTAAATAAGAGGGCTATTGACTAGTTTGAAAACTTAATGAATGTTCACACAAGTGTAAAACATATTATTGTCATTATCCTTTGTTTTATAACAAATATGAAGCAACAGTTGGGACGGCTGGTCCTTGAAACATCGTAACATGATTTATAGTTCATTGTTCAACGTTACGTATATAGATCTTAAACAGTTTGATATAACTGATGGTGGCACTTTTTTTTTTGGAACCTTTTTAGATAAACCAAATACTATATCCACATTAATAATTATCCCCCAAACCAGAAAAAAAAATAAATAAAATCCATTAATTCTGCTTCCCATGAGATGTCAAGTGTCCAATCAGTCGGTCCATTTCAAGTGTCCAATCAATCTGTCCAATATTTACTCTAATCGACAATTACGCGATAGTCCTTTATTTATTCCTAGTCGCTGATAATTAGACTCAATTGAGTCCTTCCTAAAACGAAATCGACATTCCGCAATAAGAAGGGAAGGGAAAAGCCTATTCCATTGGCTCGAAGTGTGGCGATGCTAAGACATGCTTTAGGCTTTGTATCGTTCCAGCATAAATAATAAAATAATGAAATATTACATTCTACATGAATGACGAGTTAACACTTCACATGCCTATTGAGTTAAAAATCTAAAATCATGAGTAAAACAAAATCTATATGCCTTATGAGTAAAAAAGTTTTTTTTTTACACCTCATGTGTAAAAAAATCTAAAAACTTACTAAGTAAAAAAACAAATCTATACTCATGATGAGTAAGGAATCTCAACGCCTCATAAGTAAAAAAAATATATATGCCTTATGAGTAAAAAATCTAATAACCTCATGAGTACAAAATCGATGCACGGTATGAGTAAAAAATCTTAACGCCTGATGAGTAAAAAAAAAATCTATACGCCTCATGATTAAAGAATATCAACGCCCCAAGAGTACCAAATCTTCACACATTCATGACTAACAAACTATAAGCCTTATTATTGAAAAATATATACGAATTATGTGTAAAAAATCTATACACCTCAGTATTGAAAAAAAAAATATACGCCTCATGGGTAAAAAAAATCTATACGCCTCATGAGTAAAATAAAAAATCTATATGTCTCGTGAGTAAAAAAATATACTACTGACCGGTAAAAAATAAATATATATATATGCCTCATGAGTAAGAAATCTACACGCATTCATGGGTAAAACGCATTATGTGTAAAAAAAATTAATAAATACTCGACGCCTCGGGTGTAAAAAAAATAAATAAATACTAGACGCCTCGGGTGTAAAAAAATAAACAAATCATGAATCTAAAGAAATCTAAACGCCTCACGAGTAAAAAAAAATGTACACGCCTCGGGACCAAAGAGTGTACACGCCTCATGAATACAGAATTAGGCCCTGTTCATGCCATTCTAACGTATTATTAATGGTGATACCCAGGTGTCTCTTCTTGAACTACGGTGTGTGTGTGTGTGTTTTTTTTTTATAAATTTATTGCGAGATGTGCAATGGAGTAAATCATGAGTAAATATCCGAGCTTCTCACTACTGGTAAGCGCTCTTCACATTCTGCAAAATAACATCTACCGACCCGCCACACCTGTTGACTTTTTTTTTTTTTTTCACATTCAAAAACATAACGTTTTAAACACATTGAACACAACGGAACAGGGGGGCGGACGTTAATGATCAATTCAATTCACAAAGCCGCCCCCCCACCCCCCCCCCCCCTTGTCCTCTTCACAGAAGCCGTGCCGTTATCTTCCTGACAGCCATCGTCTCTCAGTGAGAGAGAGAGAGAGACAGACAGAGAGAGAGAGAGAGAGAGAGAGAGAGAGAGAGAGATAGAGAGAGAGAGAGAGAGCGACAGAAAGTGACATTCACGCTGGAGTGTCGACTTGTCACTGATACGTTTGTCACATGTCCACACTTTCTAAATCAGATCTGTCACTGATGTCCCCCCAATCAGATCTGTCACTGATGTCCCCCCAATCAGATCTGTCACTGATGTCCCCCCAATCAGATCTGTCACTGATGTCCCCCCAATCAGATCTGTCACTGATGTC
>CAXITT010000206.1:762634-783159 GCA_964033795.1 Lymnaea stagnalis
CTACCAACAAGGAGCTGTGTGATGAGCACAAAACCCGACACCTACCAACAAGGAGCTGTGTGATGAGCACAAAACCCGACACCTACCAACAAGGAGCTGTGTGATGAGCACAAAACCCGACACCTACCAACAAGGAGCTGTGTGATGAGCACAAAACCCGACATCTACCAACAAGGAGCTGTATGATGAGCACAAAACCCGACAAAACAAAGGAGATCAGAGCGCGGTGTGACGCATCTAAGCGGAGACTTAAAGGGTGCACGTAGAATGGTCAATGATAAAAAAATCGGGTCCATTTTTTGTTCCTTCCTTTTTTGTTGGTTTGAAGTATAATGAGAGTTGTAACAAGTACTCGGCCGTTCTGAAGATCAGAGTTCATGACCCAAGACCAGCAGGTTGAAGATGGGAGTTCATGACCCAAGAGGTTGAAGATCAGAGTTTACGACCCAGGACAAGCAGGTTGAAGTTCAGAGTTCATGACCCAGGACAAGCAGGTTGAAGATCAGAGTTAATGACCCAAGACAAGCAGGTTGAAGATCAAAGTTCAGGCCCCAAGACAAGCAGGTCGAAGATCAGAGTTCAGGACCCAAGTTAAGCAGGTTGAAGATCAGAGTTCATGACCCAAGGCAAGCAGGTTGAAGATCAGAGTTCATGACCCAAGTCAAGCAAGCCACGTGCCATGCTTTCCAATGCCATCCTCGGCTGAGACATTTAAGATTTGGTCTACACTCCTGTAGCAGAAAAACGAGGGATGGGGGCCGGAACTAATAGAGATTAAATTCTCAAGTTTTACTATAATTTTGAAGCGGCCCAGGTGGCCCCAAATATCACAGGCCCTGTTTCTTCCACTGTCTCGTCGGCCCAGTCGACCCTTTCCGAGGGAGGGGGGGTATATTTAAGAGACTGTTTAAGTAAACATAAGACCTACTGTTGACCCACACATTCTCTCCTGGGAGATCAGCTATAGATGTCTAGGTAGTTATTAGAAGTTTTAAATCAGGGTGGCTGATCTTTAATACTGTGCAAGACTGGAAACATCTACTCGTGTTCCTAATTACACGCATCTCAAAAGGGGGGGGGGGGGGGGCTGAACACTTCGTCTTCCAGCTCGCAATCTCATTTGGCTCAAACAAAACATTTGTCATGAGTTGTTCATACGATAAACATTGCAGCCTCCCCCCCCCCCCACACACACTTTTGTGTGTGTGGTAAATGTAGCCAGAGCACCGCATCTATTGAGTGTGGCCCACTCTGACACTGTCCAGGTGCGCTCTAGTTCGAGAATGTAGCCTCAAGTGTTGTTCAGTCCTCTCGTATGTTGCTCTGTTGTGGAGTTATTATTGTTTTGTTTTTTTAAACCGCTCGTGTCGTGCGTAATTCATAATTTCGTTTCCAAGCACGTAAAAATCTATGACTTTCCAAGCTGACTTTTGGCACGGTCGTTTAGTTGCCCTTAAGAATAGTTTGCTCAAGTGGCTTCAGGGGGAATTAGAATGTCTTCACGTTTTGTTTCACAGCTATGTGGAAGACGACAAGTTGCGTGGGATTTTTAAACTCACTGCAAATTAAAAAAACATTTTAAAAAAATAAGGTTTTTCGTATGAATCTAATAGAATGTAATATCCAGCAATGGAGGAAGGGGCTGAAAAGCTGACAAAACATGCATACAAATAACGCACTTTATAAGAATCCTATTTACTGCTCCCCCCACCCTTCAAGGCAACCGCACTTTTCTTTAACGCCCCTGAACTCTATTCATATTCTAATGACCCACCCGCCTTTACACGGCAGATTTATTTCACCAACTATCGTTAGAAAAACGAAATAAAATATTACGCACCAAACGCACTTGCGATATTTTATGAAAAAAATCAGGAAAAAACTAATGTTTTTGGTGGTGGGGGCGAACGTTGTCTATAATGTGTTGTCATCGGCAACAGGTCTATTTGCCGAGTTTCGGCTCTATATGTTGACGGGGAGTGGGTCAATTACCCGTCCGAAGATTTTGCCAGCCAGCCACGAACAAAAGCGAAGTCAAAATAAAGGATTTAAACACATTCTGATTAATCCCTCTAAAACATCATGCTTCCTTTCAACGGTATGTCAATGAGGCTTTCCAAAGTAAAATTTTATGGACTAAAGGCTATTTAAGTCAGTTACAGATATATGTCAAGATCTATCTTGAGCCGAGGTCCGAGCCCACAGTGTTTGGCGCGTTTAAATAATCATTTCCGACATTTATCTTAACACCCAGTCGATTTTTGTTATTGGGGGAGTGGGGTGAAGTGGTGGTCGGAAAGTGCATGGTGTGGGGAGGTTGAAGTGGTGGTTGGAAGATCATGGCGTGGGGAGGCTGAGGTGGTGGTTGGAAAGAACATGGCGTGGGGAGGTTGAAGTGGTGGTCGGAAAGATCATGGCGTGGGGAGGCTGAGGTGGTGGTCGGAAAGAGCATGGCGTGGGGAGGCTGAGGTGGTGGTCGGAAAGAGCATG
Organism: Lymnaea stagnalis; assembly: GCA_964033795.1. Taxonomy (NCBI): domain Eukaryota; kingdom Metazoa; phylum Mollusca; class Gastropoda; family Lymnaeidae; genus Lymnaea; species Lymnaea stagnalis. Next base: position 765,125 of record CAXITT010000206.1, read on the forward strand.
GCATGGGGAGGGTGATAGCTTGTCATTAATGTCCTTAGTGACAGTGAGAATTGCGTCGAATGGCTTTGTGGTTTGACAACGCAAATATTGAATTTATTACAGTACAATGCCAACGGCATCCATGAGTTGAAGAGACTCTTGCAACCTCCATGGCCGGATATACGTTCTGATTTCACATCAGCTGTGAAACAATCCATTGAAATGTGTGTGGTTACTGAGCATGGTTCTTTGCCAGGAAACGTGTCCATGGCAGTGGGTGACAAAATATCAAAGATACAGTATTCTGTGTCGGGCACTGCGCTGTTTGTAATGAAATGATACATGAACATGGCCTAAGATAACAATGCATAAATGAAGTAGGTATCAAGCGTTACTATGACAACCTATCCAGCGGCTGTCCCCAGGCAGCCGGGATAATCCCGCGTGGAGGCAGATCTTCCAGTAATACGATTAATTTAAAATCAGACCGGAAATCTCGTTTCGGTTTCCTTAGCGGCCGTTCAACACGTTGGACCAATCAACGATTGACTCGCCAGGGCCCTGTGGTTAATTGGGAGGGGGGGTATATTGGGCCCTACGGCTGAAAAAATGGGGGGGGGGGACATGGGACGCTAAACATGGACGGTAGCAGGACCGCGGTCTGGTGGTAACGTTTGGTTAGAGATTTAAGATAAACTCTATCCGATGGCAAGACGACCATTGTCCGACTGAATTGAATATACGGGATGAGATGTTAGATGAAGCCTTATGTTACCGAGGCTAAAACGTAAGGGTTAGAGCAGCGGTTCACAGCCTGTGGGTCGCGAACCTTTTGGCGGTTGAGCGACCCGTAAACAGGGTTCACCTAAGACCATGGGATAACATATATTTATGAAGGAGCAACGAAAAATAAATTAATGGTTGGGGGTCACCACAACATGAGGAACTGTATTATATGGTCGCGGCATTATGAAGGTTGAGAACCACTGGGTTAGTCAGTGTTCGAGTCATGGGAAAAAAGTAAGGATTAGAGTCAGTGGTCTAGTCTTGTGAAAAAATTAAGGGTTAGAGTCAATGTTCCCTCTAAGATTTGTTGGTTCGTGTGCAAAATCATACAGTTGTGTGTAAAGTTTTACAGCATCAATTTTTTTGTGCGCAAAATTTTACAGCCCACTCACTTGCATGGAAATTTGCTGCGCTCAAAACTGCTGCGCGGCGTTTGTGAGATAGCTGCGCGGCCGCGCGAACCGCGCAGCTTAGAGGGAACATTGGTTAGAGTCAGTGGTCGATTGTTGTGAAAAAAGTAAGGGTTAGAGTCAGTTATTGAGTCTTGTGAAAAAAAAATAAGGGTTAGAGTCAGTGGTTGAGTCTTGTGAAAAAAGTAAGGTAACTCACCCCAAATTCTCCCCTACAAAATAGATAGATAACAAATAAAAATATTTAAATTTTAAAAATTACAGGAACGACGTTCCTACGCGTTACCGCAGGACTCTCCCCCACCCCCCTCCTGGTTAATGTCATTTCCTGCATGAATACATTTCCGACGTAACTGTATTAGATTTTCTACAAGCCAAGTTGACTGCGGCACGAGGGAGCCTTTGATATTCAAGGTGCCTAGAGTTATTATGTGGAAAGCATGTTATTAATAGAACCAATTTTAAAATGCGTTTAAAGGGGGGGGGGGGACAGGCGGCGTCCAGAAGTCACGAACTGTTCGCTAGCCCCATTTTTAATGTCAATAATTTTCAGCGCCGTCTTCCTGTCGATCGTTAATCAGGGGGGTCATGCAGTGAAACTGAGTTAATGCCAACAGTTCCATTAATAATGGCTGCATGGAAATGATATAAATGTATGTCTAACGTCCTTCTCAAAATAAATGGTAAGATTCCTTGTTCCCGAGTTGATCGTTCTGGAAACAGTTGTTTGTTTTTTGTGTGTGTTTTTTTCTACTTTTAACGATGCCATGTAGTTGTTGAAAATATTAAGTTGCTAAGGTACTTCACTAGGAAGATACATAATCAAACAACAGAGGCAACCATCAAGGTTAGTTCAACGTGTTATTGTAGGAGAACAACATGGAGTCCTACCAACATGGAGCACTCGACAGGACAGCATAAAAACATGACGTCACTACACAATAAATAATGTGGTGTGCAATACAATGCGCAATTCGCATTCAGCATTTTGTCAATTTCCAACAGCAGTTGCCTAAATAAACTGAAGAAAATTCGGTTCTGGACAGAGTGAGTACTATAAATCTCATGAGTCACATGCTGCTTAGTTCTGTTAGGTTAGGGTTATCATCCTACTACTGGCTAGCCTGAGTTTTAATGGGTTTATTTATTTTTTTTTTTCAATACTAAAATCAGCAGTCTTCATTAATGAAGCAGTTACAGCTCAGCTGACCAATCGGGTGATTCTTGTGGAAAATGCGTATCCCTGCGAGAGAGCTACAGCTTGCAGTAAATAAATACATCTATTTTTTAAAGCGGTGTGTAGTACGAGCGTAATGATCGCATCTCTCCTACTGTCCCCATGGTGCGCATAAGATGGTACAAACCCGATGGAATTTTTTTTTTTCCTGGCATCCTCACCGCTGATTAAATCATCATTTGTATGGAATCCCCCCCCCATACCCCCCCATACCCCCCCCCTTATACCACCTCCCTTGCCCCACGCTTACCCTAGCTTCCTCTGACAATTTTTGTGTGTTTTCTTATTTAAAAAACCGACCCATTGCCTTAGAAGCCATTAGAGAGCTTGATATTATAGCACATGGGTCAACTTGCAGACATCATTTATCATGAGTTGGTTTCTCTGTTTTTTCTTATGTTTTTTTTTTCTTTGCTTGTTTTTGTTTCATAACTGGATCTATTATAAACTTTCAAGAGCACGATAAGTCATTGAAAACTGAACCACTTTAATTCATCTCAAACACCAACTGGAATCAGATACGATTCTTTTCTTGATCTAGGCACGTGAACAGGTGTTAGAAAGGTGTCAGAAATGTGTTAGAAAGGTGTTAGAAAGGTGTTAGAAAGGGGTTAGAAAGGTGTAAGAAAGGTGTTAGAAGGGTGTTAGAAAGGTGTTAGAAAGGTGTTAGAAAGGTGTTAGAAAGGTGTTAGAAAGGTGTTAGAAAGGTGTCTGGAGTGCACTGTACACATCCATTTTTAGCATATTAAATTAATAAAAGAAAAACTGAGACAACTTTAAAAGAAATCAACATGCTGCCACGAACACAAATAATGCTGATACGAACAAGAACATTCTGTTACGAACACCGACATTCTGTTACGAACAGCAACATTCTGATATGAACAACAACATTCTGATACGAACACCAACATTCTGTTACGAACAACAACATTCTGATACGAACAACAACATTCTGATACGAACACCAACATTCTGATACAAACAACAACATTCTGATACGAACAACAACATTCTGATACGAACACCAACATTCTGATACAAACAACAACATTCTGATACGAACACCAACATGCTGATACGAACAACAACATTCTGATACGAACAACAACATTCTGATATGAACAACAACATTCTGATACGAACACCAACATGCTGATACGAACAACAACATTCTGATACGAACACCAACATTCTGATACGAACAACATGCTGCTACGAACAACAACAGGCTGATACGAACAATAACATTCAACGAGGACAATTCTAACGCAGACATTTTACGGTCATTTCAACACAGTCGTTTCTTGGGAGGTGCCGATAAAATTTAGGTTATCCAGAGTTTGTGACGCCCCCGGGGCGGTCCTCGGCTTTGTCGCCCCTCACTTTCGAAAACCCTTAAAAGCACAGAATGCACATCAAATCTAAGTCATGTAAACGTTTTCAAAGTCTATCGAAAATTACGCCCCCCCCCCCCGAAAAGAGACGCCCGGGCGCAACGCCCCTTCTTCTTATTACTTTGCCAATAAAGCAATCTGAGCAACCCGATGGGTTAACGGAGTTCATCTTTGTACATTCCCATGAACTATTCCACCCATGCTAAATTTTATTAGATATACTTTAAATTTTTTGTGTGTCTTATTCTAATCTCTACATTAATCATCCACTGCTGCTGGTTGTAATCCAATAATTCTGGAGGACAGTATTAAATATTGATTCTGGCAGCCGCATTAAGAAGCTTGAATATTGCAGTTCAGTTGGGAGTTTAAAATTTAAAAAAGCAAAGGGAGCTCTTACATGGATTCTTTCGGCAGGATTTAATACTTTATATCTTGAGGGAGAGGATATAGAATTTTTTAAAAATACATAATTTAAAAAAACGCGAACTAGAATCCCGATCAGAGGCCACCTCATAAGCCCCAGAAGAGGACCCAACAAAAGCCCCACAAGAATTCACATCAGACGCCCAATTAGAAGCCCCATCACAAGCCCCACCACAAGCCCCATCACAATCCCCACCACAAGCCCAATTACAAGCCTAATCAGAAGCCCCACTAGAAGCTCCACCACAAGCCCCACAAGAAGCCCCACCAGAAGCCCCACCAGAAGCCCTTTCAAAAGCTCCACCGGAAGCCCCACCAGAAGCCCCCATCAGTAGGCCCAAGAGAAACCCATCACAATTCCCACAAGAAACCCACTAAGAAACCTCAAAAGAAGCTCCATCAGAAACCTCGTAAAAATCCCTGCAAGAAGCCACATTACAAACCTTTCGTAAGCCCCTTTACAAACCTTTCGTAAGCCCCACTAGAAACCTTTCGTAAGCCCCATTAGAAACCTTTCGTAAGCCTCATTACAAACCTTTCGTAAGCCCCATTAGAAACCTTTCTTAAGCCCCATAAGAAACCTTTCGTAAGCCCCATCAGAAACCTTTCGTAAGTCCCATTACAAACCTTTCGTAAGCCCCATTAGAAACCTTTCGTAAGCCCCATTAGAAACCTTTCGTAAGCCCCATTACAAACCTTTCGTAAACCCCATTAGAAACCTTATGTGAGCCCCATAAGAAACCTTTCGTAAGCCCCATTACAAACCTTTCGTAAGTCCCATTAGAAACCTTTCTTAAGCCCCATAAGAAAACTTTCGTAAGCCCCATTAGAAACCTTTCAGAAGCCTCACAAGAAGCCCGATCAGAGGTCGCGTTAAGCGTATAATATAAGCGTACTGAGCAGTTAGTTGCCTTTGTTTCGTAGCAGACAAACGTTATTGTCCATTCATGCAATGGACACTCTCACGCCTCATCATACGGATCCATAGATCCATCTTAATTTGAACATGGCTGACCTTTCAGAATCCTGTTATAACTGATTTCCTCATACGAACGTTACCTTAAGAAATACCAAGTAATGAATCTTTGTGTGCTTCACTGCTAGCACACGTCTTCTCCAATCATACATCTGTGTGTGCTTCACAACTAGCATACGTCTTCTACAATGATACATCTTTGTGTGCTTCACAACTAGCATACGTCTTCTACAATGATACATCTTTGTGTGCTTCACTACTAGCACACGTCTTCTCCAATCAAACATCTTTGTGTGCTTCACTACTAGCACATGTCTTCTCCAATCATATATATTTGTTTGCTTCACTACTAGCACACGTCTTCTAAAATCATACATCTTTGTGTGCTTCACTGCAGGCGCACGCCTTCTCCAATCAAACATCTTTGTGTGCTTCACTACTAGCATACGTCTTCTCCAATCATACATCTTTGTGTGCTTCACTACTAGCATACGTCTTCTCCAATCATACATCTTTGTGTGCTTCACTACTAGCATACGTCTTCTCCAATCATACATCTGTGTGTGCTTCACTACTAGCATACGTCTTCTCCAATCATACATCTGTGTGTGCTTCACTACTAGCATACGTCTTCTCCAATCATACATCTTTGTGTGCTTCACTACTAGCATACGCCTTTTCCAATCAAACATCTGTGTGTGCTTCACTAGTAGCATACGTCTTCTTCAATCATACATCTTTGTGCGCTTCACTAGTAGCACACGTATTTTTCAATCAAACATCTTTGTGTGCTTTACTAATAGAACACGCCTTCTCCACTCATACATCTTTGTGTTCTTCACTACTAAAACACGTCTTCTCCAATCATACAGCTTTGTGTGCTTCACTACAAATACACGTCTTCTCAAATTCTCAAATCATACATCTTTGTGTACTTCACTACAAATACACCTCTTCTCTAATCATACATCTTTGTGCGTTTCACGTCTTGCACGCGTCTTCTCCGTATGCAGACCCCCCCCCCCCCCCCCGCTGTTCTGAACATTACATATACAAGCCACATACACTACATATACGCCCTACTTTTTTACACCAATCTTATACAATTTTGATCACATTCCCTCCTTATATATATATATATATATATATATATATATATATATATATTCTGTTTGAATAATGTTCTCACGCTTATGACTCAGCCTTGAAACCCTTGTCTCCAGTCCGCTCTCCATATCTCATGAATGCCAACTCTGATAATGGATATTGAGACGCAGTTAATGTAGTTATTTTTCAAATGTCTTTTTTTTACTATCGCAATGAAATGCGTTCATCGGAACATTCACCCTTTGCGGCTATTACATTTCCTTGCAAAATTCATAACTTGATGGGGTATTGCGGGGGGGGGGGGGGGGGGGGGGGAGGGTGGGGGTGGTGGATGAAAAACGTAATGATTGTATGTCTCTAGCCTTGACGGTGAAGCAGCCAAACTACAACAGCGTCTGTCCCCGTTAGTAAACTTGCAGGGGGGGGGGGGGGGGGGGGGGGGGGAGGGGGGAGGGAGGGGGGGGTGTGGTGGATGAAAAACGTAATGATTGTATGTCTCTAGCCTTGACGATGAAGCAGCCAAACTACAACAGCGTCTGTCCCCGTTAGTAAACTTGCCCGTACCAGAGGGCGATAGAGTTCCCATCAAGCACCACGACTTCATGAAGCTCATCACAGTTAATGGGACAAAAAAAATGTTGCCCTGAAAATTGCGAGAGTCTCCAAAATACAGGGAACTTGGAGAGAAATCATTTCGTTAATTAAGGTTTTTATTCTTACAAATCTAATAACGGTGAGCGCGAGAGGGGAGCAGAGGGGTGGGGGGACTTTTGTCGTGGTGTAACCCCGAAACATAACGCTAGTTATGTTTGTATATCTATCTGCTAGCGATGTTGTAGATGGCGTGAACTGTTTCCATGGCAACATGAACGCTTGATATATATAAAAAAAAGTATAGCAGAACGATACACCTACAGCGGAACTATACGTCATGATGTTTACAAACATGTATATTATGTAATGTGTAATTTTATAAATATTTATAGGAAACTTATTTATCGTGAAACGGACTCATCTTGTTTAGGAATAAACTATTTATGAGACACGTTAAATTTGTAAAAATAAAATAATATTTTTTATTAATGATAAATCACCGTTTATTTTTTTAAAGGCAAGACTCAATTAATATTAAATTAAATGAAAAAGCAATCAAGATTCCGTTGTATTACGAATATTAATAATGTCAAAGAAGAGAGAGAAAAACAAAAGTGTGTGTGTGTGTGTGGGGGGGGGGATATTTTTTCTTGAATGGGCTTTTAATGGTAAGACCTCTTGAGACAATTTCTTAGAAACTTAAAACTGTTTTATTGTTAAGCGCGTCTGTTCGCGTCACTGCGAATACAGCGCTCCCGTGGTTTAGATAGATTTCCTTCCAAAGACACATTTTAAAACACGACTAAAACGTGAACTAAATGATTAATAGGGATTGTATGGTCAAATCTTCTCTGGTTTTGTTTCGTTTGGTCGTGAGTATAGAGTGATTCCCCCCCCCCCCACCTTTTCATGACATCATAAAATCGGCCAGATTTCAAAACCCATTAGGAAATATAACGTCATCAATTCCCAAAAGACCGGGAAGTCCAATCATTCAATTTTTTTTTAGGGATTGTTTGGTCAAATCTTCTCTGGTTTTGTTTCGTTTGGTTGTGAGTATAGAGTGATTCCCCCCCCCCCACCTTTTCATGACATCATAAAATCGGCCAGATTTCAAAACCCATTAGGAAATATGACGTCATCAATTCCCATAAGACCGGGAAGTGCAATCATGTCATTTTTTTTTTTGTATTGTGGGCAGAGATAACTATGGGATTGGGATGTGCACCAGTAGTCTATAAATAGATATGTAATGGGTCAATTCAGTGCTATCACTGAATGAAAATATTATACAGTCGAACCCACTTATCTCGACCTCGGTTAACTCGCCAATCCTGTTATGTCAACATTTTTTTTTTTCAAGTGGAACCGCCAAATTCTCTCTTTATCTTAGCATTTTCTCTTCGGTTATATCGATTCTTTTATGTCGCCGAACCCTGATATCTCGAGCACAAAAGGCGGCACGATTTGCCACTTAATCTAAGTTAGCTCGATCCCCATGACCAATCACCGGCTTTTGAAAATTATATACAACAGAAAAGTGGCCACTTCAAACTGTAATAATTGAGCTGAAATGACAATTTCGTTGTCCTCGCAATTAACTTGACGCAGCAAGAAGCGACGAGCGAGAGGCTTGCAAACAAAAGAGAGAGGTCGCAGTACCTGTTCTATTTATAGCAAACCCGCTTGTCACTTAATATGTTTTCACGCGTTCTTACAAGTTGAGTTTTTTTTTTTTTTTCTTAACGCAGAATCCGTATTTGAAAGACTGAACTGGCGAATACGGATCGAGAGAAAATACAAAACAAAAAAACTCGCGAATCCGGAGCTGAAAAGTATTTAGCCTCACGAATCTGGGATTCCGGGATAATTCGGAAAATTGGCACCCCACATACGCATTGTGTTGTTAGCTAACATGTATGTACATTTTCATAGCATGCCGATCGCTTCATCAAACAAATCGCGGTAACACTGATGTGTAAAAAAAACAACGTCAAAAACACGAGCATTTACATTTATAAACGTACATGGTGTGCATAAAGAAATTTCAAGCGTATGTTAATACATTGCCGCCATATTGGTTTTCTTTTATCTCGATCATCGGTTATCTCGAAACTTTTTGGTAAACCTCGAAGCCATCGACTTAACCGGGTTCTACTGTATGAAACAAAAAAAAATGAATGATTTAAAAAAAAAATTACTAATGCATAATGTTACAATGGATTATCGTTCCCTAACAGTTCAAAAACAGAGTTACAATTTTACAAGTGTTAGGTAGTAGGTCTCAATCACTCTCCACCCCCCCCCCCCCACACCCACAAACACACTCCTTAAAAAAAGCTAATGGATGTCAACAGTGTAAGAGCGTTAATGGCGCATGAAAATAATCACATGATCAACCTTTAACTGTAAGGGTTTATAACTGTAAAGACTAAAGGTAAAGGCAATGGGAACTTTTAATCAATCCATTCGCTTTAATCTGACATTAGTTGTATCATTGCCAATGTAAATCAAACAATCATTCCTGGTTTATTCGCTCAAAAATCATCTCACAAAGAAGCGACTCCTGAAAATATAAACTCCTAAAACATATCGTAAAATTATTGCATAAATCATTGACACAGCGGTGGCCATTCACAGAACGGCACTCTCAAAAAGCCTTGCTGTGTCCACATGACGTCAGCATAATGGCAGATCACCACCACCCGCCTTCATGGTGCGCAAGGGTAAAATTTGTTTTATCTGCGTCCGGTGCTTTAGCGTGCAGCGTACACAGATTTTCCAGTATATGAACGGCTTGTGTGAGGTGCATAGGAATTGGACGATAACACTAGATGATGGGATTGAATCACAATCCCACATGACTGATGGGAATTTTTTTGTTGTTGTAGCGAGCGGTCTGACTAAATAAATAAGCAGTGCAGCTACTGGTCTATCGTGACTTTCCTCATATGTCAGACGATAGAACTTCTAACTTCGAAAGTCTTTCGGTGCCAGCGTGATATGTCTATTAATTAAGTGATAACAATGAGCACAATGGACAATTTTCTGGGTGTTTTTCGAAATCTGAGCAGACCTATGAGAATTGTAGTTTCATGGAGCTCACAACGGAAGCAGTGATTTGATTTCGGGAGTGTACACGGACGACGACAGCTGTTCTGGGTAACCAGAACCTACCTTGACCGAGAGAGATTATGCTCGTTAATCTGCTACCAGATGCCTGGCTAAAGAGTATCACTTGTTCTGTAATGTCAAGTCCCCTATTAGATACATTGGTGTAAACACATTTCTGTACATTTCAACACACCACCCCAGTATTGAGGTATGCAGTAGCCCATTACAACCTTTAACCAATTAAATTGATTCCCAAAAAATGTATGGAATTTCATTTTGTTTTTTTCTAAAAAAAATAAAAAATTCCAAACCTTTTGCTCTTTGTGGAAATCATTTTAGAATATTTATATAGGGGATCCCTTTACAAATATGTCTTGCAAGCTATTAGTGCTTAGGAATTACCTGAAGTGTCCAGGGAGCACGTTGAGAAAGTAAGAACCACTGGTGTAAAATGTATGGGACCCTTCGAAATAAAGCCTTCTTTGAGAACAGATCTGTGGCCGACAGGGGCCGTGGATCTTTGAAGTTACCAAATGTTGATGTTGTGTTGAGATACAGATGAAAGACAGTTTGAAATTTTAACGTTTGAATCTGTCCGCAGGTACAAGCGTGAATCATAAAAGGGACCCCGTCTCTTTTAACAGGCTCTCTCACGCACAGAGACACGAACACGGACAAACACATAGCACATCAGTACCACACACACCAGAGCCCTACCACACACACCAGAGCCCTACCACACACACCAGAACCCTACCACACACACCAGAGCCCTACCACACACACCAGAGCCCTACCACACACACCAGAGCCCTACCACACACACCAGATCCCTACCACACACACCAGAGCCCTACCACACACACCAGAGCCCTACCACACACACCAGAGCCCTACCACACACACCAGAGCCCTACCACACACACCAGAGCCCTACCACGCGGAACACGCCCAACGCGACACACATTAACGTAACACGTGGGACACATCACATTGACACAAATCAGATACAACACCACACACATAACAGCTATGCTCCACCCATCACAGCCAATGCCACACATATCACAGCCATGCCACACATATCACAGCCTTGCCACACACATCACAGCCTTGCCACACATATCATAGCCAATGCCACACATATCAAATCCATGCCACAAACATCCCAGCCTTGCCACATATATCACAGCCAATGCCACATACTTCACAGCCAATGCCACACATATCACATCCATGCCACAAACATTACAGTCTTGCCACACATATTACAGCCGATGCCACATACTTCAAAGCCAATGCCCCACACTTCACAGCCCTGCCACACACATCACAGCCTTGTCACACACATCTCAGCCTTGCCACACACACCACAGCCTATAGCACACACATCCCAGCCATGCCACACACATCACAGCCTATAGCACACTCATCACAGCCATGCCACACACATCAGATCCCTACCACGCGCATCACGGCCAACGCCACACACATGTACGTAACACATGGAACACATCAAATCGATGAACATCACAGCTACGCTCCATCATATATACCCAATGGCAAAGACAATACAGACATTGCTCCATCAAACATACCCAAAGACAAAGAATCACACAGCCGTTGCCTACAGAGAACCACCAATCAATACCAATGGCGAGCATTTCTTTAACAGATCACATCTACCACAAAGCCATGCCTTGGACAACACATGTACACTTTAAACACAACTTCAATATAACGAACTACACATCTGTACCAAGCACAAAACAATATATATATATATATATATATATATATATATATATATATATACATACAGACTATACATACGTGTATGTAACATAGACCTCAAGACTCTTACACACTTCACAATTCACAACTTACACAAACACAACATACATCACTCATATAAATACACACATACACAACACATATACACTATAAACACAACTTAAATATAACGAACTACACATCTATACCAAGCACAAAACAATATATATATATATATATATATATATATATATATATATACATGCAGACTTTACATACGTGTATGTAACATAGACCTCAAGACTCTTACACAATTCACAATTCACAACTTACACAAACACAACCTACTTCAATCATATAAATACACTGAACCAATGCAGTCAACGCCCATACTTCACTACATCTCATACGCTATACAATCCTCCAAACTACATGGTTGCTTCATAATCATCCAGTCTCAATCACCTTCACAATATTTTTCCTACTCGACCACAACTACCCGCAAAATCTTTTCCTCACGACCATATCCACAGCAAATATTTTTCCTTCATGATCATATCCACAATGCACCATCTTTGCTTTCCAACCACACAGCCAATATCTCTGGTTCCCAATAACACACACAAAATCTCTGGTCCCCAATAAGACATACAATATCTCTGGTTCCCAATAACACACACAATATCTCTGGGCCCCAATAAGACATACAATATCTCTGGTTCCCAATAACACACACAAAATCTCTGGTCCCCAATAAGACATACAATATCTCTGGTTCCAAATAACACACACAATATCTCTGGTCCCCAATAAGACATACAATATGTCTGTTCCAAATAACACACACAATATCTCTGGTCCCCAATAAGACATACAATATCTCTGTTACAAATAACACACACAATATCTCTGGTCCCCAATAAGACATACAATATCTCTGGTTCCCAATAACACACACAAAATCTCTGGTCCCCAAAAAGACATACAATATCTCTGGTTCCAAATAACACACACAATATCTCTGGTCCCCAATAAGACATACAATATCTCTGTTCCAAATAACACACACAATATCTCTGGTCCCCAATAAGATCTCTGGTCCCCAATCAGACATGCAATATCTCTGGTTCCCAATAACACACACAATATCTATGGTACCCAATAACACACAGCCAATATCTCTGGTCCCCAATAAGACATACAATATCTCTGGTTCCCAAAAACACACACAATATCTCTGGTCCCCAATAACACACAAAATATATCTGGTTCCCAATAACACACACAATTTCTCTGGTTCTCCAATGCTCATACTACCTCTCCTGTTTACGTTTCAACCCCCCCCCCCCCTTTTACCCCCACCCACACCTTCTCGTAGCGGTTACAAGATTAACATCTCAGGTTTAATTGTGGGTCTTATTTATGAGCCACCCGGGTGGGACTGAGGTGGGTTGAGCAACACACGCGCGCAGGGAAATCGCCTGTTGTGTTTAAATTAAAAGTACCTGTCGTGTTGCCTTGTCTTTTAAAATGTAACACATGAATCAAACAGTACAACACGCGAAAGGCTTCTTTTGTGCAGTGAAGTATCGTATCTTTAGCTCAATCTTCTGTAGCAGATTCATTTGACTTAATGAAGTAAACAAGGAACTCAAGAGTGTTTCTATTGCACTGTGAACTATCGTATCTTCTACTGCATCAGCCTAGAAACGTGTCCACTTTTTGCCTTCATATAGACATCCCACTAATCACTTGATCACGGTATCAATTAATATTGATCAGTTTTAGTCTACATTTTTGGTATAATGGTCCAGCTGACCCTCAGAAATGAACAATGTTGGTGGTCTGATCCAACTGACCATCAGAACTCCACAATGTTGGTGGTCTGGTCCAACTGACCATCAGAACTCTACAATGTTGGTGGTCTGGTCCGGGTGACCACCATACCTAAACAAGGTTGGCGGTCTGATCCAACTGACCATCAGAACTCCACAATGTTGGTGGTGTGATCCAACTGACCATCAGAACTCTACAATGTTGGTGGTGTGATCCAACTGACCATCAGAACTCTACAATGTTGGTGGTGTGATCCAACTGAAAACTCGACCTGAACAAAACAATGTTGGTCCTCTGACCCACTTGACCCTAAAATTTATACCATGTTGATGGTCTGATCCAGCTGACCACTAATCCAATATCATGGGGGTGGCCTGGCCCACTAAGCCTATCCTTCTTTGATATAATTTAAAATCCGTAATCAATCATGAAAACCAAGTATAACCAAATAAACTAATCACGCTAACATTTTCGGAATGAGTAATAACAAAAAATAATGATCTTTGCTCGATTTTACGACAAAAAATGATAACACATTTTTTTTTTTTAAATAGTTAACTACAGAATTTTTAATGTAATAAGTTTACTTAAATAATATGGTATTTACATGTACACAAGACCGAACACAAGGGTCCTCGTACTACGGACCGCGGGCCCAATTCCGTCCCGCCCAGCCTCCTTAATGGTACCCGGCTAGCAGCGACACATTCGGAACCAGACAGTGATCGTATAATTAGCCAAAACTCCCTTTGAAATACTTTTATGTTTATTTCGGGGACGTTTTTTCTACATTTTAAATACCTGATTGTTTCAGTCAAGTTTTAAAGAACTACAAATGAAATATTCGAAGTGTGTGTGGAATTCGTTCAAATTTTTTCAAAGTATAGTCCAGCCCCCGACGGTGTATGAGGACACTGATTCGGCCCTTGTAAAAAAAAAAAATTGAGGACCCCCTGATCTAACAGAAAAGCCCGCGCTTTTTATAAGAGCTTGAAAACCAATGAGTTGGGGGGGGGGGGGGGACGATATCGAAGAGTGCGGCTACTAATAGTGGCCAAGAGGAAAGGTAAAAATTGAGAACAATTGTTTTAAATATGCAATGCACCTTTCAGAGGAAATCCCAATACGCCATCAGAAGATTAAACACGTGGCCCGCGCCTGGTGTAGTTTGTTTAGACAGAGGGTTCCCGGATTTTTAATAGGGTGGTCACAGACTTCTTGCAACAGTGGCTAAGTATCCAACAAGGCACAGGTAAATCCAGTTTAAGAATCACTCTAAACTTCAACACACGTCCAAGTATAGATTATTTTTTTTTCGGTTGTGCGATGGATTCGCTGAAATAATAGATTGGAACTGAAATTTCAAAGTTAAAATCCAAAATAGGAGTTGTGATCTGAAATAACCGCTGGAAGACAAAAACACATTGTTGTTTTGTGGCCTGTGACAGAAGAACAAATTCACGAAAAACTATTTTTAAAACATACACAAAAAAAACAAAACAACTATGCAATTGAAAGAATCAAATTGGATGAAACTCCGGTGAAATGGTGTCAGAATTATTCCCCCCCCCCCCCCCCCCCCCGCTAAACTGTATTTGGCATGTTTACAGGGATTACCTCAGAATCTAAACACACGAAAGAGAGAGAGAGAGAGAGAGAAAAAAAATAATCGACAGACTTACCTAAAATTGCTACACGGGTGTATAACCCAGTTCCCCACCCGTTTGTGGCGCATTTTCTCCTTGATGAGCGCCGTTTTATTGCCGAACAGCTTCATGGCCAGCTTGTTGTCGGACGGCTGAAAGAAATTCATGATTTGGTCTTTTAGGTACGTCTTGGCGCTGATGTTTTTGGCTAGTGCGTCGAGGGACACCGTGTCTTTCTCCGTCGGAAGTTCCTCCTTCGGCGTCCCATAGAGACTCGTCTCGTCCCCGAGAAACTGCACCTTGCTATCGTGGTTCTTGTAGTTGATCTCGGGGCTCAGGTAGTCGCTGTACACAGAGTCCGAGTCCGAGTCGAGGGTGATGGTAATGGAGGGGTTCACGTGGCCGCCCAGCACCACGGTGGCAGGCGGCCCGAGGTTACTACCTGTCGTGCCGCCACTGGAGCCGTCCCCACCTGCGCCGCCCGTGTCGGGAAGTGTCAGTTTGTCCCCTCCGAAGCCGCCCCGCGACCCCTGGACGTGGAGACGTTTGAGCTTGAGACTGGGCACACGACGGGCCGGTCGAGTGGCGCCGGTCGCTGGATTCGATCCAGCCATGCCGGCGACTGAGACACCGTGCCCGCTACGCTGAGCATTGCCGTTAGACGCCCGGCAGAATTTGACTGAATCGGAACGCTGTAACCTTGGAGATGCCAGAGTGGCGATGACGCTGGCCTGGCTCAAGCCCTCGCTATACGCAACGTGCAGTGCCGAGTCCGCGGGGGAGGCAGGCGGCCCGCCGTTGCTCTGGGCGTCCATGATGGCTTGGTAGCTAGGGGGCTGCAGGTTGACTTGGGGCTTCTCGGCGCCCTCCTCACCGTCGTCTTTTGACATTGGACGCATCATTGCGTGGGCCCTCTCTTTATCATCGAGGTGTGATGCCGTATCGTCCACGTTCGTTTCCCGAACGCCCTTCTCGTCTACATTTCTCTCCATTCGACGTCGCGTGCGTTTCTCATCGCTCCCCCGGCGTTTGATGAGAGGAGATGACATGGGCGGCGTCACTAGGGGTGAGGAGTAATCGTCGTCGCCGTCATCCTCGTCGTCGGTGGTGCTGTCCTGTCGGCGCCCACCTGAGTAGGGCGCCTGGGACGGTGGATATGTGTTACTGTTGCCGGTGAAAGAGTGTGTTCCGTGGCCGGGGGAGTTATGGGCAGACTGGTAAATACTCTTGGGCCCGGTCTTGGGTGAGGGGGTGGAACTGGTGGGTCGTGGGGACCCGGGGTCCACAGCTGACATTTTGTGGGGCCGGCTGAAGTCCTGACGGACTTAGTGAAACTGGAATTAGAAATTAAAACAACAGATGTATTCATGTACTACACAAATTTAAAATATTTTTCCTTTAAATAATAGATACAAATGTAATTTTTTTAACTAAAGGAAGAAACAAAGGAAGGAAGGAAGAAAATAAAAAGAAAACTCATAAAAAGAAACGAAATAATCTTTACCCATGAAAAAAGAAGCAGATGAGGAGTTTAATCTTATGATGTTGATTAAAGAACGTGTTTGTGCAGTCAATACAAGAGGAAATCTCTATTTCAACAAAACATTCATTGTTTAATACGTGACATTTTTCATCGGAATTGTTTAAACTCGCATCCTTTTTTTATTTTTAGTTGCTCTCTTCCTTCTTTCATTTTTTTTTTTTTTTTTTTTTCTTTTTTAATAGAAATGTTGTTTCAAATTCTTCATATAAACAAGACTTAGTTGATGATCATCACACTTCATGTTTTTTCAAAGCACATGTTTAATTTTCTCTCTCTCTCTCTCTCTCTCTCTCTCTCTCTCTCTCTCTCAATCAGTTCTCTTTCACCGATTCTCTCTATATATCTCTTTCTTTCTCTCACTGATTCTCTATTTCCCTAATTCTTTATCTCTTCCCTCTATCTTTCTTTCTCACTCTCCGTTTCGTTCTATCCCTCTCTCTCTCTCTCTCTCTTTCTCCCCATCGCTCTCTTTCAAATCTCTCTGTCTCTCTCACTGATTCTCTTTATCCATCTCTTGCTGTTCCTCTCTATCTCTGATTGTCTCCTCCTCCTCTCCAACCCTCTCTTTCTCTTCCATCTCCATTCATCATCCTGTATCCCCCTTCTCTCTATCACTGGCTTATTCTTTCCCCCCTAACCCGGACACATACGTTCCTTTGCTCGACCCACGAGATCATTTCTTCAGGTCCCTATTTCTACAGTCATGAATTGTTTAAAACTCGACTTTGGCATTTGGCAAAGAGAAGACTCCAATCGATCGTTGCAGGGCGCGAGAGACTGACGAAACACATTTTTTTTAATATATGTATATTTTTTTGGGGTGGTAGCATTTGACATTTGCTCTCTAGATCGGTCAGTCCGCTCGAGAGCGGGCCGCGGCGTTGTGGTCACCTCAGCGCTGCGGGTCAAGTCGTGGTGTGGCTTGTCTCCAAATTAACGTGTATTTAAAGCCTTAAGGACCCAGTAGCTGCCGTGTGGGGGGATGGTGACACTTAACTGCGGTCGTGCAGGGATCTCATGGCTAACAAATAAAAGACATGTGTCCGTGAAGGCCGTAGTTACATTGTTGAGCATTGTTAAGAATGCCACATGTGGTTGCGACTGAAGAGAAATGTGGACCAAAGTACGAAACAATTACTAAAATTAATTATTATTACTTTTGTTTTGTTGAATTCTATTTTTTAAAATAGAGGTAAGGGGGGGGGGGGGGG
>CAXITT010000206.1:796959-813652 GCA_964033795.1 Lymnaea stagnalis
CTAAACTCTCTGAACCAACTCATTCTCAAAATAAGATTTTATAATATTTTTTTTTTTTTTTTTATCCATTTCCGAGAGTCTCCCTATTGGCCACTAGTCTATCTCACTGTAGTCTTGTATATGCTCCCCATAAAAATCTGCGAGAACCATCCATAATGCTCAGACTGGCCAGCGATCGATTCGGTAAGAAAGCGTGCATCTCTTACGTCACAGACGGCCTTTAGCCCAAGAAGAGACCGTAACAGATTCCGTGGTAACATATCAGGTTCGAGTTACCCCCTCTCGGGAATACGTTTACCCGGGTTCAGAACCCGCGGCGCCCCCGTGGGGCATCGACTGTTGACCAAATTGAATCCGTGGTCAGTGCGCCTCGGCGAGGATCTACGATATTAGTTTGAAAAACGCCAAGCAAATAGAGCCTGATAATTGAGTCCAGGAGAACGACAACCCTACGTCCAGATACTAGGACACAGAAATGGAGAAGAGTTCAAAGCACACAAAAAAAGAAAGAAAGTAACAAAGAAAGTTAGAAAGAAGGAAAGAAAGAAAGAAAGAAAGAAAGAAAGAAAGAAAGAAAGAAAGAAAGAAAGAAAGAAAGAAAGAAAGAAAGAAAGAAAGAAAGAAAGAATTGAACCAAAGATGTTTGCAGCACAAGTTTTCTATTTTAAAAAATTAGATCAGATTCAAATTAAGGTGTGTCCCGGAGTCAGAGGCGTATATATAACACTGACTCCTGTCTCGGAGTCTAACTTTAACAGATTAAATTAAAGAATCACTGTCTCCCATTCTCAACGAGGATCAGTTCATTGGTTTAGTGTATTGGATGAGTTCATTGGTTTGGTGTATTGGATGAGTTCATTGGTTTGGTGTATTGGATGAGTTCATTGGTTTGGTGTATTGGATGAGTTCATTGGTTTGGTGTATTGGATGAGTTCATTTGTTTGGTGTAATGGATGATTTCTTTGGATGGGTGTATTGGATGAGTTCATTGGTTTGGTGTAATGGATGATTTCTTTGGATGGGTGTATTGGATGAGTTCATTGGTTTGGTGTATTGGATGAGTTCATTGGTTTGGTGTAATGGATGATTTCTTTGGATGGGTTGATTTGATGGGTGGATTGGATGAGTTTATTGGGTGGTTGTATCTGATGGATGCATTTGATTGGCTATGGAATGTTTGCATTTGATGATGTAATCAATGTGTTTATTAACTGGGTTAGTAAGGTGTCTGTAATGATATGTATGAAAAGCGATTCCTGTACCTGCTCGCTCTTTATGGCTAATTAACGTCTTGATATTATTGTCAATATATTTCATTATATTATTTTTCTAATAGGGCTTGTCATTTAATGGGCGGAAATCTATTAATAGAACTGATGTCATCATTACTCATCATCCGGGTACTCAGCGCGGACAAAATGCCAACACTGTTCAGTATTACTATGTTAGCGAAGTGTCCCTGAAACGTGTTTACAACTCTATTCTACGAAATATTTTACATATTTTTTTGTTACTTCTATTGTCTGAAATAGGACTTCATTGCGCGAACGGCATTTGTAACAGTAACTCTAGATACAAGGATCGTCCGAACGATATGCTGAAACACACTATAAGCTGCCATGTTTTAAGCAATATTTGTCCGTCGACCCTCTAAAAATAGTACGCTATGACGTTTTCCGGTCTGAGAAATGACAAAGCCTATTGGTTTATTATTTTCCGGTGGGTTTGTAAACTTTCAACCAAACCTGCGCTTTAAAAAAAAACATAACTGAAATCACAACGCTAAAAGTTAGCTATATTTACTTCTGTCCCATTGATCTACAACACTGGGAGGTGAGGGACCTAGCACGAGAGTTAGCCATGCGAACTTCTGCCCCATTGACCTACAGCCAAGGGAGGTGAGGGCCCTAGCACGAGAGTTAGCCATGCGAACTTCTGCCCCATTGACCTACAGCCAGGGGAGGTGAGGGAACTAGCACGAGAGTTAGCCATGCGAACTTCTGCCCCATTGACCTACAGCCAGGGGAGGTGAGGGAACTAGCACGAGAGTTAGCCATGCGAACTTCTGCCCCATTGACCTACAGCCAGGGGAGGTGAGGGAACTAGCACGAGAGTTAGCCATGCGAACTTCTGCCCCATTGACCTACAGCCAGGGGAGGTGAGGGAACTAGCACGAGAGTTAGCCATGCGAACTTCTGCCCCATTGACCTACAGCCAAGGGAGGTGAGGGAACTAGCACGAGAGTTAGCCATGCGAACTTCTGCCCCATTGACCTCCAGCACTGGGAGGTCAGGGACCTAGCACGAGCCGAACGGCTCCAGCAGATATGGACGTTGAATAATGGTCTGACATTTGTAAAGCACTTGATTAATAATCGAATCGTCGGGTGCATGCGCCCTTACAGAAACGGGGCGGCACTAGAAAGTGGGTCTCCCCCTTATCATAATCCGAAACACATCCGTCTCTCTCCTGTTGCGGTCCAGTGTTTGGCCAGGTCACGTCCACGGTTTCAGATGTCTCTGACTTTTCTCCTACCATGTCGCAATCCTCTTCTCTCAACCCACAACCCATTGCTCTCAACGCTACACATTCCATTTCACACGCGCGCGCACACACAAACACACACAGAGGAACACACACGCACACCATTCTGCAAATAGCTTTGGGAATTCCCTAATGTATAATTCTGTCCATTGTCTGTGGCTAAACATGGCCGCGTAGTCGTGGGATCCTGGGGGAAACCTTTAGGGACTTAGAAACGTCGTTGGTATGTGTTGTGTTGAGCCTGTTACAATGGAGACATGTTTGTTGTAGCGTTAAGCTACGACGTAACTGTTGAAATCTTTGCCCTGTTTATAAGCCCGTGTCTGTTGCTAGATTATCCTTTGCTCTAACCTTTTTCTGTCTTTTTTTCTTTTTTTGCGCTTGGTACACCCTGGGCCTTTCTAAGAACTCCACGGCACACCAGAAAATATTAGGAAATTTAAAATTTTAAAAAACATATATATATAATAAAAATAACAATAAGTAGTTAAGATTCATAACAGCTAGGAGGCTCCGCAAAACAATATAATATTACACTTTATTGCTCTATAGTAACTGTCTGTATTGGTCTACTATCGCAGTGTGTGGGCCTCGTCAAAAGATTACCCAATGTCCCTTTACCACCATCTAATCGTTTCTTTCATTTCGTCAAGCCAGGGATTAAGAACTGATTAATTTCGCGTCCGCATAGAACCTCAAACAAAGGCTTCACTAACTGTCAAGGTTAAATGTTTCAGAACTGTCAAGGTCAGATTCTACTGAAACTAATAAACCCGTGGTTCTCAACCTTCCTAATGCCTCGACCCTTTAAGACAGTTTCTTAATGTTGTGGGGGGGGGGAGGGGAGGCGGGGCCCATCGTAAAAAATCAACACACAAACAACAAAGAACTTTGAGAAACATTGACTCCCCTCTTTGAAAAATTGACTCACCCCTCCCCTTTTGAAACATTGACTCCTCCTTTTAAAACAATGACTCCCTCATTTTCAAACATTGACCCCCCACCCCCCACTTTTCAAATATTTACTCTCCCTTTAAAACATTGACTCTCCACCTTTTCAAACATTGACTCCTTTCTTTGAAATGCTTACTCCCCCCCCCCCTCTCTTTTTAAACATTGATCCCCCCCCCACTTTCAGAAATTGAACATTCAAAAATTGACTCACCCGATTTCAAACATTGACTCTGCCTATTTGAAACATTGATTCCCCCCACTTTCAAACATTGACTCTGCCTATTTGAAACATTGATTCCCCCCACTTTCAAACATTGACTCTGCCTATTTGAAACATTGATTCCCCCCACTTTCAAACATTGACTCTGCCTATTTGAAACATTGATTCCCCCCACTTTCAAACATTGACTCTGCCTATTTGAAACATTGATTCCCCCCACTTTCAAACATTGACTCTGCCTATTTGAAACATTGATTCCCCCCACTTTCAAACATTGACTCTGCCTATTTGAAACATTGATTCCCCCCACTTTCAAACATTGACTCTGCCTATTTGAAACATTGATTCCCCCCACTTTCAAACATTGACTCTGCCTATTTGAAACATTGATTCCCCCCACTTTCAAACATTGACTCTGCCTATTTGAAACATTGATTCCCCCCACTTTCAAACATTGACTCTGCCTATTTGAAACATTGATTCCCCCCACTTTCAAACATTGACTCTGCCTATTTGAAACATTGATTCCCCCCACTTTCAAACATTGACTCTGCCTATTTGAAACATTGATTCCCCCCACTTTCAAACATTGACTCTGCCTATTTGAAACATTGATTCCCCCCACTTTCAAACATTGACTCTGCCTATTTGAAACATTGATTCCCCCCACTTTCAAACATTGACTCCCCCTCTATGCTCCCTAAGGCCAGTTGTTTTTTGGTTTTTTTTCAAGTTGCAATAAATTCTAGGACATGTTAATTTTCAGTTAAGTGTTCATCCTGGTAAGTCAAAGACGATTCACTGGGTGGTCTTAATTGTTTAAAGGAAAGGGAAGCAACTGAAGCAGGTAAACAAGCAGCAGGCAAACTAAACCAGTGGTCCTCAAACATGTCAGTCTGGTGAGCCTGCAACTATTATCAACATTGAAAATGGGGCTGGTGCCTAGGATGTTGGTTTAGATGTGTTGTTGGTGTTGTTGTTTTGTGGATATTTTTTTAATTTTTGACTTCTTGTTGACAGTTGACCGATGATTTAGTTGACTGGTGATTAGTTGACTGGTTATTAGCTGGCTTGTGATTAGTTGACTGGTGATTAGTTGACTAGTGATTAGTTGACTGGTGATTAGTTGACTGGTGATTAGTTGGCTTGTGATTAGTTGACTTGTGATTAGTTGACTGGTGATTAGTTGACTGGTGATTATTTGACTGGTGATTATTTGACTTGTGATTATTTGACTAGTGATTAGTTGACTAGTGATTAGTTGGCTTGTGATTATTTGACTGGTGATTATTTGACTTGTGATTATTTGACTTGTGATTAGTTGACTAGTGATTAGTTGACTGGTGATTATTTGACTGGTGATTATGTGACTTGTGATTAGTTGACTAGTGATTAGTTGACTAGTGATTAGTTGGCTTGTGATTATTTGACTGGTGATTATTTGACTTGTGATTATTTGACTTGTGATTAGTTGACTAGTGATTAGTTGGCTTGTGATTATTTGACTTGTGATTATTTGACTTGTGATTAGTTGACTAGTGATTAGTTGACTGGTGATTAGTTGACTGGTGATTAGTTGACTGGTGATTAGTGGGCTGGTGATTAGTTTACTGGTGATTAGTTGGCTTGTGATTAGTTGACTGGTGATTAGTTGACCGGTGATTAGTTGACCGGTGATTAGTTGATTGGTGATTAGTTGACTTGTGATTAGTTCACTGGTGATTATTTGACTTGTGATTATTTGACTTGTGATTATTTGACTTCTGATTAGTAGGCTTGTGATTAGTTGGCTTGTGATTAGTTGGCTTGTGATTATTTGACTTGTGATTATTTGACTTTTGATTAGTTGACTGGTGATTATTTGACTGGTGAATTTTTGACTTGTGATTATTTGACTTGTGATTAGTAGACTTGTGATTAGTTAGCTTGTTATTAGTGGGCTTGTGATTAGATGACTGGTTATTAGTTGACTGGTGATTAGTTGACTGGTGATTAGTTGAGATTGTGATTAGTTGACTGGTGATTAGTTGACTTCTGCTTAGTTGGCTGGTTATTAGTTGAATTGTGATTTGTTGACTGGACCTGAATCAAGCATTCTGTTTTTTTTTTCTACGCACCATCTTTCTTACGATATGAATCAACTTGTACTAAGAAGAGTAAACATCCAATGGGACCAAGCGTTATGTTAAACACAATCACAATGATTATAAGATCGTTAGAAGATTGAAGTTTAGTTAGGCAATCATATCAGATCATGACCCAGAATTATGCATGTGTACCTTTAGCGACCAGACATTTTACCAGCATTAAAATGGTTTCTGCCCCCCACCCCACACGCACAAACACGCCACACGCACCCCCACACACACACATGCACACTTATAAACGATCGATCTCTCTGTTGTACAAATGAGATGAAAATACAAAAAGATTGTATTGATTATTCTTAGCATACAATTATCAGACAATGTTAAAGTGGAAACAAAACATGTCTTTCCTGGCAATTATATTACGAAAAAAAATAATGAAATATGATCGCAAATAATTTCATTTTTTTTTTCTGTAGAATCGCAATCTTCCTGAGTTATTTTCAACTCTATCTGCCCTGTGTCCGGTGAGTGTGTGCCATAGCGTCCTGCTTGATGCAACTTCCAGAGTGGAACAAGACATGAGCAAGTAAAAGATAGGGGAAAATAGAAGATAAGTAACAGCACAAGATAGGGACCAGTAGAAGATAAGTGCCAGTACAAGATAGGGACCAGTAGAAGATAGGTGCCAGTAAAAGATAGGGACCAGTAGAAGATAAGTGCCAGTAAAAGATAGGGACCAGTAGAAGATAAATGCCAGTAAAAGATAGGGACCAGTAGAAGATAGGTGGCAGTAAAAGATAGGGACCAGTAGAATATAGATGCCAGTAAAAGATAGGGACCAGTTTAAGATAAGTGCCAGTACAAGATAGGGACCAGTAGAAGATAAGTGCCAGTACAAGATAGGGACCAGTAGAAGATAGGTGCCAGTAAAAGATATGGACCAGTAGAAGATAAGTGCCAGTAAAAGATATGGACCAGTAGAAGATAAGTGCCAGTAAAAGATAGGGACCAGTAGAAGATAAATGCCAGTAAAAGATAGGGACCAGTAGAATATAGGTGCCAGTAAAAGATAGGGACCAGTAGAAGATAAGTGCCAGTACAAGATAGGGACCAGTAGAAGATAAATGCCAGTAAAAGATAGGGACCAGTAGAAGATAGGTGCCAGTAAAAGATAGGGACCAGTAGAAGATAAGTGCCAGTAAAAGATAGGACCAGTAGAAGATAAATACCAGTAAAAGATAGGGACCAGTAGAATATAGGTGCCAGTAAAAGATAGGGACCAGTAGAAGATAAGTGCCAGTAAAAGATAGGGACCAGTAGAAGATAAATGCCAGTAAAAGATAGGGACCAGTAGAATATAGGTGCCAGTAAAAGATAGGGACCAGTAGAAGATAAGTGCCAGTACAAGATAGGGACCAGTAGAAGATAAATGCCAGTAAAAGATAGGGACCAGTAGAAGATAGGTGCCAGTAAAAGATAGGGACCAGTAGAAGATAAGTGCCAGTAAAAGATAGGACCAGTAGAAGATAAATACCAGTAAAAGATAGGGACCAGTAGAATATAGGTGCCAGTAAAAGATAGGGACCAGTAGAAGATAAGTGCCAGTAAAAGATAGGGACCAGTAGAAGATAAATGCCAGTAAAAGATAGGGACCAGTAGAAGATAGGTGGCAGTAAAAGATAGGGACCAGTAGAATATAGGTGCCAGTAAAAGATAGGGACCAGTTTAAGATAAGTGCCAGTACAAGATAGGGACCAGTAGAATATAAGTGCCATACAAGTTAGTGGCCAATAGAAGATAAGTACCAGTAAAAGAAAAGGTGCAACAGAAGACTTATACCAGTGCACGATATTTTCCAGTGTAGGACACGAAAAAATCCCCCCCCCCCAACTCGAAAAGTCCATGACGATTTCCCCAAAGAACAACTACATGCCTGGGAACGTGTGTGCCCCAATCAACCCCATTGATTCAATTTATCCCTTTTGGTTG
This sequence comes from Lymnaea stagnalis, assembly GCA_964033795.1. Taxonomy (NCBI): domain Eukaryota; kingdom Metazoa; phylum Mollusca; class Gastropoda; family Lymnaeidae; genus Lymnaea; species Lymnaea stagnalis. The sequence continues at coordinate 804,757 of CAXITT010000206.1, forward strand.
ACCTCCAGGTGACAAGGCTGCTCGAGCGGACAAGAAAGAGGAACACTGAAGACCTGAGAATAACCACCCCCCCCCCAACCTGTTTAGTAGACGTACGGACCACTCAGTAAGTTGAATGCAATCTCCTGTGTTAAAGCGGACCCTGAATGTCAAATGCAGCACACTATTTGAAACATACCCGCGTATCTCAAACCCTCCGGTATGTCTTCAACGTACCTAACATCTAAGTTGAATAACATGTGCAAGATATGCGCCATTTCTGAGATATGTGTATTTCTTCTAGAGTGCCCCCCCCCCCTTTTTTTTTTCCACCCCCTGAACGTGAATCTGCTTGGACAATGGTGCCGCGATACGTTCCTATCCCAAAACTAATTCAACGTGTCAGTTCAAGTCTTTTTTATTATTTTTTAACAAGTATGGCTTCAACGTACCTAACCTCTAAGTTGAATAACATGTGCAAGATATGCCCCCTTTCTGAGATATGTGTATTTCTTCTAGAGTGCCCCCCCCCCCTTTTTTTTTTCCACGCCCTGAACGTGAATCTGCTTGGACAATGGTGCCGCGATACGTTCATATCTCAAAACTAATTCAACGTGTCAGTTCAAGTCTTTTTTATTATATTTTAACAATTGCCAAGCAGTTTATAAATGGCGACATTTTGGCGTGGTAGATGATGACCTTGTACAGGCAGTCGGATAAAATCGTTAAACATCGCTTGCACGGTAGGCTTAAAAAAAAATATATATATTATTTTTAAAGTATTTCTTTTATAATAAAAAAATTATTTACAGGATGTAAATGAACTTCAAGTGCAAATACATCTTGCAGGATAACATCCTTCGTTCATTCAAAAGGTGATAGTCTGTGGGGTACAAGCCATACAATCCTGCCTTTAACAACGACCGACAATTACATAACAATTTATTGAGTGCAGGAAATTTCCGACAGAAAAACGATTATCTAACCCTTTTTTGTTGTTGTTGATTATTTCTTGATGAAAAATATAAAAGAAAATGATTTCACGAGTACGACGATTTCTGAAAATGAATAGTATCCCCCCTCCCCCGGGGGGGGGGGGGGGTGGGCCCCCCCCCCCCCCCCCCCCCCTCCCCCCCGCAGTGCAATGGTGATCAGATCGATGCATCGCGTGCTCTACATAAACGGTAAGGAATAACTTGACAAAAAAATGTAACGAAATGAAACAATGGCCGCCCCGGGAGATCGATACACTGGAATGACGTCTGCCTGCAGGCCCACTCCAGTGCTGACACACGTTTAGTAGGTACAACACTGCTGTACATGCTCGGTGGACCGTCCCGGGAAGAGGGAGGTGGAGGGGGTGAGGTTTTTTTTTTGGGTGGGGTCACAAAACATCTGGAATCAATGCAACACAGACTATCTCATCTCCCCCTCCCCTCACTATGTCATATATTACGGTGCTTCTCAAACATTTTGAGCTTACAGGCCAGTTGGAATGATCCCCAGTCAAGAAAGCTTCTAATCCCATCTGATTCGCTTGTTGTATATTTTCTGTCTTTCAACATTTTTCACCCGTGCATCGGTAACTCAGGTCTCCTTGAGCACCAGTTTGAGCACAGTTGGTATAATGCATTTCTTGAGTGTAACCTAATAAAAGACACCACATGATTAATAATTCGGAAAGCCCTTGTGTATGATCCTTTTTTTGATTACGCTAAAAAGACGTTCAATATTGCTTAACACGTAACACTTAAAAAAAATTGAATTGCTATGTTTTTCAATCAATGTTTTTTGTTTTTTTTAAATTTCTTTCTTCTCTTTTTCTAATGTAATTCTTGTGTCATTTGACGTCTTGTGTAAGGAGATAGATGGGGGGCCATTGCAAAGTTTCTACTTACACAAATCCTCTTAAGATGAAGAGGGAGATAATTGATAGAAAATTAAAACCCTTGCCTTTTAATTTATTACTTCCCCTCATCATAATATTTACTTTGATAACCAGATGGATGATACAAATGATAAACAGAATAATTCATTTTAAACTCGTCAGGGGCTTCTGAACTGTGTAACACATTGAACAAACTTAGATGCATTGCTGAAATTGAATGCATCTCTTTCTGTGAATTGCGCTATTCTGTTTGGCTACATCATACGATACCTCCTGCTTTTACTCTTAGTATCGCCTGGTTCAACCTGGGGTACCTAGTGGTTGCCTACAATGTTCAAAGTTTGAGAATGGCTCAGTTTTTTTGTCATTATTTTGCCGACTAGCGTTAACAAGCCACAAAAATTGAGTCATAAGAAAAAAAATAATAATAAAAGCGACCAGCTTCGATTCCCTTTAAAATGATTGATTGATTTTAAACATAAATTATGTAGCTTCGTCGTTCCCACAGATTTGATGATGGATCTGATGATGGATCTGATGATGGATCTGATGATGGATCTGATGATGGATCTGATGATGGATCTGATGATGCATCTGATGATGGATCTGATGATGGATCTGATGATGGATCTGATGATGGATCTGATGATGGATCTGATGATGGATCTGATGATGGATCTGATGATGGATCGTCTGTTAAGTAAAACATCGCTCCAATAACATCCTTCCCTCCTGCCAAGCCAAAACTATCTTACTCCATTATATATTTTATATTATCCTAAGCACGATCACCAAAGCTGCTTGTATGATCCATATAGTGTGCTAGGACAGGACATGAAACGTAATATCAAATGTGTGAGCAACAGCAATGAAGGATAAAGCGGTCTCAAGCTGACGCTCGAACGCCCCGAATGTATACAGTAACGTTTCATAAGTATACCCCTTAACAAGGTAAGTGATGTAATCTTATCGTAAGTGTTTATTGCTTACTAGAGATTTATAGAGACGTTTTAATTTTCTAACATATCGTTAGAAGACCAGCATTGTACATGTGTGTGTGTGCGTGGATGTGTGTGTGTGTGTGGGGTGTGTGCACGTGTGTTTCTGCGTGGATGTGTGTGGGGGGGTGTGCGTGCACGTGTGTGTGTGTGTGTGTGTGTGCATGACATCAAAACATCATGACGTCTTGAATACCCATTCCAACAGATTGTATCGACCCGGGGGGGGGGAGGGCGTTCACGTCGTTATGACGTCATGGTAGCAATGATTTAATTGTGCGCTGTACGTCACCGAGGCTTGCAGACTAACTGATCGGCTCGTCCTAACACAAGCTCGTATGATGTTATTATGTGATTAGGCTGCTCACCTGATTGTCTAGTTGTGGGGTTAGGAAATGTGTGTGGGGGGGGAGGCGAGATGTTGGACCACCGGAGACACAATCATGCCACTAAATGCATGGCTATTTGTATAATACGTGTGTGATTAGGCTGCTGACTTGATAGTCTAAGTGTGGGTAGTTTGACGGGGTAAAAAAAAAAGGGGGGGGGGCATATTAGACAACCAACTGTGTCTTTAAATGCATGTCAATTTATCAAATGGAAACGTTTTTTTTTATGAACATGTTCGTGTGCAATTAGTTTACCCTATTATTTTCGAGATTCACTTAGGTTAACAGAGAAAATGTAGAAAGGATCTCAAACACCCAAAATGACCAGCTCAGGCCTGGGGGCTACCAGGCGTTGGTGTCCCATGGCAGCGCCAGGCTCTGACAATGTCGCTGTGCTGGCATATTCTATTGATTCAAAACCTAACACTTTTTACACTTGTTTCTTTGTGATTGGAAACTAAGCTATTTTTTTAAGACAGAAAATGTGTCACATCTGTGATCTTGCCCTCGCACCGCCCTTTCCCCATGGTCCTCATCCATGAAACTCCAAGAAATAGGATATTGGAAAGGCTTATCTAACGGAAGCCTACCAGCGAGCTTCAATCTGTCGCAGGTGCAATTAATGGAATAGTATCAAATTACGAAAAAGTGTATTATTTCAGATAGCTTCATTGCAAAGTGTACCCTTACAAAAAAAAAACAAAAAAAAAAAATATTTTCATCGCAGGTGTCTTCGCAATTTTCGATATAAGCTTATTGGAACACTTTGTTTTGTGGGTAAAAATATATCATTCATGACCAAATGTATCCACACGTGTCAAGGTGTGTAAGTTCTTTTGCGGTCTTTGATAGCAATAGTGCTGTTCCATAGGGTGACTTTAGTTTGACCTACGGGCCTAAAGTCAAACGCATTTAAAAAAAAAATTAGTTAAATATACATTTTTTTCAGAAATTTTCCCTGGGGTGGGGGGGGGCACTTCGGATTTTTCGGGGGGAAGGCAGTGCCAGTTGATTTATTGTTGGACATATTGTTGCTCCGCGGGGGGCACTTGGCTTTCCCCAGGGGGGGCAGTGCCCCCCGGAGATATAGCTAAAAGAAACCCTGGGGGTGGTTACCAATGATTTGAACTGAGGATTAATACATACTGAATCACAGATCGGGCATCTATTTAAAATCATCCGTTATAACTTGGGCGTTTTTATCATGTGACCAGTGGACCCATAGTGGGTCCGTGAAATGGTCTAGGTGGGTCCTTTGGGCCAACGATCCTGTCCCGTGGACCCATAGTGGGTCCGTGAAATGGTCTAGGTGGGTCCTTTGGGCTAACTATCCTGTCCCGTGGACCCATAGTGGGTCCGTGAAATGGTCTAGGTGGGTCCTTTGGGCCAACGATCCTGTCCCGTGGACCCATAGTGGGTCCGTGAAATGGTCTAGGTGGGTCCTTTGGGCTAACTATCCTGTCCCGTGGACCCATAGTGGGTCCGTGAAATGGTCTAGGTGGGTCCTTTGGGCTAACTATCCTGTCCCGTGGACCCATAGTGGGTCCGTGAAATGGTCTAGGTGGGTCCTTTGGGCCAACTATCCTGTCTTCCCTTATTATCTACATAAATGAAACTGTTTTTCTAAGTAGCGAAACGAGCCATTACAGTGACTGGCAACAAGGGTCCATCGTCCCATGAACAGTCGGTTACTGGAAATTTGATCGAAAGACATTTCGTCGACGGGAAAATTCATCGAAGGAAATTTGATCGAACGGAAATTTGGTCGAATCTTTTTTTTTTCAGTTCACACGTTAAAATTTTGCGTCAAAATTATTATTAGTATAGTGCGTTCAAAAAGAAATTTGACGACTGTCCATGGGACGAAAAATGTTAAGAACCCCTGGTTGAGCTCGATCGCTTAACAGAAGAAGAAAAAAATCAAACCAAAATCCAATTTTACCGCCTTTTCGGAACCACTCTATTCATCTCCTGAGTGAAGGCCCCTCAAACAACCACTTATAATTGATTGACACGGCACTGGAAAAGGGAAATAATTGGGCTTAATTTCTACCCCCCCCCCCTCTGGGGTAATGGTTTAATTTCTACCCCACTCTCACTGGGGTAATGGTTCCCATAAGCTGGAAATAGATCCAGGTAATTTCGGTTTTGGACAAAATAAACATGGGAGGAAACCGCGCTCGTCAAGTATTTCAAGGGAGACAACAAGGTCAGGTGGATTTTTTTTTTTTGGATAGGGGTCTGGGCAGGGTTAGAGATCTGTTAATCAATACATAGAACGATCTGTGGCGTCATGGGTAATTGTTTAATTTTACTTGGTAACGAAGCATGAACAAAACCACAACAAAAAAAAAAACAACTTGGCGCGTTGCCTAAAGATGAGACAAACTCAGAGACAAACCAACATCATGTCTTCACATGCTCGGGACAGACAGGAAGAGAGTTGTCAGAACGCATTACCCAGAGACTACGGAACAGATCCTGAAAACACTGGTGACTATAACATTATATTATAGGAAAATGGTGGCATCTGCCGGTGCTAAGATTCCATACGTTAAAGAAAAGGTATAATGTTAAACTTGCCATCAGATGATCTTCGTGGGACATACAGGCCGTACGAGACAGGGGCGTACCCAGGGGGGATTTGGTGCCCATGGCTGAAGGGTGTTTCGAAGTATTTTTTTTTTTTGTAATTTGCTTTAGCCATTGCTCAATTTTTAGGGCCACCATTGAAGAGTTTTTAGTGCATAAGGACTATAAAATTCAAAAGATAGAAAAACTATACTGGATGTATACTGTATTGTGCATTGCGAATTTGCGCATTGTAAATTTTGAGAGTGTTGTGAATAACTATTGTATTAATATTGATATAATCAGGCTATTATTTACAAAATTCCAGAGATAGGTTTTTAGGGTCACGGAATCTAAATCTTAGGCATACACATCTGCATCTGGATCCAGAACATCATACGATTTAAAAAAAACCAACAACATGTAATCACTATAGACTTTCCTAAGATTTTTTCTTCAAAAAAACCCCCCCATAAACTTCTGAGTCCATTAACCAAAGAAAAAGGAAATGAATTAACTCATGAAATCACAATGTTTCGTGTAAATCCTTTAAAAATGGAATATCGAGCAAAAGGGGGAGTGGGGGGGGGGGATCTGCACATTTGACCTTGGGTACGCAACTGGAAACGGACAAGTGAGGCAGAATAACTGACCCACAGACAGAAGGATTGAAAGACGGACTAAAAGATGGACGGATGGAAAGATGACCAGATCGGATTGTCGTACCGCTATACACAAAAATGTATCGCACCTGTTAATCATTCACAATTATTCATCACATCCATCTGTATTACACAGTGATTTATCATACAATTTTCTTATAAAATACCGATCGCACCTATTTATTTTACACAATAATTTACCACACCTTTGTGTCATTCACAATAGTTGTCCCCACCTGTCTTGTTAAAAGCCAATAGCCGTTCGACGTTGACTGTTAAGCTCAATAAATGCGCCACGCTTCAATGTTGCCTGTTAGTGTCGTCACGCCAGCTTGTGTCAACTAGATACTGGACGGCTCTAACAATTGAGCCGAGGCTGCTCTCGGGGATTACGTTAACGTGAACATTCGTGCAGCAAGCGCCTATCATCATGTGCAACTGAACAACTTTAGCATCATACAACAAGCGCCTATCACCGTATGCAACCGAACAACTTTAGCATCATACAACAAGCGCCTATCACCGTATGCAACCGAACAACTTTAGCATCATACAACAAGGGCCTATCACCATATGCAACCGAACAACTTTAGCATCATACAACAAGCGCCTATCACCGTATGCAACCGAACAACTTTAGCATCATACAACAAGCGCCTATCACCGTATGCAACCGAACAACTTTAGCATCATACAACAAGCGCCTATCACCGTATGCAACCGAACAACTTTAGCATCATACAACAAGCGCCTATCACCGTATGCAACCGAACAACTTTAGCATCATACAACAAGCGCCTATCACCGTATGCAACCGAACAACTTTAGCATCATACAACAAGGGCCTATCACCATATGCAACCGAACAACTTTAGCATCATACAACAAGCGCCTATCACCATATGCAACCGAACAACTTTAGCATCATACAACAAGCGCCTATCACCGTATGCAACCGAACAACTTTAGCATCATACAACAAGCGCCTATCACCGTATGCAACCGAACAACTTTAGCATCATACAACAAGCGCCTATCACCATATGCAACCGAACCACCTTCTCTTTAATGTAACGCGTTCTAAAATTTAATTTTGACCCACTGGGATTTCTTATACATATTTAGCTTCTGGTGTGTCCTTCCCCTTACTCTACATGTTTTATATTAATAGTCCTGGGGTTTATAAAAAATGGTGACCCGCAGGGAGCGTCATTCGTGACGGCTGAACTCTCGGGGAGTAAAAGGGTGGAACAGTTTAATTTAGGCCGAGGTGACTATTTTATTAATCCATATAGAACCACAGGTATGGTGTAGGACTCTCTGTAGGACTTTCTTTAGTAATGTCTGTAGGACTGTCTGTGGGAGTGCCTGTAGGACTGTCTGTAGGACTCTCTGTAGGACTCTCTGTAGGACTGTCTGTAGGACTATCTGTAGGAATGTCTGTATGACCGTCTGTGGGAGTGCCTGTAGGACTGTCTGTAGGACTCTCTGTAGGACTATCTGTATGACTGTCTGTAGGACTATCTGTAGGAATGTCTGTATGACCGTCTGTGGGAGTGCCTGTAGGACTGTCTGTAGGACTCTCTGTAGGACTATCTGTATGACTGTCTGTAGGACTATCTGTAGGAATGTCTGTATGACCGTCTGTGGGAGTGCCTGTAGGACTGTCTGTAGGACTCTCTGTAGGACTATCTGTATGACTGTCTGTAGGACTATCTGTAGGAATGTCTGTATGACCGTCTGTGGGAGTGCCTGTAGGACTGTCTGTATGACTGTCTGTATGACTATTTGTAGGAATGTCTGTATGACCGTCTGTGGGAGTGCCTGTAGGACTTTCTGTAGGACTCTCTGTAGGACTGTCTGTGGGATTATCTGTAGGACTTTTGTTCAAAGGCCGGCAGGTATGGTACAGGACTGTCCGTCCGCCTATAATTTTAAGACCGGCAGGTAGGATGTAAGACTGTCTGTAGGAATATTATTAAATGTATGCATATAATGTAGAAAATGAGAAGTTATCTCTTTTTGTTTGTAACGATTGAACCCATCAGATATTCTCTCAAAATATCCCCACCCAGTGTAAAAAAAATTGCACCCGGTTAAGCCCTGGGTTTGACTAATGTTCCTGCAGCGGTATCTGTTGTCAATCAAATCTAATCGACATTTGTTGTCTTTAAATACTGGGAATAATGAACCAGGTTCTAAAAAGAAAACAGTTACATAGCATTGATTTATTGATTGATTACGTATGATCCCCAAAAGCTTTAAGCACTTTACCTTTTTTTTTTTTCATTGTTTTAGCGTAATTTCAGATTAAATTGTGAACAATTTGTGACATGGTTTGGGGAGTGACATGTATCTGGGGGAGATTGGGTGGTGGGGCAGTGACATGTGCTGGGGGGGGGGGGGGGG
>CAXITT010000206.1:817921-837825 GCA_964033795.1 Lymnaea stagnalis
TAAATTATAGGCCGTCCTTGCCTCTGGTAAATTCTCCCCACCCTTATTCCCCCCCTGGTGCCCACCTATCCCCCTCCTACACCAATGAAGTCACCACCACACCACCCCCACCCCCACCCCCCCCCCCCCAAACAAGCTTCAAGAAGATATCGCTATAACACTCACTGGCTTAAAGTTGCAGCTATTTTATCATTTAGTCCAACATTGTATGCGGCATTAACAGGATACATCATCAACATAATACAGCATCAACAAGATACGGCATCAACAAGATACAGCATCAATAAGATACGGCATCAACTAGATGCAGCATTAACAAGATAAGGCATCAACACGATACAGCATTAACAAGATACGGCATCAACACGATACAGCATTAACAAGATGCGGCATCAACAAGATACAGCATCAATAAGATACGGCATCAACTAGATGCAGCATTAACAAGATACGGCATCAACACGATACAGCATCAGTAAGATACGGCATCAACACGATATAGCATCAATAAGATACGGCATCAACACGATACAGCATCAATAAGATACGGCATCAGCACGATACAGCATCAATAAGATACGGCATCAACACGATACAGCATCAATAAGATACGGCATCAACACGATACAGCATCAATAAGATACGGCATCAACACGATACAGCATCAATAAGATACGGCATCAACACGATACAGCATCAATAAGATACGGCATCAACACGATACAGCATTAACAAAACCGTTCTGGGAGTAAAGTCCATTGGTGTTGTTTTCTAGTATTTGTCGCACATTTTTTTATTCACATGTGTTTAATGTTTTATCAATTAACTCTCTTTGAAGAAGTGACTTGATTGTTTTTTTTATTATTACGCGACTACAGTGGTGTAGAAAACGGGTGAAGGGGAGGGCCGGTTCGCCCTGCTCCGGTCTTCTTAAAATTTTATAGAGGTGCGGCATTTTCGGCCAACTGCAGAGCTTTTTCAGGAAAAAGGGTGGCAAAAATCTTAGCCTGCCGCAGGTGGCACTCACATGGCAACTGCATGGCAAGCCGGGTCAATTTGGATATTTTGTGAGTTTTAAAAAAAATCTAAACAATAAATTTTAGTGAAGATAAATCAGAGTTTTGTTAACTTAATTGTGTGTGTGTGTTAACCCGTTTAAAAGCCAAGACCGCCGTATTTTTAAACATCCACATAGGACATCCGGTCGGAGCAATATTGTCTTTTGTCAATATCAATTAAATACACTGGACATAATCTTCTTAAAACTTATCCACACCATCTGCTTCGGCGTACAGCTCAGAATAAATTTTAAGACCACTCCGCAGACGATCGGGTGCAGGACGCTATTGAACAGCTACACATACAGCTTGTAGCGCTAATATTAACATCTGACAAACTGCGTTTTTGGCAGAGAGATGTGCTGCGGGTAGTTCGCAATTGTGCATATACTTCAGTTTTAAAACTGGCGCTAGAACATTTCGTTTGTTTTGCCTACGACTCACTCAACCATCAATTCAGTACAATCGTCTCCACGTGACGTCATGCTAATACAGTAGTGTGGAACATCCTCGTCTGGTTGCACACCAAGGCCCATCGCTTGTAACTGTCTTCGAACGGGAATACCAACCTGAGATCTTGGTCAACAGCACAATAAATTATCTAAGCTTCAATACTAACCAACATGATTGTGGTTCCAGGGCTGGCTGGTCCTACGGTTGCTGGCCCTACGGGTTGCTGGCCCTACGGTTGCTGGCCCTACGGTTGCTGGCCCTACGGTTGCTGGCCCTACGGTTGCTGGCCCTACGGGTTGCTGGCCCTAAGGTTGCTGGCCCTAAGGTTGCTGGCCCTACGGTTGCTGGCCCTACGGTTCCTGGCCCTACGGAGCTGGCCCTACGGTTGCTGGCACTACGGTTGCTGGCCCTACGGTTGCTGGCCCTACGGGTTGCTGGCCCTAAGGTTGCTGGCCCTAAGGTTGCTGGCCCTACGGTTGCTGGCCCTACGGTTGCTGGCCCTACGGGTTGCTGGCCCTAAGGTTTTTAATTTTTTGAAAACAAACAATGAACAATAAAGTTGTTTTCCTTAACTTATAATTGGACAGTATGAACAATTAGCCAACCGATGACATCATTTTTCCTAGCCTTCAGAACAGGAAATCTTTTCATCGCACTTTCTGTGTTTCTTCCATGGCGCCCACATGCAATGATTTCTCCTATTTTGGTAGATCATTGACAGCGCCCTAAGCACATGGCGCCCCGGGCAGCTGCCCAAGTTGTCGGTGTCTTGAGCCGACCCTGTATGATCCCATACACAAAAAACATATTTATGGGCCACACCAAAAAAACTTGAAATGATATTTTTTTAACGGGACACACACCACAATCGTACATCTCCCCTTTCATGTTATTGGATTGGCGGATTCTCCAACAACGACCGCCCTCCCCCCCCCCCCAGTCTCTCACAGACCCCTCCCTTCCCTTGCTACAAATCAATCACTCGCGGCCCCCCCTGCGATTAATATATCCGACTATGAACATATTGCTTTCTCTGTGTTCCCCCAGGTGAATAGCCGGTGGTGGGTGTGTATTATTGTAGACTTCCAGCTGACGGCAGGTGCTCACTATAAAACTCTTTCTCGCACACCGGCAGACGAAGTTTTCGTTGGTCAGCATGGACAGCACGTCGTGTGTGGTGTTGATGATGGTGGTGGCAGCCTGCTGCGCCAGCACGTTAAAATCTCAAGAAGGTGAGAATATTATTTTTTCTCGTCCCCTTCATTGTCTATTCTATCTTCTTCTTTATTTTCCTTCTTTATTGTGAGGGCCCACGATCAATAAAATTGATCCTTCTGGCTCCTACGTATCTATGTAGACAATATATACATATGGTATGTAGACACAAATATGTATGTTACGTAGAAACTTATATTTATGTTATGTAGACACGACTAATGTTATGTTGACATCTCTAATTATGTAAGAGTTATTCTGGAGTTAATAAAGTTAATTGAAGTTAGTTATATTCAGAGCTGGTTTTACAAGGAGAAAAAAAGTAAAATTATCAGTATCAGTATAAATGACATCAGTAACAATATTAGTAACAGTAACAGCACCAGTAAAAGTATCAATAATATTATCTGTAACCTTATCAGTAACAGTATCAGTAACAGTAATAGTATCTGTAACCATAACAGTAATATTATCTGTAACCGTATCAGTAGCAGTATCTGTAACCATATCACTAAGAGTTATAGTATATGTAACCGTATCAGTAACAGTTATAGTATCTGTAACAATAATAGTATCTTAAACTGTATCAGTAGCAGTAATATTATCTGTAACCGATTTAGTAACAGTAATAGTATCTGTAACCGTAATAGTAACAGTAACAGTATCAGCGACAGTGATAGTAACAGTATCAGTACTCCAGAACTTAGAATCCAGCCCGGGGTTGCACAATGTCTCGCTAAGCCACTTTTTTGTTTGGAAATATCCCGTTTCCAAAGGAGCATTAACAGTAAACAATCGTGCTCACCTCAAACAACAGTAAATATTTGATTACATTTGCAGCTCCTACAATATGTATTGAACGATCTAATTTTAGCCGAGTTTGACCTACATTGTATGACGAGCCCGACATAGCACCAACTTGTGGATTACAAATATGTTTTTGTGGTGGTTGGATTAAAAAACAGGCTAGGCCAGCAGGCTACGGTCGAAGGGTTGGCCAGGCTGTGATTGAAATGTTGGGTAGGTTGTTTTTATAAACGTTGGTCAGGTTTTTTTTGAAGGGTTGGCCAGGTTGTTGTTGAAGGGTTGGCCAGATTGTTGTTGAAAGGTTGGCCTGGTTGTTGTTGAAGGGTTGGCCAGGTTGTTGTTGAAGGGTTGGCCAGGTTGTTGTTGAAGGGTTGGCCAGGTGTTTGTTGAAGGGTTGGCCAGGTGTTTGCTGAAGGGTTGGCCAAGTTGTTGTCAAAGGGTTGGCCAGGCTGTGATTGAAATGTTGGGTAGGTTGTTTTTATAGACGTTGGTCAGGTTTTTTTTGAAGGGTTGGCCAGGTGTTTTTTGAAGGGTTGGCCAGGTGTTTGTTGAAGGGTTGGCCAGGTGTTTGTTGAAGGGTTGGCCAAGTTGCTGTTGAAGGGTTGGCCAGGTGTTTGTTGAAAGGTTGGCCTGGCTGTTGTTTAAGAGTTGACGAGATGTTGATGAAGTGTTGGCCATTTTGTTTTTGAAGGGGTTGGCTAGGTTTTTGTTGAAGTTTTCGCCAGGTTGTTTTCAAAGGGTTGGCCAGGTTGTCGTTAAAGGGTTGGCCAGGTTGTGTTCAAACGGTTGGCAAGGTTTTCGACAATGGGTTGGCCAGGTTGTGGTCAAAGGGTTGGCCATGTTGTGGTCAAAGGGTTGGCCAGGTTGTGGTCAAAGGGTTGGCCAGGCTGTTGTCAAAGGGTTGGCCAGGGTGTGGTCAAAGGGTCGGCCAGGTTGTGGTCAAAGGGTTGCCAGGGCACACCCCTCCTTTACCACGTGTCTGTTGTGACTTCCATTTTTTATAATGATTTAAAGGTATACAAGGATTCCTTTTGTCTTAATATTTTATAATGGTTGGACAATATGTAGTTCAACTTTTTTTCAATAAAATTATTCTTAAGCAATTCTTTTTTTGTAAGCTTGGGAAAATATCCAGAGTAGTTAGCTGTTCAGTGAATGAGCCAACCTGATTGTATTAAGTAAAAGATCCGGCCTGGGCGTAATAAGTAAATGAGCCACCCTTATGGTATTAAGTAAATGAGCCAAGCTGATGGTATTGCGTCATTGAGCCAACCTGAGCGTATTAAGTAAATGAGATAACCTGAGGGTATTGAGTAAATTAGCGACCCTGAGGGTGTTACGTAAATGAGCCAACCTGATGGTATAAAGTAAATGATCCAGCCTGAGGATGTTAAGTAAATGAGCCACCCCAAGGGTATTAAGTAAACGAGCCCAAATGAGAGTATTAAGTAAATGAGATACCCTGACGGTACTAAGTAAATGAGCCACCATGATGGTATAAAGTAATTGAGCCAACCTGAGGGTTTTAAATAAACGAGCCAACCTGAGGGTATAAATTAAATGATTTCCCCTGACGGTAATAAGTAAATGAGCCAATCTATGGATATTAAGTAAATGTGCCTGCCGTATTCTCCTCTAGATGTTCATGTTCACAAATGTTCTAATTCTATAATGATCCTTCTCCTAAAGGTTTCACGAATCGTGAGACAATTCCTGGAATAGTTGTTGTTATAGTGTATCCAAAACTGAACGCATCCTTGATCGACTGAGATGAACTATAATATCTACTTCATATTACAAAATTACGATTTTGCACCAATTGTCTCCATCCACTTGCAGCCACCATAATTCTATTCCCCAGATCCCCCGTGCATTGTGGGAGCCATCGAGTGTAACGGCGCCGAGAACTATGCCAGGAAGCTCACGTGGCACCAGAACACGTACTGCTGTGGTGCACTCGGTTACCCGTTCTTCGTCAAGACCCCTGAGGGTACCAAAAAATGTGTCTGCCAATGACCCGGCAATGCGCTCGTCAACCGCTTCGACAAGACAGGTCAGTGTGAGCATGACGTCAAGTTTCCGTTGTGATCTCTCCCCTTCCACCCCTTTCCGGTATTTACTTTGATTTGCTACACACTTTTTATTTATAGGCTTCGGTTGGCAAATGTGTGTGCAGCGGCTTCTTAGTGTGTGTGTGTGTGTGTGTGTGTGGGCCTTTGGGTTCAAAGTCCAACGGTGTGATGTATGTTATAATAAGTGCTTGCGACTAACCCCGGATATGGGACTCTTAAAATAGATAACTTCGAATACGTCATTTTTAGTATATCATATAAGACAGTATATCTTAAAATATCATAAAAAGCATTTCTTATTGTCCCAACCTTTCTTTATTAAACGTTCAGAAATATTTTTTTTAAGTTGTTTTTTTTAAAAATGATTTGGTTATTGTATCTTAGGGCATTTCACTAAGACGTCAAAAATCCAGATTAAATCGTCAAAAAAAAATAAAAAAATCTAGTGACTAAGCATAAAAACGTGATTTAATTTGAACGCATTTTCATGTCTGAACATACCAACAAAACAAACAAACAAAACACATGTTTAGGGGGCCCCTCTTTGACAGCAACATTTCACCAGTCATTTTTGTAAACCGTCAGCTCAAATTTTACCAACACTTGAAAGATGCGGATAGGTCGACAACCAGGGTGTGGGTGGGGAGTGTGTGGGGGGGGGGTGTGGGTGGGGAGTGTGGGGGGTGTGGGGGGGTTGGGATTGGGGGGCAAACAAGACTGAGTCCGGATTATCAGCGCCTTACATTAATTTGAAAAGAAAAGTTTCATTTTATTTCTGGGGATCGCATGACCCCAAAAGGTCGTTAACGAAGGTCGACAACCAGGGTGTGGGTGGGGAGTGTGTGGGGGGGGGCGTGGGTGGGGAGGGTGGGGGGTGGGGGGGGGTTGGGATTGGGGGTCAAACAAGACTGAGTCCGGATTATCAGCGCCTTACATTAATTTGAAAAGAAAAGTTTCATTTTATTTCTGGGGATCGCATGACCCCAAAAGGTCGTTAACGTCTGAAGATGTGTGATCCATTGTCAGAAAATCGGATCCTGAAACCTTATTTGTCTCATTTATCAAACACTCAATGCACTAGGATTACTTTTAGCTTTTTTTTAAATGTGCTTTGTGTTAACAATTATTGTTTTCCTTGGTTCAAATCCGATTCAGTTGTTGAACCCACTTTAACATCCTTTCACAGGTCGGCTGAGGCGTCTGATGTACTCTGAGTAAAAACAGAAATTAAATTTGCTTCAACCGATATGCCAGCCATGTGTTTGTGTTTTGCTCATTTCCGCTGGACTTGCAAAGGTTGTAGTATACCAGAAACTTACCCGCCAAAAAATGACGGTTGCAATGGGTTAACGTCCCTTCTACTTCTATTAAATTACATGGCAAAACATGCAAGCAAGTAAAGAGGTCGTTCGCAAATTACGTCACGCTCAAGGGGGGGGGGGGTCGAGAATATGTGACACTTTGTGACAGTGGGATGGGGGATTTGTGACGTCACTTTTTTTTTTTTCCTTTTTTTTGTTTTTTTAATCTAAAGTTTTCCAATTTTGAAATTTTTTTTATTCAATTAATTTTAAAAACATTAATTTGAGGTCGAAATTGAATCAGGTATTACAGATACTATGAAACTCAGTTTTCCAATAATACTACATCTCAATCCATTATGGGAAATTTTTAAAGAATAAAATAAAAACTTAGTTTAGTTATGAAAGTTGTATGTATGTTTTGAAATTTTTCATGTCTGACGTGACACTGGGGGGGGGGGGGGGTTTTGTGACAGAGGGGGTCTAAGAAGGGCATTTTAGGGTGACGTAATTTACGAACGACCCCTAACGCCCTTTATAAGAATCCCATTGAAATTTTTCATGTCTGGCGTGACACTGGGGGGGGGGGGAGGTTTTGTGACAGAAGGGGTCTAAGAAGGTCATTTTAGCGTGACGTAATTTACGAACGACCCCTAACGCACTTTATAAGAATCCCAGATGGTGCTAACTTCTGGGAATTTTATTTTCAAAGACTTTTTTTTTTTTTGCACCTATCGAAGACAGCATGAAGACAGCACAAAGGATACAACAAAGATGATTTTTTTTTTTTATAAATGCCGCCTAAAGCTATTGCCCCATTTATCCTATGTAATGTTTTTATTTATTGTATCTATTTTTATATCTCAAATTTTAATTTTTAGTAAAGTAGGAGTAGTCGTTTTACTGTTGTTGGTTTTTTTTTCGGACACTGTCCGATATTTACCTGTGTTTCACTGAGTTCAACATTTAGCCTACCAGTTTCACAAACTCCTATTCTAAAATGGTTTAAAAAAACAAAAAAAACAATAGAAACTGTTACAGCCTAAGTTCAAATGTAAAAGAAAAAAAAAGTTTCCAAACCATTTTAACGGACAACCCCGGATGATGACGTCATTAACATCTGGAGACAACCAGAGAAGGCCCTAAATTTATCATTTAAATCTATTTTCTAATGATTTAAACACAGAAAAAATTGTAAGGAATAAGACATTATATAGTTACTCCCGGGCAGATGGGACTGGTTAACATTGGATGGCAACTCATCTAAGAGAAGGTAAGCGCTGCAATGAAACCCGGAGGTGGAGTCCCGTAGGTGGTGTGCCGTGGACACAATTAAAATTCCGACTGCTCCTGCGACGTGGCATGCATAAAATGCACGTCGACGCACAAGAAACAGTGCTGGTCATCGGCTGTGTCCTGGTCTATTTCCGGTCGTCTCGAATACGTCTTGCCATTCATTGGAACAAATAGGCAAAGACGAGAGAGTGAGGTTGACGAATCGGGCGATTCTCCCTAACCTTAAACGAATTACAGCTCAAGTCAATGCTACTACTCAAGTCCAAGCCTTGGTCATCTTCGCATGCGAAGGACGAACAATGATAATAATGTTGTTAAAAGTACATTGACATTACTTTTTTATGCTGAACGGACCAGAATGTACTTGTTACAGTGATTTATTTATTTTTTTTTTTCAATTTTTTCTTAGCACAGCGATTTTATATGATGCTCATGATTTGCGAGTCTGTTTTCTTGTTATTAAAAAAAAATCCTAAACATATTGCTCTAGTTAAGTGCGTGCTAACGTCCAGCTTCAACTACATGTGAAGCAAGTGTGGGCCGTGCTAAATGAAACAGGTGCCACTGTTGCTAAAATATCATAGGCCGTCAAAGTGTTAAACTGTGTCAAAGTGTTAACTGTGTCAAAGTGTTAAACTGTGTCAAAATGTTAAACTGTGTCAAAATGTTAAACTGTGTCAAACTGTTAAACTGTGTCAAAGTGTTAAACTGAATCAAAGTCAAAGTGTTAAACTGTGTCAAAATGTTAAACTGTGTCAAAATGTTAAACTGAGTCAAAGTGTTAAACTGTGTCAAAGTGTTAAGCTGTGTCAAAGTGTTAAACTGTGTCAAAGTGTTAAACTGTGTCAAAGTGTTAAACTGTGTCAAAGTGTTAAACTGTGTCAAAGTGTTAAACTGTGTCAAAATGCTAATCTGTGTCAAAGTGTTAAACTGAGTCAAAGTTAAAGTTTTAACTGTGTCAAAGTGTTAAACTGTGTCAAAGTGTTAAGCTGTGTTAAAGTGTTAAACTGTGTCAAAGTGTTAACTGTGTCAAAGTGTTAAACTGTGTCAAAGTGTTAAGCTGTGTCAAAGTGTTAAACTGTGTCAAATTGTTAAACTGTGTCAAAGTGTTAAACTGTGTCAAAGTGTTAAACTGTGTCAAAATGTTAATCTGTGTCAAAGTGTTAAACTGAGTCAAAGTTAAAGTGTTAACTGTGTCAAAGTGTTAAACTGTGTCAAAGTGTTAAGCTGTGTCAAAGTGTTAAACTGTGTCAAAGTGTTAAACTGTGTCAAAGTGTTAACTGTTTAACTTCCACGAAATCATTTAGACGTGTTACGTTAAAAGTCCATATTTTTAAAAATGCAGTTCGTGTCCTCGTAGGTCCATATGTTCGTAATGACCAACGACGAACGATTACAGCTCGGCCTGGACCTGGAGACGTGTTTGAGATCGTACTGAAGCTACTTAGATCGACTGTGAATAAAATATCGAACAGAAACATCCGAAAGGAAATGTTTCTCACTCGATATTCTTGTTTTTAAGTTACCTACCGCAGATCTCACAAGTGACGTCTCGCAAATAGTTAACTTGGTGTCGAAGTCACTGTGACAGTGGGGGGCTAAATCATCACACACACACACACACAGACAACTCCAAAATTTCAGAATTCTTTTCTTTCAAACCAAAACATGTTTTCATCCTTCAAACTTTCGAGTTTTAGTGATGTGAATTGGTTTACTGGAAAAATTAATTCTGTCGTCTTTTCTTTAGGATGTGTGACGAGCGATCTTGAGTTGTCGCGGGGCGACTGTGAGGCCATGGTTTCTTTAAAAGGTTGTTATTGCAAAGGATAATTCCTTCTTTAGGGCTGCTAATTAATTATACGGCAAAAAGTGGACACTTGGTCGGCAACAACTGGTCATTTACACAACAACAACTGGACATTTCCACAGCAACAACGAGACATTTGTATGGCTACAAATGGACATTTGCACAGCAAAAAATGCACATTTGCACGGCAAACAATGGACATTATCCCGGAAGACGTAAATGACTTGAAAATAGCTTAATCGTTTGCCTCCACATTATTGTTACGTACCGTTATAAGATTTAACAAATTGAATCATTTGTAGGGCTTTAGTTGTTAATTTGAGAATCCATGAACTCATCGTAAAACAAAAAAAATAGAAAAAAAAAGACGAACAGTGACCAGGTGGCGGCATTAAAACAGAAACCCAATTTAAGCGTGCGCCACACCTTCAGACCCTGAAGTACACGTGACATTAGAAGGTCATGATGAGTATGAAGGCGCGCGGCGGAGGGATTGTGTGGGCGAGAAAGTGTGTGTGAGAGTGTGGAGGTGTGGGCGCATGTGTGAGAGTGTTTGGCTGTGCGTTCACGGGACTGCGTGCAATCCATCTCTGTGTGTGTGGTGGCGTCTGTGTAATGTAAGGGACATGGCTGCACGTTTAAACCAATGATAACATTAAGATCTCGAAATATAAGAAAACATATATAAACATATGGTTGATGGTCACTGCAGCTGTATGATAATTAAATTGACGTCAACCTTATGATCTTATGATCATCGGTAGCCGTGAGGAAAAAATATATCAATCTAAGGGAAATAACCATGGGTAAAAAAATTTAAGTTGTTTTCCAGCAGGAGTTAGGTTCCTTTCGTCAGGTAATACTGTTTGGAGAGTATTTGGGTAGATGTTGTTATTAAATGTTTGATATTTTTGTGACGTTTTGCGCAAAATGGAATTGACGTATTATTGTGGAGTGTTTTGTTTTGTGAGTAATGGCAGTTCAAGATGTAGCTTAGTTGTGTAAGAAAGAGATTTTATTCTTAGAATATATAGTTTGTGAAGTGAAAAAATGAAACCCTTAGACAGAACGAAGCCATCGAACCTTCGGGTAGAGCCAGGTTCGTAAAACTGTTATACAATCTCCCCCCCCCCATCTTAAAATTAGTTTCATCATTAACAAAATTATGCGAGATATAAAACCTTTTGTCTTCGAGTGATTTTTTTACATCACGTGACGAGATCAAAGAGATGCCTTTGGAAATGTGGGGAAAAAATTGTTGCATGTTTTATTAACGAGGCAGTAGAAGAACAAATAGACAGGGCTTCTTAAACTTGTATGGAACACAGACCCCCTTTTCGTAGTCGAGTGATGCTTATTGAATTATAACATTAAAAAAAAAAAAAAATTCTTCGAGGATATTCTGTTACATGTAAAATGACGCATAGCTTTATATCCCAACCAGATATTAGTCGCCCAAAAGTGGCAGCGGTGGGGTGGGGGGGGGGCGTCAACTTCACATTCACTAAAGCTACTTGACAAAACATTTTCTTTTCTTTAAGTGGTGCTTACATATTAAAGAATTAATATATTTATATATCTATATATGAGCATAAGCATACATCTCTTTTGCCAAAGTTAAATTAATCCGATTTACGTATTAAAAAGAAACAACCATACTACCCGTGTTTTTTTGGTTTTTGTTTTTTGTTTTTTAAAGAAGCTAGCGTCGCGACTGTTGAACAAAAAATTACACGCAATGCACTGTTGGGGAATAATTGTATTTTCCCCGCTATTGAACTCAGCCTTACAGACATGCATACTTGCGTACAGACATTCCTACCTAAAGAATTATTATTTGTGATATTACAAAATCCTTGACAATAATTTGAGCATGCCTCATCCATCATTGGTTTTCATAAGGATACATCAACATTTTATTCCATTTCCAATTTTAGATTTATTCCGAACTAGGGCTTAACCGGGTGCAGTTTGTTCACACTGGGTCCGGGTAATTTGGGATATACCCGATGGATCCAAGTGTTACAAAAAAAAAAAGTGTTAACTTCTTATTTTCTATTATATGCAACGTATTCTACTGCCCTAAGACGACGTGAGAGTTCCATTGCCTTCGTCAACCGTTTGTGTCAAGAAATGACCCACTGATGGGAACTAGCAGTTGCCGGATCCCGGTATAGAGATGACGCTGTACAGAAACCCGTCGACAGAGAAGATACTGTCGTCCATTTTATAACAAAGACTTAAGAAACAACAGTCGCAGTATAACGAACAAAGAAACACCGTCTTTTAACAGGCTACGCAAAAGACTCACAGGCGCGCACGTGCCGGAAGTGAAAGAATGGCCCGTGACCGAATTCTGTGTGGAGTGCATCCCCAGAACAAAGATATGGGAAAGAAAACAACAGTGAAACTTGAAAAGCCAACCCATTGACCGGAGTTCAGGCGTCACGCATGAAGCTCGCTGTGAGACAGATGAACACGAACAATAACAAAATCGCGTTGCTAGTCGCTCCCCCCCCCCCTAAAGTAAAGAAAACTTTTTTAACGGAGTTCAGATAACACTGCATGGAGCTCTCTGCGTGACAACCTTATTTTACACTCAGTGCTATTAATATAAAACATGTGGAGTGGATTTTTTTTTTTTTTGACGCACCAGAAGCAAAATTTATTTAAGATATGATAATGTGTCCCAAACACTTCGGCACAATGCCCTAGAGCAGTGGTTCTCAACCTTCCAAATTCCGCTACCCTTTAATACAGTTCCCCATGTTGTGGCGACCCCAGACCCCAACCACAGAATATTTTTTTTTCCAATTTCATAAGTGTAGAGTATATGTGTTTTCCGATGATCTTTGGCCCCTGCCCCCTTCCCCCTTGAAAAGGGTCATTCGAACCTCAAGGGGGTGGCGACACCACAGGTTGAGAAACGCTGCCCTAGAGTGACCTGTGACAACTTTAATCACATTTCTTCTTGAGATCTTACATTTTCCTAACCACTTCAGTTTCAAATACATAAGTTATCTGTCTCTGCTTAAAAATGTTTGAGAGTGCCTGAACACAAACCATTATTCAGTATTATCTGCATAGTTACTTTTTATTACATCAAAGCCAGCCTCCATGATAAATTTGTCTTTCATGATATCTGCTAATTCGTTAGCCGACGAGCGCATGTTTATTGATGAGCTTTCATGAAACTTCTGTTCCATTTTTTTCTTTTTTTTGTTGTTGTGTAAAACTAAAATAGATTTCATTGATCACGATCTATTGATAATGGGGTTTTCGCTTTAATTCGGCTATTTTTAGGTATATTCGTGCATGGGAAATTACTTGAAAGGTCAAGTGTGACGTCATTCACGTAGTTTTTTATTTTGGTTGCTTTTACTTTAAAATAAAATGTTAAAGAAACTATAAAAAAGGCACGTTGATTCGAAATAATGACTAAAGGATTAAAATACTCATAATTACCCCCACCCCCCACCCCCCACCCAAAAAAACAAAAAACAACAAACAACAACTATAAAATATAAAATATAAAAGAACAACTAAATCATTTTCGAATTCTCTTTCAAGTTTCCCCTTTTTAAAAAAAATGGCCACTTCTAATAATATGATCACTAACAGAAATGCTAGGAGCGTTCAATAAACCCAATGGCCCATAATTCCTATGTGCAGAGAACCCAATGGACGATTTCTAACGCAGCCGACATGGAGGTGTTCTAGGTTGTTCGTGACCATCTAATGAAAGCACTTATCGAGGGGGGGGGGTTCTCTCTCCCTCCACCCCCCTTTTCTCCCAACCTCTTGGCCCCGTTAATGTTTACCCTTCAGTCAATGCGTCTGAAATAATATTATAGAAAAACAAGTGAAGTTGCCACAGAGCTCGCCTCGCAACCAGCGAATCGATGTCTATGGGAAATTGGAAACGATATTACAGCTAAGAGGTCTTCGTGACACTGGCTGGTTATTAACGTGAAATTGCGCACTATTGCCTTATGATATGCTCATCACAGGGGCTTAAAGGGGGGGGGGAGTGCAGAAGGGGCGTGCAGGTGCGCGCGGGTGTGCGTGTGTTTGTGTGAATTAACGTGAAATTGCGCACTATTGCCTTATGATATGCTCATCACAGGGGCTTAAAAGGGGGGGGGGGAGTGCAGAAGGGGCGTGCAGGTGCGCGCGGGTGGGCGTGGGTTTGTGTGAGTGTATGCGTTTAAGTTTCGGATATCCAGGCACCGCATGATAAAATCATCATGGTCTCGTGCAGTGGTTCTCAACATTCCTAATGCAACGACCATTTAATACAGTTCCTTACTGTTATGTAGGATGTCTTTACGTCACACTTTCCCCGTGCCGTGAACTCTAGTTGGCCCCAAATTTAGGCTGCGTTCTTATTGGGCGTGGCCTATTCCCTTTCATCTCGGCGTGTTTTCTGCCGCCACCAGTTAAACATAACTAATCTTTTCTAATAGAATTTGGTTGAAAGTTCGGGGATGGTCAAAAAAGGTAAACGATGTCTAAGTCGTTTCTGGAATGCGTCTTACGCTGTATATATTAGGGGTTAAGAGACCATTAAGGGGGGGGGGGATTGATAGACAGATATTTTTCACTCCACGAGACAAGTGTATTATTCTTTGTGTACTCATATGTGTTTATTCGCATTCATCATTGTACCTTATTTTTGTACTAACTGTATACCGGTACAAGACTTCCCATACTCTGTAAGTTGATCATGGTAATTATATTTCTTTTGTATATGAATACTTAAATAAATCTTATTAATTGTAATTGACGTTCGACCCCCAAAAGAGGTCGCGACCGACAGGTTGCGAGCCACTGGTCATGTGGAATGTGAAAAATTGCTAGAACTTTGCATGCCACCTAAGTTAACAACGATTATAATGAGGAATTTCCTGTCAATCGGTCATAGCAAGTATGGCCAATATCACATGGGTTATCCTGAAGTTGACACATTGCAATGAAGCAACAGTTTGTGAACTCAGTTGTTGACAGGTATGTTTTGTTAGTCATTATATATCGTTATGACCGACGCAACATGAGCGATGTAATGGGTCATCCCACTTTTTTTTTTTTTTTTGGGTGGTCGGGCTCAGCGTTTTATAGTAATGATGTCACGGTCTCTGTCATCTTGATAGCGGTGTTTGCTGCCATACTTCATCTTGTTGGCATTTGTCTTTACTAAACACATGATAAACTGTTGTACACACCATTGGTTGCTGCTAAGTCACCAAATTTTACTGATCACGTTAATCATGAGTATGTCAAAGAAATGTGTGTATATATATCATTCCTGGGTAAGTATGTTCCATGATGAGCCAACTACAGGCTTGAAATTTAAAAAAAAATATCATAAACAATTTCACGCCAGGCAACGCAAGATTAGCGCAATCTGGAGTTAAGGGGCGTAGTCGTCGAGGGGGCCAGGTAGGATATATTTCCTCATGAACTATTACTGCTCAGGTAGGTTATATTTCATCATGAACTATTACTGCCCAGGTATGATATATTTCATCATGAACTATTACTGCCCAGGTATTATATATTTCATCATGAACTATTACTGCCCAGGTATGATATATTTCATCATGAACTATTACTGCCCAGGTATGATATATTTCATCATGAACTATTACTGCCCAGGTATGATATATTTCATCATGAGCTATTACTGCCCAGGTAGGATATATTTCATCATGAACTATTACTGCCCAGGTATGATATATTTCATCATGAACTATTACTGCCCAGGTATGATATATTTCATCATGAACTATTACTGCTCAGGTATGATATATTTTCCCATGAACTATTACTGCCCAGGTAGGATATATTTCATCATGAACTATTACTGCCCAGGTATGATATATTTTCCCATGAACTATTACTGCCCAGGTATGATATATTTCATCATGAACTATTACCGCCCTGGTATGAAATATTTCCATGAACTATTACTGCCCTGATTTGATATATTTCATCATGAACTATTACTGCTTTGGAATTATAAATTTAATCATGAATTATTTCCGCCCTGGTATGATATATTTTTCCATGAACTATCACTGTCCTGGTATGATAGATGTAATCATGAACTATTACTGCCCAGGTATGATAGTTGTAATAATCAACTATAGCTGCCCGGGCATGATAGATTTAATTATGAACTATTAATGCCCAGGTTATGATATATTTTTCATGAACTATTAATGCCCAGGTATGATATGTTTTCCATGAACTATTACTGCCCTGGTATGATATATTTTTCCCTTAACTATTACTGCCATGGTATTATAGATTCAATTATCAACTATTACTGCGCAGGTATGATATATTTAATCTTGACCTATTACTGCCCAGGGATGATATATTATTATGCAATCATTAACTATTACTGCCAAGGTATGGTATATTTTTCCCTGAACTATTACTGCGGAGGTATGGTATATTTAATCTTGAACTATTACTGCCCATGTATAATACATTTAATCATGAACTATTACTGCCCATGTATGATATATTTAATCATGAACTATTACTGTAAAGTAACGGGCCATTAGTGCCCCAGGTGTGACACACTGCCCCAGGTGCATTCTGTGTTTTGAGATAAGAGAAAGATCGTTTAGTTTTTGATCAGCAGACGGCAATTTTATCCCGCTAAAGATGTGGCTTATGTCAGGTCTAGCTCCCACGGACAGGTGGGCCATGTTCGGAACCACTTCAGGTGTTCTCTGAATGCTGTGTGCGTGTGTGTGTATCCCCCCCCCAACTCCCTTTTTGTTTAAAAATGTAAGCTAGAAACCAGACTTATAGACCATCTTTTACATTTCACTATCGATGCGACTATCTTCTCTAATTAATAATAAGGTAACGACTTCAACCTTAAAATTTCAAAGGGTTTCAGTATCGATACCGTGACATCTTTTCGATTACTTCATCATCCTTAGTTTAACGAGGGATTTTAGTATCGATATATTCAATAAACAATTCAAAACTATGACACAGTTCAGGTCCATGGCCTACAGCTTGAGAGCCCATGTTTTTCTTGTTAGCGTGTCCGTGTCAACTTCTTTCTTTTCAATCCATCCGTCTTTCCCTATCACATACTCCTCCTTTCCTCTCTAGTTAACACACTCTCTCTCTATTTCTCTCTCTTTGTCTTTTCTCCATCTTTATCTTTCTCTACCTCTCGAAATCTTTGTATATCTCCATCTCTCTTTATCTATTTGTCTCTATCTCTCTTTATGATTCTATTTCTCTCTCTCTCTCTATCTCACAGTCTCTCTCTCTCACTATATCTCTCTGCATCTCTATATCTCTCTTTCTATCTCTCTCTCTTTATCTCTATCTTCCTCTGTCTGTCTCTGTGTCTCTCTCTTTCGCTCTCTCAATTTCAATCTCTCTCTCTCGCTCTCTCTCTCTCTCTCTCGCTCTCTCTCTCTCTCATTTACACGTTTCTCGGTTTCTCGTAACCTCTGAATTCTTCCTACATTCTCTCAAAGTCTCTTATAAAACCTTTTTTTTTAGCATTTCCCGTCTTACAGCCCCTTACACCCCCAACCCACTCCAAAGAGATATGGTTGATATTTTGGGACGGGCTCCGTGCGTAAAAGTTGTAGAGGTCAGCAAAGGTGAGCCAACTGCTCCGACGAACAAAAGGTCAAAGGTCACCAAAGACCGGCACGCGAAGGATACCGGAATGAAACCCAATGGTAAGCCATCGCTCTTTTTTTTCTTTCTCACGAGTGTTAGGATCTTCGCACGGCGTGTCACGTGACGAGCGTGACGTCACGTGACGATTGGGGTCATAGCGTCATTGGTGGCTAGTTCAACTGTTTCGGGGTCCTAAAAGACAATTTCAAAATGATACCTGCATGAAGACGGTGGACTTTGGAGTCTATTTTCAGCAATTATTCTGAATTAAGTTGACTTCGTACAGCCAAGTGTGAATGTGTAGCTAACATAGGCGTTATGTGTTTACGCTGGTTTCAGAGGTTTGTGTTCGAGATGCTGTATGCCGGGAGTGCTGAGACCTGGTTCCCCTGGGGTAAATGGCATACCATGAGGTCAAGTATTCAAGATGCTGTATGCCGGTAGTGATGAGACCTGGGTCCCATCTGGGTAAATGGCATACCGTGAAGTCCGGTGTTCGAGATGCTGTATGCCGGGAGTGCTGAGACCTGGGTCTCCTCTGGGTAAATGGCATACCGTGAAGTCCGGTGTTCGAGATGCATGAGCCCGGGGTGTGCTGATACCTGGGTCCCCGGGGTTAATGGAAAATCGTGAAGTCCGGTGTTCGAGATGCTGTATGCCGCGAGTGCTGAGACCTGGCTCCCCGGAGGTTAATGAGATCGGGTGCTTTAAACGAAATTTAAGGATTGAGGAAATATTGCGTAAACTTAACTGGCGTAAAGGAGGAATTAATTAAGCGTAGTGTCGTGTTCAGTACAAGGGCTGGAATTTACTAACGTTTACACTTGTACAGACACTTGCAGATGTACACACATTTTGGATGTATATATAGGTATAAACACAGGCAAATAATACACACATTATGGATATATCTATAGGTATAAACTCAGGCAGATATACACACATTTATATGTTTCTATAGAAATAAACCGAGGCCAATACACACATTTTAATGTATCTACAGATATAAACACAAACAAATGTGCATATCCACTGGTATATATAGATATACATTTAGATACAAGTGTAGATATAGTTTTTATTTCTATTGCGCAGCCTCGATTTATAAGTGGGCAAAATGTATATCTTTACAAAAAATGAAATTTCGATTGGGAAAATGATACCTGATGCAAAGATATTGGTAGTAGATTTCATTCGTTTAAAGATAGGAATTTTAATACATCAAATTCTTTTTTTAATGAATGTAAATGTTTCTTATGCAATGGGGTTGTTTCAGTTATAGGAATGCCCAGGGTAGAAACGAAAATCATGACATGCTTAATTACGGAACAGCTGGTAACAGACAGCAATCTTTGTTCGCATTACCCCTGTGTGTTTTCTTGTCTTCTCGACATATTCCAATAGTGTAACATATTCCAATTGTGTAACATATTTCAAAAGTGTAACATATTCCAATTGTGTAACATATTTCAAAAGTGTAACATATTCCAATAGTGTAACATATTCCAATTGTGTAACATATTCCAATAGTGTAACATATTCCAATGGTGTAACATATTTCAATAGCGTTACATGTTCCAATGGTGTAGGACTAATATTTTCGGGATAGTTGAATCGAAGTTAAACTGAATTTCTCAAGAATAAAACGCATGTTGATATTGAGATTTCTACCGATTATTCTTGCTCCTTGTAGCATTCCGTGAAGCCAACAGGGAAGTGGGAGGAAAAGCCAATTCAGAATTGTGAGGAAAAGCCACTTGAGAAGTGCAGAGAAATTAGGACAAGAGGAAGTCGAGATAAAATATACAGTCAGAAATGAATTGTTAAAGGAAATGATATGCATATTCATTGAGAGCACGAAGCATTCGCGAAACCTAGAACGTGGCGCAGTGACGTGTTTCCGGTATACGATATCCGTTACGTGAGCACCACAGTGTGTCAGACGGACCCGTTAAAAAAAAATCACAAAAGTGCAAGTAATAAAATTGATAATTACAGCGGATATCGCTATAGTGGCAAGTCCACCTAACCATGGTGGTGTGAAGTTATTTGGGAAGTCAACCTAACCATGGTGGTGTGAAGTTATTTGGCAAGTCAACCTAACCATGGTGGTGTGAAGTTATTTGGCAAGTCAACCTAACCATGGTGGTGTGAAGTTATTTGGCAAGTCAACCTAACCATGGTGGTGTGAAGTTATTTGGCAAGTCAACCTAACCATGGTGGTGTG
>CAXITT010000206.1:874202-896804 GCA_964033795.1 Lymnaea stagnalis
CCCCCCCCCCCCCCCCCCCCCCCCCCCCCCCGCGAGACTGCCTACCTCAACCCCTGATGATGGTGCCTAGATTTCTATTTGCGTCTGTAGCTTCATGTGGAAGTAACTTGTTCACAACTGAAACTTACAGGCCTTCTAGAGTTACACGTTTGTCAAGTGATCAGGGGTATAATGCTAATTTCGATGACGTTTTGGCACGTTTCAATCATTGAAGACAAGAAAAATAAAGTCAACTATAAAGTTTAAATGTTTCAATGATTAAGTCATTTTGTGGAATTTTTTTTTTAAAATTCCGTGACCTCATTTTCTATGTTTTCTTCTGACGTGTCGTTTGTTGATTGAGGACTTAATTTACACAAAAATACCATGGCGAATCTGTATCATCTGGTTAAATAGTACACGGTGCAGGTCGGGGTTGGGGGGGGGGGAGGAAAGGGTTACGAAGGTTGAGGGCATGTTGTTGTTTTTTTTAATTATATTTATTTATATTTGGATGAGCGCGGTGCTGACACCATCAGTGTACCGTACCGGATGGCACCAACCGTAGTGACGCCTCTGAATCAAATCTATATTTTGCACCAGAGCTGTCGCGTGTGCCCTACAAACCCTGTGGCTGCGGCGGGGGCTGGGGGTGGGGGACTCTAAGATAATTCAAGGGTCCTTAAGTTGTAATTTTTTTTTAAAAAAGTAATGCTACAATCAAAAATGCACCAAAAAAGTGTAGTTGAGGGGGGTGGGCACAAAAACGAAAATTTTCAGGGGTCTCCGAAATTTTGGAATAATAAATAAGAAAGCAAGCAAACAAGTACCGACTTTATGAAATTGTCAACATGAAAAGTGAAGAAATAATGTTTACACTGAGCGCCATCAAAGTCTAACGTATAGGGTACTTTTTTTAAAGGGAAGATTTGTTGACCAAAGTCTAATGTGTAGGGTACTCTGTTTAAAGGGGAGATTTGTTGACCAAAGTCTAACATATATGGTACTCTGTTTAAAAGGAAGATTTATTAACCAAAGTATAACGTGTAGGGTACTCTGTTCAAAGGGAAGTTTTGTTGACCAAAGTCTAACGTATTGGGTACTCTGTTTAAAGGGAAGTTTTGTTGACATGCATGTATTTACCCTCGATTCCAAGTCAGCATTTCACTGAAAATATTTATGTACTTTATTATTGTTGAAGCAAACATCCACCGTTATGTTCATATATTTAATAATACATTTCAGAGCAAGATTGGTACCAACTTATGTTTGATGAGTCTTAATTCTTTGACTCAGAGATATAAACTTTTGAATGTACTTCCAAACATAGCGTAACAATATCACTTCCGGTTACAGCTCCATGTTACATCTTATGTTTCACGCCATCAAATTCAAATCACGTAATCATCTTTGAAATGAAAAAAAAAAAAATAATACAGAAAATAGCTAAGAAAGCAACTAGTAGACAAGAGTTTGAGCGACCAGTGGTCAATTGTGTCTGGACAAGAAGAACGGGAAATGAATATTGAAGACGGCGTATAGTCCACGAGGAATAATCCTGACTGAAAGTTGGTCGTCCAATGCCCTAAAAAGATCTCGACATCAAATGGCTTAAAGCTGGTCCTTAAAGTATTCGTCTTCTTACTTTTCAAAGCCACTGACATAGAAATGTGAACGAATTCATAACTAATCCGAACTTTAAGTATGATTTCGAATACCAGCTCCACTATTCATGATATATTTCAATATAAACTAAACATTTACATGAACACACGCAAAAGTACATGGTGATATTTAGCAGTAAAACATTGAAACTGGTGCACACATGATGACTTTATATATCCAAAAAGGTTTGTTTTTTTTGTCACTCGTGGGATCTCTTGATAATCTACAATGATGTTCAGGTAAAGATGTTCGCGCCTAACAGCTTTGCTATGTTTTTGATTTTACAATCTGTTGTTGACCTTTCGTAACGCATAGGAAGACGACTCAGGGGCAGGCCTAGGATTAGATGGGTGGATGGTGCAGAGAGGAAATCCAAGCATGGAAAAGACAAGACAATTAGGTCTGAATGGAAGGATGTGGTGAGGCAGGCCAAAGCCCTACATGGGCTGTAGCGCCACAGGGATCGATGGGTGGTCTGAGTGGAAGGATGTGGTGAGGCAGGCCAAAGTCCGACATGGGCTGTAGCACCACAGGGATCGATGGGTGGTCTGAGTGGAAGGATGTGGCGAGGCAGGCCAAAGCCCTACATGGGCTGTAGCGCCACAGG
This sequence comes from Lymnaea stagnalis, assembly GCA_964033795.1. Classification (NCBI taxonomy): domain Eukaryota; kingdom Metazoa; phylum Mollusca; class Gastropoda; family Lymnaeidae; genus Lymnaea; species Lymnaea stagnalis. The sequence continues at coordinate 876,454 of CAXITT010000206.1, forward strand.
GATCGATGGGTGGTCTGAGTGGAAGGATGTGGTGAGGCAGGCCAAAGCCCGACATGGGCTGTAGCGCCACAGGGATCGATGGGTGGTTTGAGTGGAAGGATGTGGTGAAGCAGGCCAAAGCCCTACATGGGCTGTAGCGCCACAGGGATCGATGGGCGTCTGTTTTAGAGGGATGACATTGCCGCACTCAAACAGCACACCAAAGTTATTAAAGCGTCAACTTTGGGTGTTTGGCGTTGAACTATAGATACAGACCCTAAGGAGCAAACAAATTGACAGCTCAGCAGGTCAGTATCTGTGTTCAAAGAACCGGTACAGCTCGTCTACGTATAGTTGTAGCTGGTCATCAAAGTGATAAACTACGGGAGTCTGAATTTTTTGTCTCTTTTTTATGATTTAAAGGGGTGATTCCCAAATTTTTTTTTCATTTGTGACATTCATTTCTAATTAATCATTATCACGCTCATAAATTGTGACATACACAAATGTGAATAGCATTGTGAAAGTATTTTTTTTTTAAATATGAACCTTAAGTTTATTCAATTCACCTGTTTATTGCAATTGGACATCATTATGCTGATAAACATTGTCGTGGACGAAATAAAAAATATTCCACAAAACTAGTCTCGTGAATGGACACGAGTGTAAAAAAGGAGAATAGTGAAACTTTTAGTGATATGAACAAGATAAAATTGCATAACTTGCATAAATTAGCCTTTAACTCTTTGTCACCGAATCAACGCTCCCGTCTTGTATTTTAACATGACGTTTTTGACGTCATCGTCAATGCATTGAAACCAGTTTGTTTCGTTTCTTTTCTAAGCTGTTTGTTATACATTAACTTTCAAACAAATCTAGAATGATTTCCCTTTGCTAAACATCCGGGGTTGACATTCTTGAGACATGTTCATATCCGCAGGGAACTGTTCAGAGTGATTGTTGTGATTACTTATTTTGTCTTTGCTCACAAACATGTAATCTCGAGATGACCCATCTGGCGATCCAACTAATGAAGGTAGAAAATATTACACCGAGTAAAAAGCCACGGATATTGTTTTTGATGATGATTCAGAATGTTATTTTATGATTTCATCTGCAGAGGTTGACTATGATGAATCGTACAATCCTAGTAGTAGTAATAGTTCTACTACTACTACTAGTGACGGAAGTGACAAATGAAAGTGATAATTCACCAGCTGATGACCAACCAGCCCCGCCCCCGGCTAAAGGGCTTAATAAAAGGGTTAACACTGTTCCTGCTGTAAAAATTAATGTATGTTCTAATTGGAAAGCCGCTATTTTTTTTTTTGTTGTCTTGTTTGCTGGTGAAGGCTCTAAGTCAGGAACGTCCAACTGTTTTGCCATGTCTATGAATTCAAGTTCAGCATAACATTCAAGTTCAGCATAACATTCAAGTTCAGCATAACTTGTTCTTATATTTCTTGATCTTGGCACTAAAACTGAGCGCAATTTCAGATTGTTTTCACTATTCAGCTTGTGACCAGTAAGCCAAATGGACGTAACTGTTAGACACACATATAATTGACAAGCTTTTACTCTCAATAAATGAGTATGCTGCCTATTGAAAAAAATGTGATGTTTATTCTTTGTGAAGTGCACATGGATATAGTTTCCGAAAAAACACATTTCTGTTACACTTTGGATTATAAATTTCTCTTTATGTAACTTGGAATGAGCGCTTTGCGAACAACTGGTGAGTTTTTTTATTTTAAATTTTTATTTTCAATAAATCAAAATGAAATTTATATATTAAAATTTAAACCTAATCTTGTATTGTCTATAAAGAGAATACATCATTCTTTAGTTAAAATCAAAGTCTGCATTGTATGTAAAGAATATGCATTCCCCTTTAATTCTATCAAAGTCTGTATTGTCTGCAAAGAGCACGCATTCCTCTTTAATTAAATCAAAGTATGTATTGTCTATAAAGAGAATACATCATTCTTTAATTAAATTTAAAGTCTGCATTGTATGTAAAGAATATGCATTCCAATTTAATTCTATTTAATTCTGTATGGTCTGTTAAGAGCACGCATTCCTCTTTAATTCTATAAAGTCTGTATTGTTTGTAAAGAGCACACATTCCCCTTTAAATCTATAAAGTCTGTATTGTCTGTAAAGAGCACACATTCCCCTTTAATTCTATAAGTTTGTATTGTCTATAAAGAGCACAAATTCCCCTTTAATGCTATAAAGTCTGTATTGTCTGCAAAGAGCACGCATTCCCCTTTAATTAAATCAAAGTCTGTATTGTCTGTAAAGAGCACGCATTCCCCTTTAATTAAATCAAAATATGTATTGTTTGTAAAGAGCACGCATTCCCCTTTAATTCTATTTAATTCTGTATTGTCTGTAAAGAGCAAACATTCCCCTTTAATTCTATAAAGTCTGTATTGTCTGTAAAGAGCACACATTCCCCTTTATTTCTATAAAGTCTGTATTGTTTGTAAAGAGCACACATTCCCCTTTAATTCTATAAAGTCTGTATTGTCTGTAAAGAGCACACATTCCCCTTTAATTCTATAAAGTCTATATTGTCTGTAAAGAGCTCACATTCCCCTTTAATTCTATAAAGTCTGTATTGTCTGTAAAGAGCAAACATTCCCCTTTAATTCTATAAAGTCTGTATTGTCTGTAAAGAGCACACATTCCCCTTTAATTCTATAAAGTCTGTTTTGTCTGTAAAGAGCACACATTCCCCTTTAATTCTATAAAGTCTATATTGTCTGTAAAGAGCTCACATTCCCCTTTAATTCTAGAAGGTCTGTATTGTCTGTAAAGAGCACACATTCCCCTTAATTCTATAAAGTCTGTATTGTCTGTAAAGAGCACACATTCCCCTTTAATTTTATAAAGTCTGTTTTGTCTGTAAAGAGCACACATTCCCCTTTAATTCTATAAAGACTATATTGTCTGTAAAGAGCACGCATTCCCCTTTAATTTTATAAAGTCTGTATTGTTTGTAAAGAGCAGACATTCCCCTTTAATTCTAGAAGGTCTGTATTGTCTGTAAAGAGCACACATTCCCCTTAATTCTATAAAGTCTGTATTGTCTGTAAAGAGCACACATTCCCCTTTAATTTTATAAAGTCTGTTTTGTCTGTAAAGAGCACACATTCCCCTTTAATTCTATAAAGACTATATTGTCTGTAAAGAGCACGCATTCCCCTTTAATTTTATAAAGTCTGTATTGTTTGTAAAGAGCAGACATTCCCCTTTAATTCTAGAAGGTCTGTATTGTCTGTAAAGAGCACACATTCCCCTTAATTCTATAAAGTCTGTATTGTCTGTAAAGTGCACACATTCCCCTTTAATTCTATAAAGTCTATATTGTTTGTAAAGTGCACACATTCCCCTTTAATTCTATAAAGTCTGTATTGTCTGTAAAGAGCAAACATTCCCCTTTAATTCTATAAAGTCTATATTGTTTGTAAAGAGCCCATATTCCCCTTTAATTCTATAAAGTCTGTATTGTCTGTAAAACCACACATTCCCCTTTAATAAATACCACACTTAACATTTTCTGATGAAAACCAAAAAAAAAAAAAAGATGAAGGTTTAGAGCTATAACATAGTAGTGCATAACAAATGTGAACAATAGATAATTTTGTCAGAATGGATCACTAAATGGAAATGGTGCGTGGCTTTAGGTGTAGGTGCTGTAACGTGAAGTTGTGTAAAGTGGGGTGGGGGAGGTTGGGACTGTTTATTTAGATGATGGGGAAGGGGTGTGGGGAAGGGGTGTGGGGAAGGATTGGGGGAGTGGTGGGGGTGGTGGCGTATTTTAATAAGCTGTGAATCTGATTTTATTTTAAATCTATGGAGATAAGCAATCAGGGATAAGGATTAGGGAATAATGAAGTAGAAATACAATCACAAGTTACAGATAAGATTGGATGACTCTAGAGTTTTGGACATCAGTGTTCGATCTAATCAAACGTTTTTTGGGAAATGTGTATGTAATGATTAGGGACGTGTGGTGGGTGGGGGGCGGGGGTTAGGTCGTAGTACCTACCCACTGCTTTTGTTTAAGGACAATTTTGATACATAGACATAGTTCGTCTTCCTCATTCTCTCTAAAAATAAATCTCTCTTTCCATCTCTCTTTCCATCTCTCTCTGTCTTTCTCTATCACTCACTCTTTTTTTTTCTCCAAGTCTCCATCTCTCTCTCTCTCTCTCTGTCCCCCCCCTCTCTCTCTCTCTATCTTTGTATATCTTGCCAAAAGTTTTTTATTTTCTTATTAGTGAATATTGATATAACCAAAAGTTTCGACTACTGAAAGCATGAACGAATTTAACAACAAAACACTGTGTTTGAAATGCCCCTCCCCCCCCCCGCCCCGTTAACCAAAACCAATCACACCCCCATCCCCCCAATGCCAAGCTCCTCAATCAAACACAACGATTTGATAAATGATGCCTGGCAGAGAAATCGATCGATTGCCTTGCCTTAATTATGGCGGTCAGAGTCTGGACTGTGGCCAGTGATTGACAGGATCAGGTCAGCCCGGTGATAATGAGACTCAGATTACGCCAGTAGTTTAATAAGAGCGTTAAATTTCTATTTGACGTCATAAATGTGTGTTTATATTTAAGCTGGGGGGGGGGGTAATTTTCAATATTACTTTTTCGAGTTTTCTATAAATAGAATGAAAAAATAATTGATGATTATAAGATATAAAAAAATAATAATTTGGAGGATAAATATCTTCATTTTGGGGCAGATTGTACAAGTCATGGACTCAGTTCATTGTCGACAGAATGTGCACAAATCAACCATTCTGAACATTGCAGGCTGAGATCGTAGGCCAACTGACCACATACACCAATTGACCACATACAGCAACTGACAACATACACCAACCGACCACATACGTCAGCAGACCACATACACCAGCTGACCACATAACCAGCTGACCACTTACACCAGCTGACCACATCCAGCTGACCACATACACTAGCTGACCACATACACCATTTAATTAAATACAGCAGCTAACCCCATACACCAGGTGACCCCATAACCACCTGACCACATACTCCAACTGACCACATACACCAGCTGACCACATACACCAGCTGACCACATACACCACCTGACCCCATGCACCAGCAGACCACATAACCACCTGACCACATACACCAGCTGACCACATAACCAGCTGACCACATAACCACCTGACCACATACACCACCTGACCACATACACCAGCTACACACAACCACCAGACCACAACCACCAGCTGCCCACATCACCAGCTGACCACATAACCACCTGACCACATACACCACCTGACCACATACACCAGCTGACCACATACACCACCTGACCCCATGCACCAGCTGACCACATAACCACCTGACCACATACACCAGCTGACCACATAACCACCTGACCACATACACCAGCTGACCACATAATCACCTGACCACATACACCAGCTGACCACATAACCACCTGGCCCTATACACCAGCTGACCACATAACCATCTGACCACATACACCAGCTGACCACAAACACCAGCTGACCACAAACACCAGCTGACCACATTCAGCAGCTGACCACATTCACCGCCTGACCACATACACCTAATGACCTTTGCATTTAAATGCCTTGAACAGTGTGGCCAGTTTGGTGGTTGCATGTCGTTCCCTTAGCTCTGATTATATTTATGCACTAAAATTCCATTTCAGGACGGCGCGTCATTCTGAATAAAGTATGTTTCTAAGGCGTGCGTTGTTTTCAGTACATTCTGTATTATAAACCAGAACATAAAAGGTGATTTGAGGAACAATTAAGAACAAAGTTTGGGTTAGCGGTTTGGGGTCAACAGCTGAGATCTTGTGGCAGCCTGCCAGCTACCGTGCACTTTTGTCTAGTTACGAGAGACGCAGAATGGAAGGATACTGATACGTCACACCTGTTGGAGGATCAGAGAATTGGCTCGGTATCATTGTGTGAATGAAATATCATTGTATGAATACGATACCATTGTAGGAACGAAATATCATTGTATGAATACGATACCATTGTAGGAACGAAATATCATTGTATGAATACGATACCATTGTAGGAACGAAATATCATTGTATGAATTTAGGGTTGCCTTATCTGGCTGGGACCTCGTCGGGACACACTGAGTTGGGGGTGTAGAAATGAAGTAAAAAAGAAAATTTAATATAATTACTTATAAGGTCCATAACGGTGAAAATCCCCATATATCGGGACGGATGGCAACACTATATGCATGAGATATCATCGTGTGAATGAGATATCAATGTATGAATGAGATATCACTGTGTGAATGAGATATCACTGTATGAATGAGATATCACTGTGTGAATGAGATATCACTGTATGAGTGAGATATCACTGTGTGAATGAGATATCACTAATTTCATCGTGTACTTTAAAGGAAATCCATGAGTGCTAAACGACAGCACTTCAACGATAAAACGAGCAGATGTTACTCTGAGGGTAGTGACCTAGATTTATGTTAGTATCACATTCTGATTATACCACATGAATAAACGGGAGCACACTTTATAAAGGAATTAAACAGTCTGGATTTCCACGTGGATGAGTTCCTCTCGTAGCGATAAGTGGTCTTGAGTCGGACGATGCAGACATACTCGGTGGAATAACGTTCAGGATACGAAGGTAAAAAAAAAACCATCTTTCATGGCTGATCTAATGGTCAAATGTTTGGTCTTACGTCATGTATTACGTTAAACCGAACCGTTTCCTAAAGCTGGTGTACCATGATCAGGCAGCTCTACACTCGTGCCGCACATCGATTTGTTTGGGGTTTTTTTTGCGTTTGTTTCCCTGAAACGAGTGCTGAAATTCTCTTCTTTACTTAGCTGTGGGATGAAGCATCAGATGAAGCAAATGCAAAATTTTACATGTCACATGGCATCGAAAATATTGTTTCATACGCGGGCAATGTTTTCAAACGGTGTTGTTCGGGAAGCGGTATGAAAGACTCTCATCGTGGGGAACCCTTTTTTTAACACTACTGCCGATTCCAAAATTTGGCTGCTAGATTTGGAGCGCCCCTTGTCTGCCGCCCACCAACCAACCCCCCCCCCCTCTCCCCCACTTCCCTTTCCCTCCCCCCAGCCGTCAGTCCGCCTGCGTGTTGAATCGATTTGAAGACCAGCTCATTGCTCACACAAGTTATCTCACGCCCCCTCCCTCCCTCCCGACAACTCCCACCCCTGCCTCCCCCTTCCCCCAGCAATTCCGCACACGCATACACGCTCTCCATACAGATGAGTCTCAACGCCTCAAGTCACGCGTGATCTCGGGACTTACTGCGAAATGTCACCTTCACGCGAGTTGTCACACGGCCTCTCTTTTTTATTTTTTTATTTATTTTTTTTGTTGTTGTTATTTTGACATCTCAACATGCAAAGATTTTTAAAGAATGGGACATCATTAGCTTTAGACGGACGTCTCCAACCCCCGTGAAATGGTCGCTCTATGACAGCCCGACTACGTGATGTTCGGGGGGGGGGGGCACATGGCGGAGTTATATGTCCTGCAGGGCAGAGCTGAAACAAAATCAACGCTTTCGTCTATCCGTGGGAAAATAATCTTAACACAAATTGATGTGGGCTTTCTTCTAAGCGTTTACACGCCGAATGCGTGCAATGCTAAGCAATCTTTCTTGGGACNCTCTTTTTCTCTCTCTCTCTCTCTCTCTCTCTCTTCTCTCTCTCTCTCTCTCTCTCTCCTCCCTCCCTCTTTCGCGCCCTCTCTCTCTCCCTCCCTCTCTCTCCTTCCCTCCTCTCTCTCTCTCTCTCTCTCTCTCTCTCTCTCTCTCTCTCTGTTTATATATATATATATATATATATATATATATATTTCTTTCTCTTGCGTAAAAATTATTTTATAACATAGTAAATGTTTGAATCCATGTAGCAAACTATCACATCACTATACCCATTCCAAATCATATCTCGACCCGCCGACCGACCGAAGTATTTCACCGTCTTATTTAGTCCGATAACTCTGTTGCGGGCTTTTAACAACCCATTTTGAAAGCGACCACTGTTTTAGAGACTGTCATCATTGTTACACTTATCACTGTTGTCACACGAACTACTCCGCAAGAGATTGTGGTCTCCAATTATTCCCGGGAATATCCCGCCCGTGAAGAGAAAAGCGGCTTACACTTCCTTCAAGTCTGGTAAGAAGTTTCAGCTGTTGGCGGGATGAATTAAATGAACGCGTATGAGCTGTCGTGTGCCTTTAATTAGAATACATCTGATTACCGCGTAATATTTTGTAGTGTAGCGCCGAGTTACGGTGGGGTTTGCTGACTGTCAATGGCTCACGTCGATTGTCAATAATACAGTACAAATGTACCGTCAGCTGTCTAATGTTTTTTTTTATCCTGGGATCCTGGGTGGAGGGGATCAATCTATCAATATCTATTCCCATAACATTTAAACATCACCTGTATGTTTAACCACGACAAACGTAAACTTAGACGCAGCATCCACCAACATGGGTTTTTCATCCGTTCTCGGACTGGAATCTGGGACAAACGAGACATCGAAGTAAATGCGCATCTATTTTGGGCAAGTATTTAACTCCAGCTACGGGAACACAACGTCAGTGTCATAGCGGTTTTACATAATTAGGTCTTGAAATTATTGGGTTGAAACGAGAAAAACAACTCTTGAAGACGAGCGTCACAACAACAGCAAGGGAAAGAATAAGAAATAATAATACTGTGCGTGTGTTGTTGATGAATCGAATGTCCCGACCCAGGGAGATGTTGTCCCAACCCAGGGAGTTGTTGTCCCGACCGAGGGAGATGTTGTCCCAACCCAGGGAGATGTTGTCCCAACCCAGGGAGATGTTGTCCCAACCAAGGGAGATGTTGTCCCAACCCTTGGAGATGTTTCCCAACTCACGGAGTTGTTTCCCAACTCACGGAGTTGTTTTGTGGTATTGCTAGAAGTTGACTGCGACGCTCTCGCGTGGGGGCCGCAACCCCTCTGGCTGCTGGAAGCTTCGGATATTTAAGGGATCCACAGTTTTAATATGGTGGGAAAAAAAAGTAAGTCATTGTCGTTGGTAGGCAGGTAGACGTTTTCAGGCAATTGCAGGGCTATTTTTCTGGAAGGGAGGTGGCAAAACGTTTGGCCTACTGCACGCAGCACGAACCCTTGCTATGCGCCGCAGAAGTAACTATTAACATAAATTGCAGTAGCAGAAAACCGAAATGTGGCAGTGGGGCATCAAAAGGTAGCAAGACGGCTCTACCTGAATAGTATTAAATATGGTCCTGAAATTTTATGTAATCTTATCCTGAACATTATCGAATGTGGTTCTGACAATTGACAGTCTTATCTCTGGAGAGATTGAGAGAAATACACAAAATCCAAAATAGCGTTGTTGTTTATTTCCTTTTTCTCCCAGATAAATGAAGATTTTATCCCTGTGTGCCATACTTTTTTTTAACCAGCGAAGTAATGATCATGCCCACTGCGGTAAGCTGGGTAATCCAATTTCACGTAAAATACGATTAGATGGCACGTCTCTATATTTGGATTGCTAAAATTCCTGAGCTCGTATGGGCGGGGGGGGGGGGGCCGGGGGGGGGGGGGGGGAGGGGCCGATATCAAAAGAAAGAATGACGGTAAGAAAGAATAACGGTCAGGAAAGAATGACGGTCAGAAAGAATGACTGTCAGGAAAGAATGACGGCCAGAAAGAATGACGGTCAGGAAAAAATGACAGTCAGAAAGAATGACGGGTCAGAAAGAATGACGGTCAGGAAAGAATGACGGTCAGGAAAGAATGACGGTCAGGAAAGAATGACGGTCAGGAAAGAATGACGGTCAGAATGAATGACGGTCAGAAAGAATGACGGTCAGAAAGAATGACGGTCAGAAAGAATGACGGTCAGGAAAGAATGACGGTCAGGAAAGAATGACGGTCAGAAAGAATGAGGGTCAGAAAGAATGACGGTCAGAAAGAATGAGGGTCAGAAAGAATGACGGTCAGAGAGAATGACGGTCAGGAAAGAATGACGGTCAGAAAGAATGACGGTCTCTACGAGTTGTAGAAATTTTGAAACGTGTTCCTCTCATCATCAATATTTCCAAGAATAAAGATGTGTTCTGTTCACCCATCAACCATTTACAAGTTAACACCGACGTCGGGTGGACCGACAAGATCTTGTTCCGATGGGTTTGTTCGGGGATCAAAGTTAGTTTGGAGGAATCGAATTATTAACAAAGGCGATCGTCATTTGGGGGAAATACAACTGACCAAAAATAAATTGGAAAAGACTAAATGTCTGTGAAAAAAACAACTGAAATGAGAGGTTTGGCCAACATCACACCATTGTGTTTTCCTATAGTGAGTAGAGAGTGGGGTGCAACACCTTTTAGGTAGCAAATAAATGACATTTTTTTTTACCAGTCATGTAATATCTCCGGGGAAAAGTCATGCCTAATTTTTTAGAAATTATGTTTTACTCTTTATGCAATAAAATTATGTGCGAGTATCCAGTAACAACAAGAAAACGCGTTTAAGTATATAATTTAATATATAGTCTTGGTAATAAGTTTCAGCTGTTGGTATGATGAATTAAATGAATGCACATGAGCCATCTTGTACCGTTGATTATAATACATCTTTAATGTTTGTATTAAGTTTTACCTTTCGAGCAGTAAGCTGGTCGGATAAAAAAAAAAATAAAAAAAAAAAAGATTACGTCACGGTATGACGTCGCCCTGGTAATGACTTTCTCTGGCAGGGAGACTTATTGGTATTTATCCGGCGTTACGCACTGCTATCCGTTGGGAGAAATTAATCTCCTACATGTATGGCTCGTTCCAAAACAGTGCATAACAAGACGATACCAAATGATAAAATCAACAACAGAGAATACGACACTCATAACACAGGGCTAACTGTAATTAATACGTTTTATTAAGTTACTAGCAAAGTACTAAATAAAATAAATATACTTAAAATCATTAACTTACAGAAACTTACAGAGTATTGTGTTTCTTGTACCGGTACAAAAGTGGATGAAAATTACAATGTGCCAAACAAAGGTACAAAGACGAAAGGAATTCACACATATAGGTCAACATAGCTCTATCACCAATAACACACTCTAAACAAAAAATTGCTAGCCTGTCGTCCCGTAAAGAAAAATCTTATCCTAAAACTACTGCTCTCTCTCTCTCTCTGCTTTTTATAGTATTTTCTACAGAAAATTCCTGGCGTTTTACGCATTGTATTAGTGACTCGAACATTCTACAATTTACTACCATTTTCTACTGCATGCGAATCAAGAAAAACAGGCTTCAGATTGTTTTGCGGTAAACAAGATCAAAGGGAATGAGCCACGCCCAATACTAAAGCAGCGGCTGCTAGAGTTCACATCACGGGGGAAATATGACGAAAACAAGTCGTCTACATAACAATCGCGTTTTTATGTTTTTTCACATGCCGGCCTGCGTACATAGCAACAGTTTTATACAATGGTAATAGCGGCTTCCTTCTGATTGCCAATTTTTAAGTGAGAGACGCACTGTGTCCTTCAATATAACTTATTGACGAGGAACTACAAGCATACGACTATTTACATACTTCGTCCGGGTGTGGGTTACGATTAGGGTGAGAACGGGGACTTGTGATTAGGATTAAGGTTTGGGTTAGGATTAGGATTAGGGTTATGGTTAGGATCAGGGCTAGGTCGTGTTAAGTAGGATGCTAAATGAGTCAAGGACTTCACTTCTCTCTTAGCGATATTTTACAATCCAATTTTGTATGAGACCCCCCTGATCCGACTCCAACAAAATGTTACAAAATTTAAAATATAATTATGTCTCAAATCACCATACACTGTCCACCACATTACGCGCTTGAACGACTAATGTACCTGCTTTGTACATATGTGGGGGAAAAAATCACAAGGACTCAAAATATTTTCTCGCCAAGTGGATTAAGAAAAAATATTTCTAAAACTGTAAAAAAAAAAAAATTAAATTGTTAATACTAACATTAAGTATTATCGCGTGTACTGTGCATTTAAAGTTTAGAAAATGTTCTTTCGGAAAAAAAATTACATTAAAAAAAATATATAAAACTTGCGACTAACCTAAAAGTCAATTCATGTAAGTATAATATCACTTCTCTTTAATTTTTTACCAGTTATGAAACAAGTATATTGATATTATAATAGTTTTAATTTTTAAATGTCTTACCTTTAACGTTGTTGATTTAAATCTTAAGGTTTCTCACGGAGAGTAATTTTACCGTAGACTCCTGATTTACAAGATCCGGCCAATTAACACGTGGTGAATCGTGACCGCATTGACCCAGTCAAATCGCTTCAGGTACACTTTTTTTTTTGTTAACAAGCTTTCAGTTCAACGGCAGAAAGAGCCCATTAAATTGGCATCTGATACACCGATGTGTCCTTAAGTATAATAGTTCAACAATAAAAGAGCTATCATGTCACCGAGAGATTTCTTCACGGGCACTGTATTTAATCAAATAATTTTACAATTAACGGACATTGACATCAGTGGTATGAGCCTATCAAACGAAACGATTTTAATTTGAATAATTCCTGTGGATCAGATCCTTACGCATCATCGCAATCATCTGACCTTGTTTTCAATGGAACTTAGTTGAAAAATTACCACATGGACAGGAAAGATATTGAAACGCTCCCGTTTGGAGAGACGCTCAATGGATACCTCTAAAAAGAAAAAAAAAAGGCCAGAGATAGAATTGAATTCCTCCCTCGCTGAGTCTGTCGTAAGATGATTCTAATGAATCAGTTTGGGGAATATGTGATTAGCTCCCCTACGGAACTGAATGCTTTCGCTTCCCAGCAGTCGTTAGTATTGGTATTCCATGCCTTTGACCAATCACGGTATCGTACTTGGACAACGCAATAAAAAAAAAATATAAAAAGAATCACTTACTTAGTATCGGAAACTACTGAATAGACATAGAACTCTAAGCTCTGGGAGCGTGGTGATATAATTGTAATATTAATGATAAATGTAAATTCAGTAAGGTAGGATCGAAAATCGGTTTCGCTTTAAAGCTACTTTCGATTTATTAAGTATCGATAATTACAAAAAGCTTTAAGAATAAATCTGAAACCGCTTTTGGTCCACAACAACGGTTCTACTTAATAAACCTGTGAGTCCGGGGGGTGGAAAGGAGGGGGTTATCTTTATGTGTCTACAGGGAGTCTCACAGTTTATTGTCGGTGAGTTTCGCTGGTGGTCCGGTGCGAACTCTTTCCAGCCCCCATCACATTTCTAGAAACGCTCTTCTTACGACCACTACAATAAGGCCGTGGCCTCACCATCCTGACCGCAGCGTATGTATGTACACAGCCTGCGCCAGACAACCGCTCCATTAAAATGGGGCGCGGGGAGGGGGGAGGGGGGGGGGATTGGTGGACGGAAACCGATTTCGGCCACGTTCGCCGGGTTCCATAAATGAGTGTTGACTATAAGCGATATCCGCTGCCACCAAAGCCAACACCACTCTTTTCAAAGTCAGCTTGGACGCGAGAAACTAATATTTTAGTAGTTTCGTGTGNGGGGGGGGGGGGGGGGTTGCTGTAGAGTTTCTTTTCGGGAAGTTTGAATCAAGCTGATACTTTTATACTAGGAGTCGTCAGAGATTCTCCAATGGAAAAAATAAATAAACACAAATCGAGAAACTGTTATTTGTGTTGCCATATATATTTTTTTTTCAGCGTAAGTAATCCATGACTTTTTTTGCTTTTATTTTATTGGTACCCGGAACCAGAAGTGAGAGGTTGGGATTAAAAAAAAAACACTATTTAAAATATTATCGTTGTGTTTGTAAGACAAAATGAAGTATCAAATGAAAGATAATTGAATGGATTATAAGTTCACTGTTCATAAATTTAACTCTCTAAAAATAATTTTAATTAGAACAGTTATAGTTAATTTTTAACAAAACACAAACAGGTCTATTTCTAACAATATTAGTTACGTCCAGTCATAGGCATCGGGGTTAATTCTTAGAACTTTAATTTATTTACTGTAAAATAAACGATTACTATATGTACCGATGTATGGCGAATAAGCTTGTAAAGGAAGGTAGGGAACAATCCTGCACCTATCATTCTCTTGGGTCTTGGCAAATCATGGGGAATCGCGGGAAATCATGGAAATTCATGGGAAATCATGGTCAATCATGCTAAAACATGGCAAATCATGAGAAATCCAGTTGGAGTGAAAGTGATTTCGATTTCAGACTTCTCAAGAAGTGGAAGTTTACGACGTTGAAAAATAAGAGCGCAATTATAATTTCTACTTAAAAAGATAATGTCCACACACATGTATGCCTTGTGTGTCGTCATTTCCAAAGGCAAATCAATATTAGCGTAAAAAATTCGACAAGATTGGACGTGTTAGTTATCAATCTATTAATATTTTTTGTTAAAGTAGTTATAAGATAACATGGTGAGATATTCTATGTCAATTATGCCCAGTCTATGTCCAGTGTATGCCCAGATTATGTCCAGTGTATGTCCAGAGTATGTCCAGTGTATGCCCAGAGTATGTCCAGTGTATGTCCAGAGTATGTCCAGTGTATGCCCAGAGTATGTCCAGTGTATGCCCAGAGTATGTCCAGTGTATGTCCAGAGTATGTCCAGTGTATGTCCAGTGTATGTCCAGAGTATGTCCAGTGTATGTCCAGTGTATGCCCAGTGTATGCCCAGAGTATGTCCAGTGTATGTCCAGTGTATGTCAAGTGTATGCCCAGAGTATGTCCAGTGTATGTCCAGAGTATGTCCAGTGTATGTCCAGAGTATGTCCAGTGTATGTCCAGAGTATGCCCAGTGTATGTCCAATGTATGTATAAAACCACTACACATTCCGTGTGTAGAGACAGTTTACTTGTACTTATCACACACCAAAAACCGGATAGAAATTCTCAAGTCGACTTCACTTTTAAGACGGCCAATCCCTGGCCAATTTCAAGGATTGCACAAGTCACGCGATGTCCCAGTTCCGTCTCTCTGTATAATGTCCTCTAACCTTGCACTCAGTTGTATTAGTTACGAGACTTCGACTCTATTTCGCCTCTTAAGTCTTATGGTTTTCTGTTATTCCTAAAAGATAAAGACCAACAACTGAATATATGACTATGGAAGCAGGGCCGGCCCTAATCTGTCAGATCTCGTATTACAGTGTACTAACCTTTATGCACTGGTCCAGTCTTTGGTCATTTATTTTAACGTTTATAGCCGGATGTGTGTGGTACCCCTCCCTCCACATTTACTTCATAAAAAGACATCTATCAATTTCATGTATGATTTTATAACTAATTTGTCTCTTACTAAAATATTATTTTGTGCATTTTCATCTGTGTCCAAATCTCTTATCGCCAGTTCCATATTTCTTATCATTCAGGCTGTTTTCCTGGAAAGCTTTGCCTTTTTGCCAGCGACGTATCGAAACGTGACTCATTATCAATGTAGTTATCTTTCCTATTACAGTACGCGAATATATCCATTTATAATGTTCCATCCAGCCATATATTTATTCTCTCATCTATACAATTTATCATATATTCATTTCTATTCTCGATCTTTTCTCCCTCTCTGTTTCTCTTAATACATCCTCTTGCTCTATCTCTCTCATTTTTCTACATGTCTCTCTTAATATATCCCATCTTTCTCTCTCTGCCTCTCTCATACACACGCTTACACACGCTTGTTTGCACCCCATCCCAACCACTATCTCATACAGGGTATGTATGCTCCTCACCTAGATGCCATCTGTCGTGGTTGCCTCTACGGCATCACGTGATAATGTCGAACATGTAGAAGGTCACTTACGCATGGGTCTCAACACCATAGAACATATCGCTATCTCCTGAAGGTCATTTCAAAACAATGACATGTCACTAAACGGATCGATCTTAAATTCTAGAACAGACCGGTGCCCCATGCTGGTCTGGCTGATCAAGTATTTACTCGCGTCCAGGTCCGGATAAATGTCTCCAGAACATTCCATCACGGAGACCAAGCTTTCCTCAGGCGATGATGCAGGCAGCTTGCTCACAGTGACATACTTTGTGTCTTTACATTAAAACATCATGTCCAATTACAATAATTTCAACCTAGAAAAACCTTATTGAATCATTTTATGAGGTCAACATCACAGTCATCTCAGGTACGTCCTTGGTCGTAAACGATGACGTGACGCCTTAGGTGTTAGGGGTCCATCGACTTCAGATGTCAGCTAGAATTGTTCATGACATAAAAAGTACCACGAGATGCAGTGAATCATCTTAAGGGGTCGTTCCAAATTTCGTCACGCCGGGGGGGGGGTGGGGGGGAGGGTGTCGAGAATATGTAACACTTTGTGACAGTGGGAGGGGGAGTCAAAATTTTGTGAGTCAGTTTTTTTTTGTTTTTTTTTAATCTAACATTTTCTAATTTAAAAAAAACATATTTATTTTATTAATTTAAATACAACAATAAAAGAATAATTTGAGGTTGAAATTGCCTCAGATATTACAGGTACCATAAAACTCGGTTTTCTTATAAAACTACATCTTAAGCCATTATGGGAAAATGTTAAAGAATAAAATAAAATCTTAGTTTAGTTCTGAAAATGTTATGTATGTTTTGAATGTTTTTAGGTGTGACGTGACACTGGTAAAGATTTGTGACACTTCGTGACATGGGAAGGGGTGGCGTCTAAAAGGGTCATTCTTAGCGTGACGTCATTTAAGAAAGACCCCTAGAGTTGCCACGTTGCTTGAATTTAATGTTAACAATGAAAACGTTTCTTGCGAACACACTGGCGATCATGTTTCCTTGTGTTTGCTGTTTTTGAAATAAAAATTAGTATTAATTATTTTTTGTTTTTGTTTGTTGCTGCTTTGACATCACGCCATTTGTTGTTCGTGCATGACCCCCGTCATCCAATGACAGACATCCAGTATGTCGGTAACAACAGTTTCATAATGAAGGTAATCAAACCCTCAAACCCAAAATCCCCCAGACGTTCATTGACGACACATTTCAAACATCATTCATCTATCTAACGGCGTTAAATTCAACAAATACTTTCCACACCCTCGGCACGTCAGGGGGGAAATTAACGCGGTACCAATGTTCTCGTGCCACAACCCCCCCTCCCCAACCCTTACCTCTCCATCATTGACTCGACTCTTGTTTACACTCAACTATGGCGTCTATATTTAGACTGTTTGGACTGTGCCACGTTCCACCCCGTTTCACAGATGTAAATATCTGAATTTAGATCGGGAGAGAGGGGGGGTCGGGAGAGGTGTGGGGGGGGGGGGAGAGATTCAGAACTAGATAGAGATAGTTGGTCGGTGGGTTGGATCAACGGGTAATGGAGAGAATCTGTTCCTACGGACACTAAAATAAATACGGGGTGGTATTGGTTTGAGAGGGAGGGGCTTATTTCCTGTTTCATTTGCGGGGTGAGGGGGTCAGGAGGGGGTGGGGGTGCAAATATGAGAAGTTTGAACGACTGCGGAATATGAAGATGTAAAAAAAACAAAAAAAATTCCGGCCAGGACCATAATTTGAAACCTTGAGGTATGAATTTGGGATGTTACGATCGCACTTCAACAAGAGGAGTCCTCCTGGGGGCGTAAAGTAGAAATTAGATTGGGGACCTCGTGGATGGCGTCCACAAAAGCATCGATCAGGCGAGGGTGGGTGGTAAATTGCAAGGGCGTGGAACTCGACGGTGCAACGATCCCGGGTGGCGATATCAGCAAACCCGCCGTTGGATATCTTATACGCAAGAGCTGTGCAAGCTTCTTGACGGGTTGTTCTTTGGCGACGCAATCAATGACGGCAGCAGAACGGTTCTCAAAACGTAATGAGTTTATTTGGTGACGTTGTAGTAAATGAAGTACGAGTTAAAAAAAAAAATGTTAATGAAAAAATGATGACAAGAATAAAATAGATTTGATAAAAGTAGATTACGTATAAAGAACGTCGTTGGTTAGAACTACGATAAATCAGATTTTTGAAAAAAAAAATATTTAAAAAGAAGATAATTAAAAAAACAAAAACATGTAGAATTGTAGGTTTGTCCCGTTTTTTTTGACGATCGTACCCGGTGTCCCGAAAAATGTCTCTCGGGACGCCTAAATGTCCCGTTTCTAAAATCAAACACATTTTCAAATATTAGATAAGAAGGAGGGCTCAACAATCCTGGAAAAAGAGCCAAATATCATCACTTTAAATCCTAAACTAGAGAAATTTAATGTGTTGTGTTGTATTATGTTGTAAAATATGTTTAAATAAATAAGTATTCACTGCAAAATTATTGTTTTTCGTTTGTGACATGCCTCAGGGTTTAAATTAAATTAAAAACGTGAAGGTAAATTAAAAAAGATTTACAGGTCTCACAAAATAGTTCAAATGAGCTATTTCAATAAACAGTTTCCGGCGGTGGCCCCCGGACCCCTCTTTAGCTGGAGGGTACCCCCCCCCCCAACTCTCCTTGGTTGTGTCCCGTTTTTTTTCTCCAGTTATTGATTTGGCCACCCTAATGTAGAACCACTTTGTTTATACTGTTGTAAATATTTATATTCAGACTTAATGGTCGATCGTTCAATAAACTACATAATGTGTGGCATTCAACCTGGGACAAGAAAAATAGAGGATTTGTTTTGTGGTTTTTGTATATTGTTTTTTTTTTTTCAAAGTCTTATCTTTAAATAAGGTGTTCAACCAGAGTCGTGGAGTAGGGGGAGTCGTGGAGTAGGAGAGTAGAGGAGTCGTGGGGTAGAGGAGTCGTGGATTAGGGGAGTCGTGGATTAGAAGAGTCGTGTAGTAGGGGAGTAGAGGAGTCGTGGAGTCAAAGTAACCCTTTTTCTTTATGAACGCGTCCCTCCTTGATGTTGAGGGTGAAGCTGATTCCATGTATACGTAGGTTATTGGCCTGGCTGCGCCCGCCCATCTACGTACTTGAGCATCCATATTATACAATGCTAATATCTTCTTCTCCTGACTTGACATTTCGGCTCGGTAGCTCGTAGTGGTATCTGTCGATAGCACTAATTTAGGAGGCACTTTTACCATAACACAATTTATTTCCAGACTAGGTCACTGCTGAAATGTTGAAATATAGGTCTTGTTAAGGAGGGTGCTGAACATTTTGAAATAGGTCTTGTTAAGGAGGGCACTAAACATTTTGAAATAGATCTTGTTAAGGAGGGCACTAAACATTTTCAAATAGGTCTTGTTAAGGAGGGTGCTGAACATTTTGAAATAGGTCTTGTTAAGGAGGGCACTAAACATTTTGAAATAGGTCTTGTTAAGGAGGGTGCTGAACATTTTGAAGTAGGTCTTGTTAAGGAGGGCACTAAACATTTTGAAATAGGTTTTGTTAAGGAGGGCACTAAACATTTTGAAATAGGTCTTGTTAAGGAGGGCACTAAACATTTTGAAATAGGTCTTGTTAAGGAGGGTGCTGAACATTTTGAAATAGGTCTTGTTAAGGAGGGCACTAAACATTTTGAAATAGTTCTTGTTAAGGAGGGTGCTGAACATTTTGAAATAGGTCTTGTTAAGGAGGGCACTAAACATTTTGAAATAGGTCTTGTTAAGGAGGGTGCTGAACATTTTGAAATAGGTCTTGTTAAGGAGGGCACTAAAGATTTTGAAATAGGTCTTGTTAAGGAGGGCACTAAACATTTTGAAATAGGTCTTGTTGTTAAGGACTTGAATGTATAGTGTGATTGCGAGTTGTTTGGAGAGTATTTGGGAAGATGTTGTTATTTAATGATTGATAAATTTTGGTTACGTAATGGGAAATGACATATGAATGTGTTTTTTGCTTTTTTCTTAGGGTAATGGCAGTTGAGATTTAATGAATAAAGATTTTGTATTTTAATATTAATAATCTATTTTTGTGGAGTGAATAAATTAAACCCATAGACACAACGAAGCCAACGAACCTTTTAGGTAAGACCCGGTTCGTAACAATTGAAGACCACAAGGGAAAAAACGGCAGAGTCACATTTTTGTGGTTTTGAGATATTCGATTTTTAAAGTTCAAAACCATGCACATTAAAAATGTGTAAACAAAATGTAATTTTTAAAATGCATTTCACAAGAGTGTCCATTTCCCTGAGTTATTAAATAGATAAATTAATTCAAACTTGAATGTAACATGATTTATTTCATTATAGTAGAGAGTGGGGTCAAAATGGACTCTGCCGTTTTTTCCCTTGTAGTAATTTATCAAGGTTTGATCATTGCTAAATATCTATTTAAAACTATTTTA
>CAXITT010000206.1:905790-933384 GCA_964033795.1 Lymnaea stagnalis
TTTTTTTTTAAAAAGGGGGGGGGGGGGGGGGGGGCAGAGGTGAAATGCACACACACACACACACACACACACACACAAAACAAGATCAAATATGAAGTCTAAGAAGTAGAAATCGACCATGCCACCTCATTAAAACTGAAATTTAAATTTAAAAAAGAAATATATATTTTAGATATAAATTTATAAATTCAGTCCGATAAAAAGTTTTAAAAACTACCCCGAATGCCAGCCTTGACGGTGACGTCCATCAACAGATTTCATTGTCCTGGTGTGGTAGCAAATCTTGTAAGTGACGGTCACGCTTCGCCGCGTCCATTGGCGTAGGAATCGATCATAAGCAACTAATTTTGTTTTTTTGTAGCACTCTTCAGCGTAATCAACTTTTATTAGTTGGGCCGTGTGATCTCGTTATAGGGTATTTTTTTTGGGAGGGGGGGAGGGGGAGTCGGTGCTTTTAACAATGTAGTTATAAATAACTGGTTAGTGATGATTCAATGCTTTTGTGCACGGTGCATAGCAGGGTCTCCACATGGCGCCACAGCAGGGTCTCCATATGGCGGCACAGCAGGGTCTCCATATGGCGGCTCTCAGATTGTTGTTCTCCCGCGGTTGGCTTACCTGATGTGGATTGCACGGGGTGGACAGGGAAAACTAACAATAACGATGAAGGTGTGTGGGCCAATGAAGATATTTCTTTTGAGGTCTCTTTGGGTAGTTTTAGATCCATCTGATGGATACGCGACATGCACGCGAGCAAAATGTTGGGAGCAAAGTCAACTTGTAGAAGAGGGCTTCTTTATGTCTGACCCAGCGAGTTAACAAGGTAGAAAAATCAATTTTCACAAAGCCTGAGTTTACAAATTAAATTCTAACCTAAACATTCAATTAGAGTGTAGAAAAATGACAACATTAAAATGTTCAGAGAATCTATTGGCAAAGCTGGGAAGCGTTACCTTGTATACACCAATGACCAAAGTCATAGGTGTTGACATAAACGCTTCTTCTGATAATTAGCGGAAATCGTGGAATAATCTGTCGGATTATTATTTTTTTTTTAAATCCAAAGAGTCCTGAAGATTATAGATGGTATAATCATATATCCTGCCGTATTCCAAGTAGCTCAGCTAAAATAGAGATTCAGATGAATAAGCCAAGGAGGTTTTAACCATGTAAATCTGATGTTCTTTTGTCTTACGAGACGTTTGTGAGTTTCACAACCTTGGACTCCAAGTATGCGTGAGGTATTTCCTGACAGTAGTTAAAAGTAAGACAACTAAAACAGTTCAAAGCCCTGACGCCTTTTTCGCAATCATCACAGAAAGCTGGGTGTTACTAAAGATGGCGCCAAGCGATCCGTCTTTAAAAAAAAAATACTGGGAGTTATGGGGAACCCATGCTGGGGCGTAATGTGGATAACCGGACTTGGATTTTGAGAGAGGCGCAAATGTGGTCTATTTAAAAAAAAATTGGCCTGCCTCACACACTACCATCAATAACTCCTTTTTTTTTTTTACCTCTCTCCATTTCGATCACAAATCATTCATTCCAGTTCTTTTTTCTCCAATCACTCCAATCATGGTCGTGTTTACAATCCTACAACTATTATTTCACCCTTTTCATGTCAACATTTTCATTGAAATATTTCATATTCATTGAAATTGTAATCGATCAATGGAAAACATTTTTGTGGTTGTTAAAAACAAAGATGAACTTGCTATCGTTTAACGAATGACTTGGGACGTAGAATACTAATGTTTGTTATTGTTTATAGAATGGCTAGGCACGTAGAATGTTTAGCTTTGTTATTGTTTATTGAATGGCTAGGCACGTAGAATGTTTAGGTTTGTTATTGTTTATTGAATGGCTAGGCACGTAGAATGTTTAGATTTGTTATTGTTTATTGAATGGCTAGGCACGTAGAATGTTTAGGTTTGTTATTGTTTATTGAATGGCTAGGCACGTAGAATGTTTCTGTTTGTTATTGTTTATTGAATGGCTAGGCACGCAGAATGTTTCTGTTTGTTATTGTTTATTGAATGGCTACTCAAGTAGAATTCTTCTGTTTGTTATTGTTTATTGAATGGCTAGGCACGTAGAAGGTTTCTGTTTGTTATTGTTTATTGAATAGCTAGGCACGTAGAATGTTCATGTTTGTTATTGTTTATTGAATGGCTAGGCACGTAGAATGTTTATGTTTGTTATTGTTTATTGAATGGCTAGGCACGTAGAATATTAATGTTTGTTATTGTTTATTGAATGGCTAGGCACGTAGAATGTTTCTGTTTGTTATTGTTTATTGAATGGCAAAGGCACGTAGAATGATTCTGATTGTTATTGTTTATTGAATAGCTAGGCACGTAGAATGTTTCTGTTTGTTAGTGTTTATTGAATTTCTAGGCACGTAGAATGTTTATGTTTGTTATTGTTTATTGAATGGCTAGCCACGTAGAATATTAATGTTTGTTATTGTTTATTGAATGGCTAGGCACGTAGAATGTTTCTGTTTGTTATTGTTTATTGAACGGCGTGGGACGTAGAATGTTCATGTCTGTTATTGTTTATTGAAAGGCTAGGCACGTAGAATATTAATGTTTGTTATTGTTTATTGAATTGCTAGGCACGTAGAATGTTAATGTTTGTTATTGTTTATTGAATAGCTAGGCACGTAGAATGTTCATGTTTGTTATTGTTTATTGAATGGCTAGGCACGCAGAATATTTCTCTTTGTTATTGTTTATTGAATGGCTAGGCACGTAGAATATTTCTCTTTGTTATTGTTTATTGAATGGCTAGGCACGTAGAATGTTTAGGTTTGTTATTGTTTATTGAATGGCTAGGCACGTAGAATATTTCTCTTTGTTATTGTTTATTGAATGGCTAGGCACGTAGAATGTTCATGTTTGTTGTTGTTTATTGAATGGCTAGGCACGTAGAATGTTCATGTTTGTTATTGTTTATTGAATGGCTAGGCACGTAGAATGTTCATGTTTGTTATTGTTTATTGAATGGCTAGGCACGTAGAATGTTCATGTTTGTTATTGTTTATTGAATGGCTAGGCACGTAGAATATTTCTCTTTGTTATTGTTTATTGAATGGCTAGGCACGTAGAATGTTTAGGTTTGTTATTGTTTATTGAATAGCTAGGCACGTAGAATGTTCATGTTTGTTATTGTTCATTGAATGGCTAGGCACGTACAATGTTCATGTCTGTTATTGTTTATTGAATGGCTAGGCACGTAGAATGTTTCTGTTTGTTATTGTTTATTGAATGGCTAGGCACGCAGAATGTTTCTGTTTGTTATTGTTTATTGAATGGCTACTCAAGTAGAATTCTTCTGTTTGTTATTGTTTATTGAATGGCTAGGCACGTAGAAGGTTTCTGTTTGTTATTGTTTATTGAATAGCTAGGCACGTAGAATGTTCATGTTTGTTATTGTTTATTGAATGGCTAGGCACGTAGAATGTTTATGTTTGTTATTGTTTATTGAATGGCTAGGCACGTAGAATATTAATGTTTGTTATTGTTTATTGAATGGCTAGGCACGTAGAATGTTTCTGTTTGTTATTGTTTATTGAACGGCTTGGGACGTAGAATGTTCATGTCTGTTATTGTTTATTGAATGGCTAGGCACGTAGAATATTAATGTTTGTTATTGTTTATTGAATGGCTAGGCACGTAGAATGTTAATGTTTGTTATTGTTTATTTAATAGCTAGACACATTGAATGTTAATGTTTGTTATTGTTTATTGAATAGCTCGACACATTGAATATTAATGTGTGTTATCGTTTTTTAAATGACTAGGCACATTCAATGTTTATATATTTCTTATTTTATAAAAAAAAACGGAATTTTTAACTGTTTTTTTTTAATAGCAAGTTGTTGTTTTTTTTAAATATTTATCGGTCTTTTCTGTCTGCTGTGGTGAACCGCATCTATTGTTAGTTAATGAATCTGTCAAAAGCATTCAGTTGCAGAGAACTATTTGACTTTAAGGAACATGGTGCCTATAGCCCCCCCTCCCCCCCCCCGCTTATTTCCACCCCTTTTGACCCCGCCTATATATTACACCAAAGGCATCAGGTTTTTTCTGTCTTCTGTGGTGAACCGCATTTATTTTTAGTTAATTAATCTTTCAAAAGCATTCAGTTGCAGAGAACTATTTGACTTTAAGGAACATGGTGCCTATAGCCCCCCCTCCCCCCCCCCGCTTATTTCCACCCCTTTTGACCCCGCCTATATATTACACCAAAGGCATCCGCGAAACAAAAGAAAATGCCACGCCCCTAAGGCACTAGCGGTATGGTTAAGAATCTCATTAAGTCCCTCTGGTAACGTTTGGGACATTGACATAGAGAGTAATGTATTTCAATTCTGATTGGAAAATTGGCACACAGGTTTTTTTGGTGTTTTTTTTTAACGCTTACTTGAAATAAACTCCCAGTAGTAACAGTACACGATACAATTAAATTTATAATTTTTCATATCTTAATCCAACTCTGGAGCAAAGCAGTGACGTCATTTGGGTAGGGCAGGGTGGGGAATTCCCCCCCCCCCCGACCTTACCTTGCAGGATTTATTTAAGCCGACCAAGTTTTGCTTTGTCCCCCCTCCCTCCCTAACCTGAAAAGACCTGAAATGACGCCCCTGGATCTAAGCAATTAAAATGATACATTATTCAATTGTTTTTCTCTGACAACTGCTGAACGTGTTATAAACGATGTTACAGGTGCAACAATTCCAAGCCAATAGTTCTTATTTAGGAAAGGTAGACAACCTAAATGGTTCCAGTAAGGGGGAAGCCCCCTTTTTTTTTCTTAAAAAAAAATGCTTTAAAGACTGTCGTCACCGTCAACTTAGAGCAGTAATGTCAGTATTTCAAGCTTTGATACTGTTCAACGCTCGCTTGGGGGTGGGGGGGGGGAATGGGGAATTCTCTTGAAATGCGATAACAGGTAAATAAGAAATGGTTCCGGGCTTAGAGAGTTCAAGTTTCTTTGAACCAAGGTTGGGCTGGTTGTTTATCAACCAACTAGCCTAGAGGCCAAATGTTTTCATCCCGGCAAGGCAAACCTTTGAAGTCGGCGTGGATGGCGNGGGTGGGGGGGGGGGGGGGGGGGGGGGGGGGGGGAATGGGGAATTCTCTTGAAATGCGATAACAGGTAAATAAGAAATGGTTCCGGGCTTAGAGAGTTCAAGTTTCTTTGAACCAAGGTTGGACTGGTTGTTTATCAACCAACTAGCCTAGAGGCCAAATGTTTTCATCCCGGCAAGGCAAACCTTTGAAGTCGGCGTGGATGGCGAGATGCTGCATTTTCGTTTCCCATAAACCCAATTATTTTATGGGCTCGTGGGAAGAGTGGCAACTCGCGGCGCTTAGGGCCGTTTCAGGTCACGAGGGTTGAGGGGGAGGGGGGGGTCGGGGGTTCAGGCATGCTTACGTCATGGAAGTCACGTGGCTTGCGGGCACTGGATTATTCTGATGATTTTTTTTTAATCCGATAAAAGGGGGGGGGGGGAAGGGAGGATTTGCAGTTGACGGAGCTCATTTTTTTAAAATATATATCATGAAGTCATCATTACGGCGTCATTACCATCGCGTCAGCATTTATAGTCATTATCATACGGTCAGTATCAATACGTATTTTGTGACATTATTCTAAGGCAGGGATCCATAAACGTTTTTCACATGGACCCCTCATCCAGAAAGAAGAAGGCCATGGACCTCCTTTTAATTTTAAATTATTTTAAATTTTAGTGTATATAAGGAATTTAAAATAGAAATTCATCTCACAGACACATTTGGACGGACAGCCAAGGGTTCCGTGGACCACGTGTTAAGAATTCCTGGACTAAGGCTATTCCTTGGTTAATTTTTTTTTTCCTGCGTTAAGTCAGCCTCTGGCGTCAGGATCATCAATTATATTCCTGACTTCACACCACTGGCTGTGACTTTCCTCAAATAGCTGACGTCACCGGGGCAAGGGACCAACCAGCGCCGAACTTGCTCAATGGGTAAACATATCAAAGTTTACATATTGGAAGCGGTTCTGTTTCCTGAAAGTACTCTGTTCGATCCGATCAGAACATTTGTTTTAGCATGCGATCAATCGATGGTGGACACGTTGTTGGGATATACATAACCCTTATCCATCACTCGGGCTCCAGTATGTTTAAAGTCACCCCCCAACCCCCTCCCCCCCACTCGCCTCCACAAGAATTGTTATAGATCGGTTGTGCTTAAAAGGGCATTCTAAATAGGTTGCGTCTATTCGTACCCGGGTACCAGAAGTGAGAGGTTGGGATTAAAAAAAACTATTTAAAATATTATTGTTGGGTTTGTAAGACGAAATGAGATATTAAATGAAAGATAATTGAATCGGCTATACCTTTGTAAACTTACTTCTTCAGTTTAACTAAAACAAACTACCACAAATGTTACCCGAATAGCATTGGTCTAATGGGACCCGGGTGCGAATGGCGGCGCTGCGTGTCCGGGGCCATTTTGAATAAATGCTATTCGGATGTCTTTTGTAGTAGTTTATTTTAGTTAAACTAAAGAAGTAAATGTAAAAATATATATAGTCCATTCAATTATCTTTCATTTGATACCTCATTTCGTCTTACAAACCAAACAAAAATATTTTAAATAGTTTTTTTTTAAATCCCAACCTCTCACTTCTGGTACCCGGGTACGAATGGCCACTTCTTTTTAAAGAACTCTTTCTTGGAAAAAATAAAAAATTATAAGACATTATGGACGGGTTCTCATGTTTATTTCGACACATCCAATCGACCCCCCCACCCCCCCCCCCCCCTCAAGAACAAGGACTTTTCCTTTTTTTGTGATGGAAGCCTTTCTTCCATCAGGACCTCAGTACACTGTAAATTAACATTTCATGACAGCCCCCCCCCACCCTCTCATCCAAACACAACTTAACGGCCCATTTGATATCCTTCCCCGCCCCCCACCAACCACTACCGCTTCTAGAAGCATGGCACCGGGTGGGGGTCGATCTGATGTGGTATTTAGCGTGATAACTTAAAACGGTCCCCCATCCCCCGCCCCCCATGATATCACGAGTGGGGAAAACGGTGTCGTAGGAGACGAGCGTTCAACGGGTCTTCTGTTCATGTAATTGCTCACTTACAGAACAACAAAATCGAACCACCCTCGACCGCAGCAACGCTCCCCCCCCCCACCCCGGACCCCACCACAACCTCCAAAATGACAGAGACTGTCCGGAAAAGAAGAAAAAAAAGGGAGTGGGTGGGGTCGGACTCTATCTCGGTAAAGTTATCTTTGTCTTAGCCCACTCACAGAACAACAAAATCGACCCACCCTCGACCGCAGCAACGCTCCCCCCCCCCCCCCGGACCCCACCACAACCTCCAAAATGACAGAGACTGTCCGGAAAAGAAGAAAAAAAAGGGAGTGGGTGGGGTCGGACTCTATCTCGGTAAAGTTATCTTTGTCTTCAACACAAGATTGCCTCTTTGTTTTTTACATGAAATGAGTAAAACAAAGTATGGTTAAACCTGAAAAAAAAGGAGCGCAACTAAACAACGAAACGTGTCGGCGGGAAGCCTTCATCAGCGAACAAAACAACAGAATAAAATTTAAAAATAGCACTCAGCTTAGAAGTAGTATTCGTGGGCAGAAAATGAATTGTGACAATTTGATAATTCGTTTGCTGCCCACGGATACTACTTCTAAGCTAAGTGCTATTTTTTAAAGTTATTCTGTTCTTTTTTCTGTCGTTTTGTTCACTGACGAAGGCTTCCCGTCGACACGTACGTTGTTTTGTTGCGTTCCTTTTTTTCAGGTTTAATCAAAATTTTGTTTTACTCATTTTATATTTAGCTAACCTGATTGCAGTCTCTCCCCTTATTACCCTTGTTTTTTTTTTTGTAGCAGTATTCCATATTGAATATGTCCCACCTTTTGACAACAGCATTGAACGGTTGGTATACACTTTTACAATAGAATCCTTATGGTAAGCTTTTAAAAGAACCGTTAACATAAATAATCAAAATTTTGTTTTACTCATTTTATATTTAGCTAACCTGATTGCAGTCTCTCCCCTTATTACCCTTGTTTTTTTTTGTAGCAGTATTCCATATTGAATATGTCCCACCTTTTGACAACAGCATTGAACGGTTGGTATACACTTTTACAATAGAATCCTTATGGTAAGCTTTTAAAAGAACCGTTAACATAAATTAATAGTCTTTAAAAAAAAAATAAAAGTGTTTCCTGAGCACCCGAAGTAATTCGAGTAACCGAGGTAACAAAACGACCCGTTGTCAGGGAGAGCAAATGGAGACTACGACTAAGGAGACTTGAGCTTAAGATCACGAGTGAGTACAGCTTCTGATGGCGAGGGAGGAAGAAGCGAGCAAACAAACTTTGAAAGGCTCAAGTTAGCCGTGTCGGGGCGAACGCTTTGGGGGGTGGGGGTGGGGTGGGGTGGGTGTGATTCGGTAGGGAGTTGGACCGCATTGGGTCATTGTTGGACGAAACATCGATCAATATTGTATCAGTCCACTTGTCTGCCCATGTTCGTCTGCGCTGCTTTCTTTGCCCGGGCGCCTGGCTCTATCCGGGTCTTATTGTCTGGCCTGGTTCAATTTTTTTCAATTATGTAAGTTGTATATTTTAGGTCTTTCCCATAACCCTTTTGTAATTCGGATAGGTCACCTTGTCCGGGAATGTGGTTTTGAATGCGCAATGGCAAATACTTAATAAAACTGAGTTCTTTGCATGAGGGGGGGGGGGCAAGTTTTTAAAAAAAAAATGTCACTATCGCTTACAAAATTTTTAATTTCTATGGATTTAACTGTAATAATCAACATTAGATGCATCCAATCCTCTTCCGTGGAAGAACATTTTTATGTTTCGAGTTTGAAAGATAAAACGAATTTCTATACCTCAGGATAAGTCAAATAAGGATCCGCCAAATTCCGAGAGATTCCAATGAATCATCCGACTAAGCTATGTTCCAAATTCCAATCCGGGTTAAGGGAAGCCTACACAATTTCTAGCTCCGAGATGTCGAAAACGATAAAGAATTAGAAAAATAATACAGTTTATGTCAAGAATGATAACGGATTTTTTAAAAATTAACCGATTAAATTTTTTTTGTGAATAAAGCCAGACAATCCTTTAGTTGTTGTGACGTCGCAGTTCTTTTATTCAGAGAAGAAGACAGACGCCAATTGAACGAGAGTCTTTTTGTTTCGGTGTTTCGTCAAGTATCAGATTCTGATAGAACGAGTTTGGATAGTTAGTGTCTAGTACAGCGGTTCTCAACCTGTGGGTCGCGACTCCTTTGGGGGTCGCACGACCCAATCACAGGGGTCGCCTAAGACCATCTGAAAACACCTAAAGTCTACAGTTATAAAGTATCAACGAAAATAATTTTGTGGATGGGCGTCGCCACAACATGAGGACCTGTAGAAAAGGGTCGCGGCATTAGAAAGGTTGAGAACCACTGGTCTAGTAAAGGTATTTAGAGGGAACAGTTTATAGAGTAAAAATAGTGTAGTAGGAGTGTTTGGCAACCTGCGTCTAGTAGGGTAATTCAAATTAACTGGGCTAATAGCGAGCGATAGAGATGTAATTCCGACAAAATAAGCTGGAGAAAAAAAGATTATAGTAGAGTGATTTAGAGAGCCGCAGAGTCTTTAAGTAGACTTAATCAATAGTGATTGAGTGAATTTCATATAAAACAGTTCATTATGGGCAGTTATTATGGGCAGTTAGGGAGCAGTTGCTAGAAGCGTTGGTAGCATCTAGTCGGGTTGGTTCAAGAGTGTAGTTTCAACGAGTCGTTTCTCAGCAGCCTAAGAAAGGAGCGTCTAGTCGATACTGTTGGAGAGTACATAGCTGATTGTTTTAATGGAGGCTGGCGTGCGTCCAACGATGACGCCATTTCAAAAGGCAATGAGTGGGCGTGCCACGTGGAAAGAGAAAGATGATGACGGTAGTCGCTACAATAAAAATAAACAACGAATGCTTCTCTTTAATAGTGGTGTAACGAGACGAATATTGACTGCACCACAATTTGTTGGATGCTATCAGTGGTCCCGAAACTATACCTTCTCGCAGAGCCGAATTTTGAAATCTACTCTTTTTAAAAATACCGTTTAAAACACTCAAATGTAAATTCTTTAACTACGCATTATATAACATAGTGTGCTTGCTACACACAAAGTTTTTAAAGTTTGTTAATTTGAGTTACACCTTTTTTTTTTTTGTTAGAACCGCTTATCTAAACAGATCTAGATGGGTGTGAGTTTTTGATAGACGACATGGTAACAATACCGCGAATGTGTTGTAAATGATCATTTTAACTCTCTCCACAAGACATCCACAATCAAATGTATTTCATGTTGATTGCGAGAGAAGGATTCGGGTTGATGCGATTATTGAATATCGTCCTCGGTACACTTAAGAGTATCGGAGTGCGGGTGGAGTATCGTCAGTATCGTTTGTGCAACGCATTGCCATAATGTTTTCTGTACAGCTCCTGCTCAAATGTTCCAGCCAACGTTCTCCGATCGATAATCGATGCCCTGTTGTATCGATCTGGCTCCATTGTTACGGCTTATTTGGGGGCCTTTTATCTCGTGTTTTTCTTTGTCTCTCGGTGTAGTTAACGGACGGTATAAAGTGATATCTTCACTGGACTGAATGGTTCTATCTATAGAATCGGGCGGAATAAATTGATATCTTTACCGGACTAAATAGTTATATCTATAGAATGGAATGCGAACATTTGTTACATGACGTCAGAAAGGTTTCATTTTGATGTCGTATATATGGACTGATTGATCGCATGATTGCTTTTAAATATAAAGCATGGCTCTGGAAAATGACTACAATATAATTTATATAAAAGCCAAACGGATCCAGCCCCTAATGGCTAAACTAAAATCACAATAGAAGTTTAAAGACCGTGACATTCATCTGGAACTCACGACGTAAGGTCATTGAAATGGCATCCCATTTGCCACAATGAGACCAGTGATATGGGGCCCTACTGGAATCGCCCCTGTCGGGGCATCTGGCTGGCCAGGGTTGTATGGCTGATTGCGCTAGTGACGTATATGTGATATTACGAACTATTTGTGCGACATCAGAGCTTTGAGCAGCTGAGGTCAGAGCAGCCACTCGAAATCATAGTAAAACACGGTTGTACCATATTGAAGTCTGGGGAAACTGAAGCCACAGAATTTTAAAAAAAAAAGCAAAATTTAGTCCCGACAGTTTGAACATAAACATGATGAAAACATGGCTAAAACGAATTAATTTCTGAATGGAAAATTAGATCTAATGTTCTAGGGATCAAACCATGTGTTAATGATGTATATAAGATAAGATGTTTCTTTTTGGTGATGCTCAACTTACTAAAAGAAAGCAATTCAAATCAATTTTGAATCTTTCCGTTTATCTTAATGTAGAATGTATACCTGTAGTGGCTGATTTGGTCGATAAAGAGAAATAAGTTTGAATAATGCAATTTTATTAAACCTTATTAAGTACACACGCAAAAATTTGAAGATGTTTCCTCCATTTTTAAATATTTCAGTGTGCCTTTACGTAGATGGCCGAACAATCTGAGCGTACCTTGTAGTGAGACTTGTATTGGAATTAGCCATGCTGCCATTTCAATGCTGCGGGGAAACTGTCTCCTTATGTAGCTAATCAACACGTATAGGCATCAACTAGCCTCAAAAGTGGTCACAAATTTCGAGCTTTTGGTGAACTGGGTGTGTTGTAGCGACCAGGTGCAGTCGGGCATGTTGAGATGTGCACCTCAAGTGTATGTCCCTGGTGAGTGTCAATGGCTCTAACACGTGTCTCAGGTGGAGAGATCAAACTGCTGACGGTGAGATATCGCGGTACTTGAACTCTCAAAGCGGACCAATCAAAACAGTATTTTAAATGAAATCAAGTTTCAAAGTCGACAGACGCTACGGGAACAAAAAACAAGTACCACCCCTGGTCATCTCTAATGTGCTCTTCAAATGTTCTAAACATCAAGTTCTCTTGTACATTTCTAATGTGCTCTTCAAAATGTTCTAAACATCAAGTTCTCTTGTACATTTCTAATGTGCTCTTCAAAATGTAATAAACATCAAGCTCTCTTGTACATTTCTAATGTGCTCTTCAAAATGTTCTAAACACCAAGTTCTATTGTACGTTTCTAATGTGCTCTTCAAAATGTTCTAAACATCAAGTTCTCTTGTACATTTCTAATGGGCTCTTCAAAATGTTCTAAACATCAAGTTCTCTTGTACATTTCTAATGTGCTCTTCAAAATGTTCTAAACATCAAGTTCTCTTGTACATTTCTAATGTGCTCTTCAAAATGTTCTAAATATCAAGTTCTCTTGTACATTTCTAATGTGCTCTTCAAAATGTTCTAAACATCAAGTTCTCTTGTACATTTCTAATGTGCTCTTCAAAATGTTCTAAACATCAAGTTCTCTTGTACATTTCTAATGAACCATTCATCACTTAGGATCTGGACACGTGAAAATAGACAAGAATATTTATTTTTAAATTTTGACACTCCCTCCTTTCCTGTTTAACATTACCCCTCGCCCCCAAATACTAAATGTCACCTATAATCATTAAATTGTCTCAATGTTTGGCGTAATATTTACGCTGAGATACGCCAGTCTAAAGCAAGGACTCCTTAGGAGTCAACGCTTTGTGACGAATTGATGGATACCATTTTGGCTACAGAAGTCATCAACAGTAGATTTTTTAAAATAAAGATTTTTCTTTTTCTTTGTTCGTTTCCACTGAGGAAGGCTCGCCGAAGGTACACGTGGCGATCTGCCGCACGGTGTGAGGCCCGCTGAAGATTTATGTCGGGGACGTTGAAGGGTCCTTAACACAGCCGATGCCCCGCCGGAGAGGTCTCCCTCAGTCCCTGAGACCGGAGTGCCGCTTTTGTAGACTTGCAGTATAGTTTAGTTGACAGGCATTCTGGCCAGGTGGCCAAACCTGCTGTTAGGCCATAGCCGAACCTGCTGTTACACCATATACTGGCTGAATGGAATGAAACCGACCATTTGTCTCCTTTCCTGGTTCGGTAGGTGGTCCCTTTCTTGTTTTACCAGCTGCTCGGGTGAAAATCTTATCTAGCAGGTGAACATTTTTCTC
This sequence comes from Lymnaea stagnalis, assembly GCA_964033795.1. NCBI lineage: Eukaryota > Metazoa > Mollusca > Gastropoda > Lymnaeidae > Lymnaea > Lymnaea stagnalis. The sequence continues at coordinate 918,971 of CAXITT010000206.1, forward strand.
TCAATATTTTCATTAGGAGCCCAGGTCTGACACTGGCAAAAAAGGATTCAAATAGCTACGGTTTTGATTAGTCCATGACTTTGTTCTCCATCTTTATTCTTAGATGTCTTCGTGGTGCGAGCTGTTGAGTAGCTAACTGCATTTTAAAAATATTTTCTTTAAACATTACGATAAAGTGGGCAAGTTCCCGATTAAGTTATTGAAAAGTTAAAGTAAGTGCTAAGATCGACCACTGAAGCTCGATTTAAAACTGGTATAATTTCATCACTAGCAGCTCTAATTAGCCGGCTAATATTATTTTAGCGCATGTCAAGTTCCAGTGAACGCACCTCGCGTGATCTCTCACTTCCTCTATACTCTGGAATTTCTAGGTTTAAAAAAAAACAAAACAAAAAAACCAACCTAAGTGCCCTGAATGCAACTGGAAAAGAGAAATTACTTTTTAAAATATGTTGGAAAGAAACAACATCATCATACCATATTGTTTCATCTCAGTCCGGAATGGGATCGGATATTATTAGTTCGACCTTTAGGGTAGTTGCATTTGTGCGAAGATTCAATTTGCGTTACAGCTCGCTCTGCTCAAGGTCGGACAAAGGGGGCCAAAAAAAATCCCCTTGATAAATGAAAGGAGTCTAAAATAATAGCACACACGTGTGGCTAAAAGGGCGATAGAGATTTGTGTGGCTGTCCGGGTACAGGGTGGGGGTGGTGGACGAGAAGAGGCTGGAGATCAAGGGCGATAAATTGAGTTACCAGCAGAAATTTTTTGAGAGAGAGAAAGATTAGGCCCCTGATAGATAGAGGAATACTTGAGGGCCGAGTGCGAGAATATTTTACAGGTAATATATAGACTGGTATGGTGTGAATAGAACACGGATAAGTCGGTTATTCAAGGATACCAACATGTCGCGTGTCATGTTATGGAGATACCAAACACGTCATGATATCCGGACACCAAACATGTCATGTTATGGAGATACCAAATATGTCATGTTATGGAGACACCAAACATGTCATGCTATGGAGACACCAATCATGTCATGTTATGGAGACACCAAATATGTCATATAATGGAGACACCAAATATGTCATGTTATGGAGACACCAATCATGTCATGTTATGGAGACACCAATCATGTCATGTTATGGAGACACCAAATATGTCATGTTATGGAGACACAAATCATGTCAGGTTATGGAAACACCAAATATGTCATGTTATGGAGACACCAATCATTTCAGGTTATGGAGATACCAATCATGTCAGGTTGTGGAGACATCAAACATGTCATGTTATGGAGAGACCAATCATTTCAGGTTATGGAGACACCAAACATGTCATGATATGGAAACACCAAACATGTCATGATATCCAGACACCAATCATGTCATGTTATGGAGACACCAAAATGTCATGATATGGAAACATCAAACATGTCATGATATCCAGACACCAATCACGTCATGTTATGGAGACACCAAACATGTCATGATATGGAAACACCAAACATGTCATGATATCCAGACACCAATCATGTCATGTTATGGAGACACCAAACATGTCATGATATGGAAACACCAAACATGTCATGATATGGAAACACCAAACATGTCATGAGATGGAAACAGCAAACATGTCATGATATGGAAACACCAAACATGTCATGATATGGAAACACCAAACATGTCATGATATGGAAACACCAAACATGTCATGTTATCCAGACAAAAAACATGTTGCTTCATCCACAGAATCAGTATGCTTCGAGACAAACAACAAACAGGTCCCGAGATCGAAACGATAACCGCGACAACAGGTGAAGAAAACAAACAGATCCATTCATGCAGACTACAAAACATGTCCGGTGATTTTTTTGGCTTGTTTTACAACAAATAATTAGCGAAAATAAATTTGTTTGGATGTTGGAGGCGGGAATGTGACGAAGAAAGCCTCGACTCTCAAACCCACTCATCCCACAAGTGGAACCACCCACGACTGAGTGCTCACAAGACGAACCGTCGGTCGAGGGCGCCGTCATTTAGGCAGGCCGTCAGGATGGTTTGCTTTAAGGTGTAGTGAAAGGAGACAGAGGCGAGCCGGCATGACATCGACTTTTTGAGCTTTTCTTGCGGATGTTAGGCTGCTCTTCTCCGTCTTGTGGTCAAACTGGCCGGTCAAACGATGGCAAAAAATAATAGTTGAATTGTTTTGGTTCGAACGTAAAATTGTTTTTAAAAATGTAGGCGGTTTTATGCAAACAATTCCTCAACTACTGCCCGGGGGGTAAAACTGGTCAGGGAATTCATACAGCGATACTCAAATGAAATAATTCCTAATAATGTTTACCCTGATTATAACTATTGGAAATGTAAGATTAAACTAGTGCCAGAACATCATGAGCTTGAGATGATTATCATCTTCATTTTAGAAAGCTGAAAATTTTTAACGATAAAAATAAATATATTAAAGTTTAAAGATAGTTAAAGTGGAGGATTTAATTATGGTTTTTAAGCCAGTGGGACGGCGCTGTTGATGTGAGGGGGTTACATTGTTTTTGTTTTATGTGGAGAATATGGTGCTAATAGAGAGTAGATTGTTTGTGGGGAATGGGGTGTTCTATTTAGCATACTTAAGGGTGGGTGCAGTGTACTGATTGCAATTTTGGAATGACTCTCTTATGAAGTAAATTAACACCAGCCAACTTAGAAGAAGGTCAATGTTAAATGTGTCTGCTGGCTGACAGATATGCGAGGTTGAAAGTCAATATGTGACAGTTTCAGCGGCATCGATTGTCAAAAAAAGATATGACATCGTTTCCATCAACAAGCTATGAGCTCAACTCAATGCTGATTCTGTGAAGTGATAAGAAATAAAACGAAGAGTTGAAACAATGAATCCATAAAAGTCCTTCGACAACAACGAGATTAGTACTCACCCTTGGTCGAATCCATTCTCATTGAACCGTTTAGTCCGAGATGTCACACACAATATTCAATAATTCATAATCACACACAAAAATTCAATAATTCATAATTCACAACACACCAAACAAAAAATCAATTCTTTTTAATTGGTCTTAGCTCTAAAGGAAAAGACCCATACTAGATACACCCTCATTACTTCATTCCCAGAAATGTAAACAAGAAGTCCACACAAATTAGTCACTTTTTGGAATCACACAATCTCCCCATGTACAGCACCGTCAGGGCACTACAACCAAAAAGTTCTTCAACACAATTTCTTTTTCGACAGCAAAACAAACTCCAGCTCTCAGAGTCCAGAAACGAGTGAAAAGTTTGAGCACTGGCGCTTCTCCCGGCTAGGGCCAGTACGTATTTGTAAGTTTGTCTATCCCCCCACGGGCCCGGCAGGCGGCACGTTATCGTCGTCGATAATCACGACCGGGTCGGCGGAATCACGCGCTCCACACACACCGAATCACTCACTTCAGTGTTCCTTAACTTTAGTTCCAGGCGCAAGGTTTTTTTTTTCACTGTTCCGTTTTGTTTCACAATTCGTTTACAGCTTGGACGTTCGAGCTGTGTTTGGAGATATTCTCTCTCTCTCTCTCTCTCTCTCGCTCTCACTCTCTCTCCTACCGCTGTTCTATTTTTACTTTAAAGCTATGGCGTCCAAGCGGCAGAGCGGTCAGCGTGGAGAGCAAGCGGCAATAACTGAGACGGGAGATTGTGGACACATAGGGAGTTACTGGCCGTTGAGTAGAAGTCACGGTGTGATATTGGGGGGTGGGGGAAGGGGGGGGGGGGGGTGGGGGGGGGGGGGGGGAGAGAAGTCAATGTCACATGACTTGGTGAGATAAGGATGGAATCAAGTAGCTGGGGAACGGGGTGAAATCAAGTAGGTGGAGAATGAAGATGAAATCAAGGAGCCAGTCAGTCTCTCTCTCTCTCTCTCTTTCTCTCTAACACTCTCACACTCTCTTTCTCTCTCTCTCTCTCTCTCTCTCTCTCTCTCTCTCTCTCTTTCTGCGTAATGCATTTTAAGAAATTTAAAATTATTTTCTACTTTTAAATTATTTGTTATTGTAGCTTTTCTGTAAAAAATTTAAACTATTTAGACTATTTCACATCGCCTTGGATGTGATGCAACGGTCCCAGGTCCACACGAAATGTTTCAAAAGAAAAAAAAATAGTTCAGATTGACAGTTTAAGATAAATTGCGGATTGCCTTACATGCTAAATAATGAACTGTAACTCGCTTATACGTTTCCCCTCATCCAACCCTCGGACCGCCCTTATCTTAAACTATATTAAATTTAAAAATTCAATTTTAAATGGCAAAATTTCTCATTTACTAATTTACTTGATTTTCATACCCATGTCTCTTGGCTACTTGTTTTTTTTAATTTTATTTCCTACTTTTTAGTATTAAAATGGTAGTTTTTCTTTTTTAAATTATCGACAAAAGTAGAATTGTCTACTTTTTTAAACATCAAATTCTTACAAGACACCGGTTATAGGGAAGTCTTTACCTTGACATAAAACTTTTAAAAAAAATGGAATCTGATCTTACCCACCCACCCTTTCAACAGCAGGCGTGGTCGACTACGATAATTTGAGTGATGGTGTGAACCCGCCTCCATCGACCCAGAATTCTTTTTCCAGCCATTCACCAGGTGAACACTGCACGAGAAAGACTCAATCTTAAAATGCCACAAGAAATTTGCGCTCCACACACAAGATTACGCTCATCACACAAGACGGAAATGCTAGTGGAGAGAAAGTCTTTAATTTAAATTTACAACACCTAACAGCAAAGAGTTTCGTATGAATCTTTTACACGCATTCTTGCTTGCGTGTATTTAATTGCGCGTGATGGATCATTTATTAAGAAACGGATATGGAAATGGGTAAACTTCGGTCAAAAACACATTTCATATTTCCACCATTTTCCCCTTAAAAATGCATTTTATTTTTTTTACGGCAGACCCAGATACGCCACAAATACAAAGCACAAAGCAATGGCTGCACGAATAATCTCCACAGCAAGACACGCAACCCTCGAACAAATCACATGTCACTCATCTTCCCCTTGAAAAAAAGGAAAATATTATGGTGGGGGTTGTGGGCGAGGAGTGTGGTTGAAAAAATTGAGACGGTGCGTTGTCATTGTTTCAGTTCGATATGATGACGGGAAGTGGGTCTATTAGCCGTCCGAATATTTTGCCTTAAACGCAGAAACACATTTAAAAATGAATGTTTATTTACCTAATATAGACGAGATGTTATGTTTTAATGGTTTTTTTTTTGTTCAGAACAATATAGTATTCACATTATACGTACAGAATACAAATAGCAGCTTCTCACGTATTCTCACGTCTCTTGGACACAGAGTACCCTCCCTCAGTTCCCGGTTGTCTATCAACAAGGTATAGTCCACAATAACAATATTACATTAACTAGAATAAATGACCCAATGTTGTCAGGATAATAATGGTAGATCCTATGCGATAATTTCTAACTGCTATTGCAAAAACTCATTACAATTCATAACTTTAAAAATGTAATAATAATTACGTTTCTAAAAAAATTATGTTATGAGAAGAATTTATCTGCTATATATTATAGGCCTACCCTACCCCTTTTCACGCTCCTCAACTACGTTTTTCCCCCTCTAAACATGACGATAAATTACACAGTCTAAATTATTGCTAATCATATCACTTTTATCACTAAAGAAGTTAATTGACGGACAATGACTACGTTAAAGAAATACTTTAGATTTACCCCTTTTCGTGTCCTTGAATTGCAACTTTTTTTCTCTAAATTTTTTTTTTAAAACTTGCCTTAAACTTACACCAAAAACTCTATATATGATACAAAAATATTTTATGTTTATAGGAATTCGATATATATTGACATCTTCAGCAAAAATTTAAACACATTTTTGACTATTTTAAAAAAAATATATATATTATCAGAAAATCGTAAAATAGAGAATTCTTTTATCTAAAGAAGAATCGCGCAACCCTTTGTTCACGTCTATAACAGATTTGAGTCTTGCTTTCAAAAAAAAAAAAGATAAATAAATAAATGTTTAATCTGATAAAATACAAATCTCTTTACTTTAAACCCATCCCTATTTTTTTAAATTAATTTTTCAGAGTGTAAAATGATTGGGTTTTGATATTCATGGTTATACTTATATAAATGTACTCAATCTTTGTTAACGCCTTTGATCTTCTTAATTGGTCACATACGTAGATTTGTAAAAGAGAGACAGCACCATCTCTTTCTTCACATATGTAATACCATAGGAGTTAGCTATATTGTCATCCACTTGAAAATGTATATACATCTTATTTCCTAGCTCAGACAAGTATTTATACAAGAAATTTAATTATTTATCAAAATCATTCCTTCATTTTGAGACGTGCCTTGTGCTGCCTTGGGCAAAATGAACATACCCATATTTGTGAAAAGAGAATGTAACATCTCTTTTTCACAAATGTAATACCATAGGAGTTTACTATATTGTCATCCACGTAAAAATGTACACATCTTATGTCATACCTCCCACATGTATTTACCAAAGAAAATATATTATTTATCAAACCTTTCCTTTATTCTGAGACGAATCTTCTTCTACCTTGAGCAAAATGAACATACACATATTTTTCCCAAATGTAATACCATAGGATTTAAAGATATTGTCATCCACGTGAAAATGGACACATCCTATTTCCTACCTCTGAAATGTATGTTCCCAAAAAGGTTAATTATTTATCAAATTCATGTCTTTCTTTTGAGACGTATCTAGTGCTGCCTGGGGCAAAATAGCCAACTCTTCCCCCACCCAGATTTAAATAAATTTAGAAAAATCTTCTACCGGATAGTTTGATTTGATCTGATATTTATATCGCGCGCTGGTATCCATGCCACTTTAGCTTGCTCATTGCGTTCTGGTCCTCCGAAATCTATTGAAACAAAGAAGTTTTTAATTGTTTCTTAAATGATTTTTTATCATTTACAATTCCCCTCAAAGATTGAGGCAAACAGTTCCATAATTTTGGCGCTATCGCTTCAAGAGAGCGCACTCTGTAAGACTTTTTTCTGTGTTCATCCACTCTAGGAACACTCATTAAGTACTGTGTTGAAGACTGCAGGCTCTTCAAGGGTACATGTTTATAAATCAGTTCCTTGAGATATTCCGGTGCTGAACCATCTATGCAGCTGTACGCCAGGGACAAAATTTTGTAGTTAATGCAGTCCCTTCCATACCCAAACTAAAATAATTTGCACTTCATATGGTTCGTTCTTTTTTTGTTTAAGTTATAAGTTGATTAGTCAATGCTATTTGGCTATGGAGTTGCGCCGCACTGTTTGACTTAGACCGCATTTTCTTATATGAATTAAAGGTTAGCTTTTATTACGTCATAATTTTTAATAAATGTATATTTTTGGAATTAAAAAAAGGCAAAACTTTTTAATGTTAATAAACACAGCAGAAATGTGTGTGTGTTTTATTAACAATTTAGAAAGCAATCAATTGTATTTATTAATTTTACTTTTAAGAAGGGAAAATACATTTACGCGCGGTTATTAAATTTAAAGAAACCTAAGAGTGTTGGAGAAATAACTTATTGGCGCTTTGACGTCATTTGCGTGATTACTTAAAAGAAATTAATTAAAAATTTTATTTCGCAATATTAACAACGTACTAAAAGACGCACTGAAAACGACTGATATTTGGGTTTCCCCGATAAATGTGATTAAGGTGTAATTCTTTGATCATGATTTTCTTATTTTTTTATTTTTTCAATACTTTTAAACACATATAAAATGCTTAAAATAGTTCCTTAGTTCATACTTTAAATGTATTTGTAATTTATCATAATAATACTTAAACGTTTACTAAAATAAAAGCGGATTTAAAATATTTTTTTACGCATTTAAATTTATTCGATTTGCGTAAACTATTAGAAAATAACTATGATTGTTTTTTAGGAATCCGAACGTACTGAAATCATATCTCCCTTTAAGCGTTTTTTTCACCCTAGCTCATTCTTATATATACATATATATGTGTACTTTCTTTAATCTGCATATCCCATTTGATATATGTTATATCCTATTTGATCTGTTTTCCTTTTTCATATCTGATCCATGTTTGTTCTATTCTCGTTGATCCATGTTATATCCTATTTTATCCATACTTTTTTTTTTAATCAATAAGGTTTTGGTAGTCGGTTGATCACTAAAATAAAATCCTAAAATAGCATTTTTCCTACCCAACTGGGTATTTGACTCTAGAGCGGGGTTTCTCAACCTTTTCATTTGTGCTTTTGGCATGCTTCAACATATTTTTAAAAATCTCCTATGCCCCCTTCTATGCAATTAATTTAAAAAAAAAAACTCTTACGTATAACTAAAGACCCTTTTAAAAATGTTTTTGTAACCCACAGAAATCTGCTGTGGCGCCGGGGGGAGGGAGCATGGAGCGCTCGCTTAGAACCCCTGCTCTTGAACACCAATTATCCCTATTAATGTATCCCCCACTACATAAAACTCTACGAGGAAAAAGCTTTTTTTTTTTTTTTTTATAGAAACAAAGGGGACACCACTGAGGCGTCAGTTCTTCAATTCTGTAGAAACATCATAAACACCGAAGCAAGAGGGTAACGTTCTCTTGTCGATGCGTTATCTGCCCTTCACAAAGGTCCAGCATTTGATAAATGTCTCCTTTAGATCTTTTATCAGCCGCGAGCCTCGCGACATTTTTCTCTCTTATTCTTTAGCGGGGGGGAGTAGTTTGTTAAGAGCAACGCCCTAACCCACCCCCACCCCCTCCCATACGCACACTCACACAAATTACAAAAGGGCCAACCCGTGCGTCTAAAAAAAAAACAACCTGGCATTTTATTGGTGTGGGGCTTGTATGGATGGATGGGCCACAGGGGTGCGAGAGCGTATGTGATGCATGAGTGTGAAGATGTGTGGGTGTCTGAACGTGTGAGTTTTTGGCATGTGTCACGGGGGCCTTCTCGAGAGCTATGAAACTACCTGGTTTCAAAGAATTCATGATCACCTGAAAAATTAGTTTAAACAAAAACAAACAAACAAAACAAACAACAAAACAATATGTTGCATAGCGTTTGATTTTAAAACGGGTTAGTGCACCTGTTTTCATAACTACATTTGCCGTGCAGCCGAACCCCCACACAGTCATAGACATTTACCGTAGAACGTCGATCATCCGAACTGATTGGTTCAGGGTATGGTTCGGATAGTCTAGTTTTTATTTGGATGGACGAACACGTCTACGGTAATGTTGCGTTCAGGAAGTTGGTGCGTAGAGAAACACATTTGATGACGTCATAACATTTGATAGTACAAGATTTTTTTTTATTTTTCCACATTAATGGATTTAAAAAAAAAAAATATTACACTGCTTACATTCATTTTGAGCACATGCATACATCTTATTACAATGACCTATACATTTTTAAACAAGAACAAGAATTTAAACTAAACACAAGACGTCTCAACACGAGACATCAAAACACAAGGTATCTAAAAAAACAAAGCATCTAAACACAAGACATCTAAAAACAAATATCTAAACACAAGACATCTGAACACAAGACATATTCACACAAGGCGTCTGAACACAAGGCGTCTAAACACAAGACGTCTTAACACAAGACATTTAAGCACAAGACGTATTAACACAAGACTCTAAATACAAGACGTCTTAACATAAGACGTCTAAACACAAGACATTTAAACACAAGACATCTAAACACAAGACGTGTTAACACAAGACATCTAAACACAAGACGTCTTAACACAAGACATCTAAACACAAGACGTCTTAACACAAGACATCTAAACACAAGACATCTAAACACAAGACATCTAAACACAAGACCTCTAAAGCACCTCTCAAACGCAGAATTCAGCCATCGTATGCCAAGGGACTTCTCTCAGTTGGTGACAATATTGACTTCAAGAGTTATCATATTATGTGTACACTCCGTATATTTGACAGGAGCCAATATATACTGACAAGCTTCTAGTTTGCACGACCCCAGCCTGTTCCCTACCGGCGCCATGCGCATCTACGTGTAACATGGATTGTACGAGCGTGGTCTCAATTGTCTTCCTGCGTTTGCTTTGCTAAATGCTCAAAGCCATACACGACGAGTACGATGATCTGTTATTTTCCTATGTTTAAAAGACATGGGGCATTTCGGATCACCGTAATTCGGATCACCGTATTTCGGATCACCGTATTTCGGATCACCGTATTTCGGATGACCGTATTTCGGATAAATCGATTTCCAAACGTAATGAGATGTAGCTTCAGATGAAAGCAAAATTGTTCCGATGGCATTTGGTAATGACTTTTGCTCGTCACAGAGGAGCCCTGTATTTTGTCGTGTCTAAGTTTAAAGTACCACATCCACCATTTCACATCCACCATTGTAAATCGTCTGGTTGTTTTGATCGATAGTTCAATAAGGAGAAAAAAATCTTAAGGGTCGCTCGTGAATTACGTCACTCAAAAATGATGTTTTTAGACACCCCCCTCCCCCATGTCACTAAGTGTCACCAATTCTTTACCCCTCCCTCCCCCGGATGTCACGTCACACCTAAAAAAATCAAAACATACATAAAATTTGCATAACTAAACAAAAATTTTATTTTTTACTCTTGAACATTTTCCCCTTACGGATTGAGATGTAGCATTTTTAGAAAACTGTGACGTGAAAAAATGAAGTCACCCACAAGCCGAATGTAAAATGGCCCCAACAGTTTTTACGTCATTTTTTTTATATGCGCAGAAGGTGTGCACGGCTGAGGTTCACGGTACCTAAAATACATGAGGCAACTTTTACCTCAAATTAATGTTTTTTTTTAATTAATTAAATAAAGATTTTTCAAGATTAGAAGATTTTAGTTGTTTTTTTGTTGTTTTTTTTCTTTTAAAGTGACTTCACAATTTTTTTTAACCCGCCCCCCCCCCCTTTCCCGGTCACAAAGTGTAACAAATTCTCGACGGCCCTCTCTCCCCGCTCAACGTGACGTAATTTGCTAACGACCCCTTAGTCCAAACTTCTTATAAATAGGCTTATGAAGCCACGATGTCATGTGACTGTTATTCAAGCAGATGACCATCACTCGGGAATTTAATTTCTACTTCAGACTGTTGAATAGAATGTCGTCAGCTTTTGTTATCATCGTCATACGCTTTGGAAACTAAACATGAAATTCATAAACCTCTCAGTTAGCTGGAATAAAGACAAATATGCTATACGTCATTTAAAAAGGGCAAATAATGTTGGTATTTTAAAAAAAACAAAAACATATTCCATCAGACGTGCGCTTAAAATCATCTAAACAATATTTTTTTGTGTCATTGCGAGTTCAAAAGTCTGAGTTCGTTGTTCCAAAGAGGAAAAAAAAAATACTTATTTATATTATTATTTTTATTATTTTTCAAGAGGGTGGTTATGAATGAATGTTGCTAATGATTATAGACAGAGTGTCTTTTCGTGGGTGTCCCACATTTCCAATGATCATTGAGGAGGAATTGGAGGAGAGGGCAGGGGAGGGACGAGTGGTGGGGGCGGACCAGGGAGGATATGTAGAGGATGATGAAAGTTGTTTTTTTGTTTTTTTTAAAAAAAGAGAGAGCTAGGGAATTAGGGGGCAGGGAAGGATTGATGAGACTCATCTCTTCTCTAAACTTTGTGTGCATGTCATGAGTCAGCGGGTATTCTTCGCCCGAAGATCTGTCCTCTTACATTATATTACAGGATGGAGGGAGGGGGGTCTCTGCAATGTCGGGCCGGGGAGAAGTGGGTCTCTGCAATGTCGGAAGCTGGTTTGTCACCGTTGTTTGTGATGAATATGCTTTTATTACTTGTAGACGCACGCTCCGATGTTGAGCCCATGATAAACACATAAATCATGACGGGGGTGGGGGTTGGTGGTGGGGGTGGGGTCAACTCTGACGAATTTTATTTCAGTGTTTGTACTTTTCCTGCAATTGTCTTTGAATTCTCTAAGGCTTGAGAAGATGGTGTTGGGGTTTAAGAGTATGGATCGTATTCTCTGTAATCAGGACTAGTTTCTCTTTCTCTTTTTTTTCTCTTTTGTACACAGCTTTCTCAATCATCAGTGAGCTCAAGAACACATCGACCGATAAGGCCTTAAAAAGTAAAAATTTAAGCCAAAGCTAAAGACTGGAGTCGTAGACTTGTGTCGCAGTCAGGAGTCACAGAATGTTGCGGTAGACTGGATTTATATAGACAGGAGTTATAGACTGCAGTCATAGACTGAAGTCGTAGAGTAGAGTCGTGGATTGGAGTGATAGACTGTATTTATAGAATTGATAAATTAGTTTAATCTTAGACTGTAGTCATAAAATGGAGACATAGACGGGAGTCATAGACTGGAGACGTAGACGGGAGTCATAGACTGGAGACATAGACTGGAGTCATAGACTGGGGGCCAGCTAAAAAAAATGATGTCGTGTTCTAGCGTATTTCGCACTTACTCGGAAGAGTACAACAGCGATATTAATTTTGACTTTGAATCCTAGCAAGGGAACTGACTCCGTTTCGAAATACAGCCCGATACAGGTTCCAAAACTTCAGAACGAAAACCTGTTGTTTTTCTCCCCTTCCAATGATGTTCTCAAGTAAAATTATTTCTCCTCTGGTAGAATTGTTAAGTCTTCAGATGCCTCGAAGGATCCGACGAAATGAAATATTGTTTGCTAGATATCGCGAGGATAAAAGACGTTGCGATGTAAAGTACAGCAGGAGGGGGGAGGGGAGTTAGTGGGGGGTGGGGGTAGATGGGCGGGTGTCAGGAGATAGCCAACGATAATAAACTAGCTCTCAAGCTGGACACAATGAAACAAGGAATGGCGATGGCTTCTAGACGGGTTTTTGGCTAACAGCCAAAGTCACTTCAATTTCATTTATTTCGACAGTCTAGACCGGAATGGTTCTCACACACGGAACAAGTCAAGTACCCTGTGCAATGACCACTTCATCCATAATGGTATTCACACACGGAACATCGTCAATATCCTGGGAAATTCTCACTTAACGCATAATGTTTCTCATACTGGAACAAATGCAGTACCCGCGCAATGCTCACTTCGTGAATAATGGTTCTCATACAGGAAGAAATACATTACCATTTTCAAGCTCACCTCCTTGAAAATAGTTCTCATAAAGTGTTTTTTTTAGACATCTCTCTAGGATGAGGCAGTGTCCCCCGGAGAAATTCACGTGCCCCACCCCCTCCCCGCGGAGAAAATTAAGTACAACAAGAGAGCAAAAATATTGTTTAAAATTTAAAACTACTTAATTGTCATTTTTTATTACTCTCTTAATAAAACTAGTGAAATGGTCGGACCGACTAAATATCGCTATGCTCATTAGTTAGTCAAGTGCCCGCACCCCCGGGGAATTAATAGTGAAAAATAAATCGAAAATATACATTAAAATAAATGTTAAGACAGTTCGTAATTGATACCTTTAATCTCACTAACTGAGGGGGAAATCGGGACCAATTTAAAATCGCTACGCCCAATGTAGTTGATGTTTCAATATTATTTTTAAATGATGGTATTGGTTTTTTTCTTCAGCATACCTATTTTAAATACTTAATTATTTTATTTTGGTGGGTGGGTGCTGAAGCCTACACTCGGAACAACACGGATTACAACTAACTTTCTATCGTTATAATCATCTGTATTTAAATTTAGTATTCAACAACGACAACACGGATTACAACTAACTTTCTATCATTATAATCATCTGTATTTAAAGTTAGTATTCAACAACGACAACATGGAGTACAACTAACTTTCTATCATTATAATCATCTGTATTTAAAGTTAGTATTCAACAACGACAACATGGAGTTCAACTAACTTTCTATCATTATAATCATCTGTATTTAAATTTAGTATTCAACAACGACAACATGGAGTTCAACTAACTTTCTATCATTATAATCATCTGTATTTAAATTTAGTATTCAACAACGACAACATGGAGTTCAACTAACTTTCTATCATTATAATCATCTGTATTTAAAGTTAGTATTCAACAAGGACAACGTGGATTACAACTAACTTTCTATCATTATAATCATATAAATCATCTGTAGTTAAAGTTAGTATTCAACAACGACAACGTGGATTACAACTAACTTTCCATCATTATAATCATATAAATCATCTGTATTTAAAGTTAATATTCAACAACGACAACGTGGATTACAACTAACTTTCTATCATTATAATCATATAAATCATCTGTAGTTAAAGTTAGTATTCAACAACGAAAACGTGGATTACAACTAACTTTCTATCATTATAATCATATAAATCATCTGTAGTTAAAGTTAGTATTCAACAACGA
>CAXITT010000206.1:942280-956637 GCA_964033795.1 Lymnaea stagnalis
CCCCCCCCCCCCAAAAAAAAAAGATCCAATCATAATCTTTTCTTTATCATAATAATTTATAATTTTGAGAATTGAAAAGAGGGTGGGGGGGGGGGCGGGAAGTGCTTGTAAATACCCTTAATTACAATTGATTCATTTCATAGTTTAGATCAGGGGTCTCCAAACTTTTCAGCTCGAGGGCCGCATTAACTATCAAACAGCAGTGGGGGGGGGGGGGCGACTACGCCCTCGAGGTCCAAATAAAAAAGAATCAAAACATGGATGTTGTTTTTAATTATGTATTTAATATTATTTCCTTCACTTATTATTTGATAACACATTGATACACGACACATGAACACCTGTATTGGTTGGGATGGTGAAATTGTTTTCCGGATGCCAAAATAGCAGTGATTAGCAGATATTTCTGGATTTAGATGTGATGTCCCTAACATCGAAAGTTACCTGAGATTATCATCAGACAAATTTTTTCTCAAATTGTTCTCCATGTATTTCGTTCTTGAAAATATTTGTTCACAAAAGTATATTGTTCCAAAGATTGAAAGGTACCTTGATGCAAAAGTGTTGAAATTAGGAAAATCTTCCTTGGGCGAAAACTGGTAAAAACCAAGGTGTCCTTCTTGGAACTTGTCCCTAATGAGGTCATTTGCTTGCAACTCAATGACCTTCAATTCAATTGAATTATATTCAATCTGGGCGACTGGCCACATTTCCTTCAAATTGGTTTTGAAAAAGTCTCACTTCTTCTACTTTTAAATCCAAGTCAGAAAAACGCTGCTTAAACTGCAGCTGGGGGTCTTTGATGATCTCGCATGCTAATGACGTGGGGGAACCCCGCTGTTGCTTCAGCCATGAAGATCATCCATGGCTGAAAGTGCCGCAAGTTTTAGCCTGTACTTGTTCCAAAAAGAAACAAGACGAATTTGGATCTGAAGGCCTTTAGGTTGGTGTATAGATCAGAAACTAGATTTTCCTCTCCTTGTAGCTTTAGGTTCAGAAAATTTTAATGACTAGTTATGTCTGCAGCAAAGGCCATTTTCCATACCCACTCTTCATCAGACAGTAATGCCCGTGGCTTGCCTTTACTTTCCAGGAAGTCATCTATTTCCTTTCTTAACTTAAATACTCTGCTCAGAACTTTCTCACAACTTAGCCATCTTATTGCTGTGTAATATGGTAAATCTTGCTATTCTGTGTCTGTATCTTTCAACAGGTCTCTGTTGGGTCACAATGTTTTCACCAATGTCTGCAACACGGCGGGCAAAGCTCCGCCAGTAGATGGCGTTATATATTCTCATTTCGATGACTGTAAACGGAAGTTAAAAAAAAACAAAAAACAGCGAATAAGGTTTCGCCAAGTAATGATCGGTTTGAAAACATAGCTCATTATTGCGCGCCTCTATTTTAATTCAGTAAAAACATAACGTCCACGTAAGCGGCGTCTGATCTTGGCAGGATACACGTACAATTCCGTAAATTTTTTTCCGAAGACAAAAAGTTCTCCGCGGGCCGCATGAGAGGGCCTCGCGGGCCGTATGCGGCCCGCGGGCAGTAGTTTCGAGACCCCTGGATTAGATTAATGAGAAGTTCATGGATGGCTGATTGATACGCTAGAGAAATTCTTTAGATGTCTTTTGTTGAAATTGTTTTTAATTTTAACCGCGAACGATCAGCTACTTCTTGGAAGAAAAAAAACACAAAAAAGTAACCAAAAAACCCACAATAAAAAGAGAACACAAAAAGAACACAAAAAACAGAAAACAAAAAACAGATTACACAAAAACAGGAGACAAAAAACAGAACACACAAAAACAGAAAACAATCAACAGAACACAAAAAACAGAACACAAAAAGCAGAACACAAAAAAAAAATAGAACACAAAACACAGAACACATATTTCAGATATATTGTTTTAAATATCTTAAAATTTAAAAAAAAAAAAAAAAAAAAAAAATTTTAAAAAAAANTAATTCTATGAATTTTCCTCATCGATACCTATGTAATATTGAAAACTTATAAAGACGTATGTCGTATGGTCGATATTTATTCAAATAGCGTATGGAGGAAGTTTGTTTTTTTTAAATTTAAATGTGAATGAAATATGTGGAAAACAGAGATGGGTGGCACTTAACGTTTATCGTTGCAAGGAAATGTTAGAATATCTGTGTCAGACGAGTTAGAATATCTGTGTCAGACGACCGTCAAGGGAAGCAGTGGTTGAAATCTGAGAAGGGGCAATTTCATAACAGAATACATTGCTTCATGAAATGACTCATTCAGATAATAAAAAGCTCCGCTTTTATGACGTTCCTGGAAGGAATACAGGGTTGGGGGAAAAAAAGGGGGGGGGGGATAAATTGCCCACCAAGCAGAGAGGCCAAGGGAAGACAATCAATGATAGCTTCGTGTCCGTTATACGGCTTCCAAAACCAATATTTCAGCATTTTTTTTTCCCTTTTCTTGTGACTGGACAGGCAGGTCGGTCTAACTTGTAGGATGCAATAAGTGTGTCGATGGTATGAGATCATTTTTGTGGAAGCTTCGCTTTTAGATCTTAGTTTAGCAACCATGGGTGTAAGAAGACGGGGGACCTCGGGCGAGCGGGGTGGGGTTGGGGTTTATTATATATGCTTATGTCTGAAGATTTTCTCTCTCATCGCATTTCTATTTTTGTTGAGCGTAATTGTTTTTTGTTTTTTTTTCCACACACGTGACACTTGCGTTCGGTCCATTTAGTCTTTCTCATGCTGACCTGACAGATTGCCACAGTTGATGAAACAGAGTTATAGGGGTGTGTGGGGGGGGGGGATGGGGAAATAATAATAAAAGGTGATTAATTAGTTTTATCCCTTGGTTAAGAGTTAAGTCTCTTTCGACGGGATTTTGTTAGCATTGGTTGTTAAAAAATATATTATTTCGAGGATAATTAACTTTAAAATTTTCATAACAATACGAATAAAAACTTTCTTAAAATTCATTACGCAAAGAACATATGTGCAGAAAATTATTTTAAAAAATAAGAAAACTACAACAAAAATAAAAATAATTATCTTCTAAATTCAATTGGAATCCTTTAGCTTCATAGATTGCTCTACTACCCTTGTCCACATAGTTTCTTTCGCTGCATAGATTGCTCTACTACCCTTGTCCACATAGTTTCTTTGGCTTCATAGATTGCTCTACTACCCTTGTCCACACAGTTTCTTTGGCTTCATAGATTGCTCTACTACCCTTGTCCGCATAGTTTCTTTGGCTTCATAGAATGCCTTACTACCTTCTGCACACTCTTTCTTTGGCTTTATAGAGTGCCTTGCATTATTACCTTTTGCACACACTTTCTTCATCTTCATAGAATGCCTTACTACCATTCTATACAAACCGACTTTGCCTAATGAGTTATAAGAAATGTTAAGAAAATTCGTTACTTCTTTTCAGTGCGCTTTAACTCCTCTTGGAAATAAAGTACTTTTTTAAAAACAAAATATATATGTTTTGTGCTTGTCTTTAGGGAGGGGTGGCTAAACCATGGAGCGCCTCTGGTGTCACTAACATTTTCTACTCCCCTGGATGGAACAATAATGTTCTCACATGTTTGCTATTTCAAAAAAATATTCTACCTACAAGAGACAACTTGAAAGATTACGTTATGGTTAACTACAATTTAACACGAATATATTGCTCTCATCTATTGGGTCTTAACTAATCAATGACAGCTTTAAATCGTCAGAAGTTGTAAAAAGTAGAAAGAAACCGAATGGAAGATAACGGGTTAAATCTTTAAATCTAGCTAAACTTTAAATACTTCTTTTTAAACTCATATCTGACAATAAAACTCACTGACAAAAAAAAAAAAAAAAAAAAAAAAAAAAAAAAAAACAAAAAAAACAAAAAAGTTAAATCTTTAAATCTAGCTAAACTTTAAATACTTCTTTTTAAACTCAAATCTAAAAAAAAAACTCACTGAAAAAAAAAAAAAAAAAAAGAAAAAAAAGTAAAATTGACAAGCAAAACATAATTGATCATCCAGGTTTTGTCGGCCGAGGAATGGCAAAGTTTCAATTATTCATGGTGAAAAAAAAAATTTGCTGCCATTGTTCTATCGCGTGAAAAGAAATGGGAACTTATTTTCGGTGGCCTTGCAATTTCGCCGATTGTAATCACATTAAAACTCGAATAAATTTAGAGTACGACCATACACTTTCAATAGTGCTCTGGAGTGGACAGTGTAAACCTTCTATTTAGAGGTGAATTTAGAGTACGACCTTGCAATTGCAATAGTGTACTGAAATGGACCGTGTCAACTGTAAACGTTCTATTTAGAGCAGTGGGTCTCAACCCTCCTCACGCCGCGACCTTTCAATACAGTTCCTCATTTTGTGGCGAGCCCCAACCCCACAATTATTTTCGTTGCTGCTTCACAGCTGTGGAGTTTTCCGATGGTTTTAGGCGACCCCTGTGAAATGGTCGCTCGACCCTTAAAGGGGTCGCGACCCACTGGTTGAGAACCGCTGAATCAGAAATTCATGTCGGAGCCTGTGAGGTTTCCAACGTTGAATCGATTGTGGCTACTGCAAACTTAAAATATCTTACTTTCATATGTTAGAGGGTGGTTGTTCAATTGAAATCTGTTTAGTTCTTGTTGCGAACAGAACTTTTTTTGTTCAAGGAAGGTCGATTCGAAAATAAAATCTTGAATAAAAAAAAGTTTGGGGGGTAATAACCTCCGCATAAGTGAGGGATGGGTAGCCTATGACCCGCGGGCCAAATGCAGCCCGCTGAAATGCCTAAACCGATCAGCATGAACTGGATGTAATGTTTCAGTAAAAAAGTACAAATTGTGAACGGTGATCTGTAAAGTATTTTTTAACTTAATAATAATAATCACAGTACTCGAATGTAAAAGTATTATAATAGTATCAAAGCAACATTAAGAATGAATCTACTAGCTATTTCCTAACTGATTTTGGGGTGAACCTTAAAAACCTATCTCCAATGATGTATATTAAAAGTAGTTTAGTGTCTGAAAATCTGGCTATTTCATGGTATCACTTTAGAGCACCTAACGTCAAAGATACTTTAGTTTTATTTTAAAATAAAGAACCTTTTTAAAAAAAAATTAATTACCGTTTTTATTGGCGTATAATACGCCCCCCACGTATAACACGCACCCCACGTATAACACGCACCTCAATTTAAGATGGAAATTCCAGGGGGGGGGGGGGAACTAAACAAAAGCTAAACATTATATTGGCCTATAACACGCACACATAATGTGCCCCTTATTTTCGGGGAGAAAAATTGCGAGTTATACGCCGATAAATACGGTAGGTTTTTTTCAATGTTTTTTTTTACTTTCTTTCTTCTGTCCGTCAAAACTATTCAACCTATACAACCTATACAACCTATTTAACCTATTCAGCCTATTTATTCTATTCAGACCATTCAATGTATTCAACATATTTAGCCTATTCAACCTATTCAACCTATTTGGCCTATTCAATCTATTCAACATATTCAGCATATTCAATCTATTCAACCTCCATAACACAATCAACCTATTCAGTCTATTCAATCTATTCAATCGATTCAACCTATTCAAACTATGTGGCCTATTCAGCCTATTCAACCAATTCTAAATTTTCTACCTATTCAAGCTATACAAACTATTTAGCCTATTAAACCTATTTAATTTATTCAGCCTATTCAACATATTCAGGCTATTCAATCTCTTCATCCTCTATAACGCGTTCAACTTATTAAGATTAACGTACTCTTTTAGCCATCAAGCCGTATTTTTCCATCCTTTTACTAACTTGTAAACACATTGCTATGTCCTATCTATGTTGCCGTAAAACTTCTAATACAGCTATCTGCATTGTCCAATACTTTGCAACCCACCCGCTGATCTTTGTAACCCATCCCCTCCTCCATAACCCATTTTTTTCCCTTCTCTATAACCCGCCCCCCCCCCCAGCCCTATGTGCTGAACTATCCATCTCCCTCCCAGTGTAACATTGTTATAGCTCATTTAATATTACTAGTTCCATGTAATGTGATAAGCATTGATTTCTTCACGAGGGTTTCGGGGTTTGCGTTTGGGGGGGGGGGGGGGGGCCCANATCCCACAAAATGCCACCAGCCTGACATGTCACGTGTGACACATGATTTCTAGCATGCTGTCAGTTGTCCGACGTTTCCAGACGGGGACTTTGACCGGGCGGCAGAGGCGGGCATACTTGAGGTGCCGCGAAATGCCAACGCCATTTTCAGCTCCTCTTTCGATCATTTCTCCGTCACATCGAACACAGAAAAAAAAAGGGGGGGGGGGGTAGGGCTGGTTGCCATGGACTCAGAGTCTTGATGGTTGCCATGGTCTCAGAGTCTTGCTGGTTGCCATGGTCTCAGAGTCAGGCTTGTTGCCATGGTCTTAGAGTCGGGCTTGTTGCCATGGGATAATAGTCTTGCTGGTTGACATGGTCTCAGAGTCGGGCTTGTTGCCATGGTCTCAGAGTCTTTCTGGTTGCCATGGTCTCAGACTTGCTGGTTGCCATGGACTCAGAGTCGGACTGGTTGCCATGGTCTCAGAGTCGACGGGTTTGTTGCCAAGGACTCATAGTCTTGCTGGTTGACATGGTCTCAAAGTCGTGCTGATTGCCATGGTCTCAGAGTCTTGCTGGTTGCCATGGTCTCAGAGTCGGGCTGTTTGAGACGGTCTCAGAGTCGTGCTGGTTGCAATGGGCTTAGAGTCGTGCTGGTTGCAATGGTCTCAGAGTCGTGCTGGTTTGCTAGAAATCGAATGTCTCTTTGAAAAAGTCCCAATGGTTGTTGGTGTCAAAAACAGGTATTCATTTAGTACCATGACTAAGAGCAATCCTTGTGGCTTAATGTTGGTGTGATAAAAATTTTTTTCCCACAATGCGTAAATGAGAGTGCATAGTTTCTGGTGACCTCCTCTTGAATCCGCCTATGCCTAGGGCAGATAATTTGTGAATTGTTTTCCTTTAATTTTGTCCATTCTCTCATCTTGCTCTCATATATCTCTCTCCCTCCTATATCTCTATCTCATTTCTCTATCCCCCTCTCTATATCTATCTCTCTCTTTCACTCTCTCTCTCTCTTTCTCTCTCCCTTTTAAACATTCGCTCTCGGGTCTCTTACAAACAATTGTATCTTTTTCTCAGTACACTGAACTTTTCATTTTGTAGCTTCTGTCCCCGGATTATGAACAGTGTGACTTGTTTTTCAAGTGATAGAGTAAAAGTAGCGGAATTTTTTTTCGTCTTGCTGTGTTCCCCATTGCTATCTTTCTTTCACCTTCCATCCCACCCCATCTCCAAGACCGTGATCATTATACCTTCGACGTTATTTTATACCCTCGCCTCTCTCTGGTTCCATCTGTAACTCTCCCGTCTGCCTGCCCCCGTAAAGTTGCGATTGTCAAAGGTAAAAAGGTCAACATCACAGAACCGGAAGGAAGCAGAACACATGCAGGTAAAAAAAACAAACAAAACTGAGTCTTTCGAGTACAGGATGTGCTGTTCTCTTCGGGGGGAGATGTTCACAAAAATGACTTAACTATTTCCAAGACTTAGGCTAGACCTAAGGTTATTATCTCTGAGGCAAAAAATCAAAACAAAGATTCTTTTTAAGACCACATTTCGGTCGCGTTGCTGTCCCCTTTCCTCATTACTTAAAAACTATTTAAACTCCCAATAACCTTTTCCGTGGCAAACCATTTGAGTAGCTTGAAGTCGGAGCAATATACTCGGAGTCATAAATTCTAATCCAGTTCGATACATATCTCAGTTGTTGTTTTTTTAAACATGTGTGATACAACCCCAACGTTATTGTAGGAAATAATTACGTGAAAATGTAATAGGAATAAACTGAAATAAAATCTAACTATAAATTTACTTCCCAAATGTCCAGGCGGATGATTTCTTAAAGTGCTCGCGCCTTATTTCTTACGATCCTGTTGGCTTACGGTTCTAGCGGCTTATTTCTTACGATCCTGTTGGCTTACGGTTCTAGCGGCTTATTTCTTACGATCCTGTTGGCTTACGGTTCTAGCGGCTTATTTCTTACGATCCTGTTGGCTTACGGTTCTAGCGGCTTATTTCTTACGATCCTGTTGGCTTACGGTTCTAGCGGCTTATTTCTTACGATCCTGTTGGCTTACGGTTCTAGCGGCTTATTTCTTACGATCCTGTTGGCTTACGGTTCTAGCGGCTTATTTCTTACGATCCTGTTGGCTTACGGTTCTAGCGGCTTATTTCTTACGATCCTGTTGGCTTACGGTTCTAGCGGCTTATTTCTTACGATCCTGTTGGCTTACGGTTCTAGCGGCTTATTTCTTACGATCCTGTTGGCTTACGGTTCTAGCGGCTTNTTTTTTTTTTTTTTTTTTGTGGGGGGGGGGGGGGGATCCAACAGATTTAAGCGTAATTTATAGGAAATTTAGTGTAAATATTTGGCTGTTGCTCCCACCCACCCTCCACCCCATCCCCCGGGTATTCGAGAATATTTTCGTTTCAATGTTAGCGAGGCAGCAGGAGCCCCCCTTTGAATTGATCATATTCAATGACGATGGCTAAATTAATATTATTGAGTAATGCAAGTATAAAGAGGGCATTAAAGAAGGAGAAAGATAAGGGAAATGTAATAACAACGATTGGGAGGGGGGGGGGTGTTGTTGGAGAGGGAGAGAGCTCTTCTCTGTTATGTTATTACCAGGGGAAAGAAATGAGGCGCAGATTTTGATCGACTTACCCTAAGTATAATTTATTTGTTGATTTTAAAGCTTCTTGTTTATTCCTTCATCAATGCAATGTCTGAAACATCAATATTGGTGTGTTGCGTATCAATTACATATGTTGGAATCATTGAGGAAAGGCTTTGGGAAGGTAGGGAGAAAGAGAGAGGGGGGAGGAGGGAGATAGAGTGGGAGGAGAGAGAGGGGGATAGAGGGATATAGAGAGGGCGGAAGAGAGAGGGGATGAGAGATAGGGGGGACTAGAGAGAGGGGGATAGAGGGATATAGAGAGGGGAAGGAGATAGGGGGAAGAGAGAGAGGAGGGGAATGAGAGGGGGAGGAGATAGAGAGAGTTGGTTGATTATAATGATATGGTTTGAAGTTAGTGGATATTCGTAAAATGGCCAATTAAATAAAATCCTTTTTATGTCCAGCCTTTGACTTGATTGAAGTTGGGGGGGGGGGGGTAACGTTATACCAAGATTTTTAAATACCCCCCCCCCTTCCCAATTACATTTTTAAAAGTAAAGGGGGACAAAAAGACACACTAGCCTGCCTTATACCATTCCAACGCTTCTATTTATATTACAAGACCTATTGACGGCGTAGCTACTAGAGATTACAAGAACTATTGATGGCACAGTTATTAGATATTACAAGACTTAGAGATGGCATAGCTACTAGATATTACAAGACCTATTGATGGCATAGCTACTAGATATTACAACAACTATTGATGGCGCAGTTACTAGATATTACAAGACTTAGAGATGGCGTAGCTGCTAGATATTACAAGACCTATTGATGGCATAGCTACTAGATATTACAAGACCTATTGATGGCATAGCTACTAGATATTACAAGACCTATTGATGGCATAGCTACTAGATTATTACAAGACCTATTGATGGCGCAGTTACTAGATATTACAAGACCTATTGATGGCATAGCTACTAGATATTACAAGACCTATTGATGGCATAGCTACTAGATATTACAAGATCTATAGGTAACGTAGCTACTATAGATATTACAAGACTTATATAGATGGCGTAGCTGCTAGATATTACAAGACCTATATAGATGGCGTAGCTGCTAGATATTACAAGACTTATATAGATGGCGTAGCTGCTAAATATTACAAGGCTTATAGATGGCGTAGCTGCTAGATATTACAAGACTTATAGATGGCGTAGCTGCTAGATATTACAAGACTTATAGATGGTGTAGATGCTAGATATTACAAGACTTAATGATGGCGTAGCTGCTAGATATTACTAGACTTATAGATGACGTAGCTACTTGATA
The DNA here is from genome assembly GCA_964033795.1 of Lymnaea stagnalis. Classification (NCBI taxonomy): domain Eukaryota; kingdom Metazoa; phylum Mollusca; class Gastropoda; family Lymnaeidae; genus Lymnaea; species Lymnaea stagnalis. The sequence goes on from CAXITT010000206.1 coordinate 952,342, forward strand.
TTATAACACCAATTTATGGTGTAGCTACTAGATACTACAAGATCTATTGATGTCGTAACGAGAACCACTAGATATTTCCCTTATAGATTCCACTATCGATTGAACCGCTGGCTGCCAAATCCGGCTGTACTCTCGACTCGATCTTTTCATCTCGGTGTTTCATTTGTCTCGTGATGTGAGGTTAGATTGAACTCCATGTTTGAGGAGGAGGAAATGTGTGTGTGTGGTTTGTGGTGTGTGGTGTGGTGGTGGTGGTGGGGGGGGTCATTTAAAGTGGGGTATTATGGCAGGGGGCAGAGGGTTGACTTAAGACTTTGTGTTTAATGAGTGGTGTAGTCGGCTGGTGTGGGTGTGTGTGTTTGTGTGTGTGTGTGAGTCGAGGACAGTGTGTTTCAGACTAAAATAAGAGGAATTACGCTTAGGTTAAATGGTTGGGGGGGGGGGGGGGGGGGTTGGTGGTGTGCTGACGTCATTGGTCTTGTGTGTCTAAGCCTCGGGGCATAGCATTCATTGATTGACAGTAACTACATTATTGGATTGGTTGGAAGGTGTACGTGCAACAGCAGAGCTACTTGGGTGAGAAACATGGAACAGCGACCGTCATGTCGTGCGGTGATGTAGCCTTGTTCGTCTGGTCAGCGAGGGAAGATCTGGGTGAGGTTCACACTCAGGGCAAGACCAAATTAAGTTAATTTTTAGGAAAATATTCATTGCGAATGAGCGTACCTTGATAAAAAAGGAGTAAAGATCAATCTGAAGGTTTTTTGTTAATTTGACTCACAGGATAATTTTTTTTTTAATGGCTAAACATTACATCCACGGTCAACATGATGTACTGTCACTCCGATGTCATTTCAGCTTAATGTCCTAAGCAGGGAAGTGATGTATTTTTTAGCTTTATTTTTAATAAAGTTGAAACGTGAGCGTTTGTTGTATTTATTTAGATTTATAGTAATAAAATCTGCAATTTTCTACTTTGTCAATTGTGTCATTCATTTGTAGCTTTAGACAACAGTTGGAGGACCATTGCCGATGCATTTTTTTCCCGAGTAGTTTTCGAAAAATGTGACCTTTTCGATAAGAATAGGAGGGTTTTTTTTTTAATAGTTTAATTATTTTTTTTTTAAGTAGTTTAATTTACAAGCCATGTGTTCTCCTTGTTCACATGCTATAAGTTCTTTTTGTTTACACGCTAATGTTCTTTTTGTATACATGCTACTTGACATTTGTGTTTTTCACGTTAACTCAAGCTTCTTATTAACTTGCTAAATTTTCTAAATCACTTTTAAAAAAAACATGTCTTGCTCTGGTGAGAAAACGACAGTTTAGCGGACGTATAAAATTACGGTAATTGGCCTAACATTCCATCCTAGACAGTAAATGGGGTGGGGGGGGGGGGCCGGCAGGCTGTGAGACACACTTCCCACTAATGGTCCTATTTCCATTGATTGCCGATCTGTCAGTGGTAAACTTTGGACATGACCCTGTCCTTGCGATGTCATTATAGATCTCATCAACTCTGAACATACCCGGCACCGTGGTTGGGAACTTCCCACTAATGGTCCTATTTCCATTGATTGCCGAACTGTCAGTGGTAAACTTTGGACATGACCCTGTCCTTGCGATGTCATTATAGATCTCATCAACTCTGAACATACCCGGCACCGTGGTTGGGGGAGGGGGGTGGGGGTGTGGAGGTGAGTGCTGTAGCGAGGGGGGGTGCTGTCTAGGGATTCGTGAGGGAGAGCTGTAAGGAGGGGGTATGTCTCGTGGTGGATATAACTTATCTCACATTTGATATAAATTGTCTACAAATATGGATACAAGTTTTCTTACAATAGATCAAAACTTGTCTTTACAGATATATAATTTATCTTACAACGGCTATAGCATGTTTTCTAGACATGGATAAAACTTATCTTACAACCGATATAAATTGTCTACAGATATGGATAAAAAATATCTTAAAATCGATAAAACGTGTCTCACAGATATGGATATAACTTATCCTACACCGGTTGTAACTTGTTTTCACAGACGTTGATAAAATGTTTCTTACAGATATGAATAAAAACTAATCTTACAGTGGATATAATTTGTCTTACCATGACTATAACTTATCTTACAAATAAATATAACTTATCTTGCGGACACTTGTACAACTTATCTTACGGACATGGATATAAGTTCTTCTTCTTCTTCTATATCTTAAGGGCCCACGATCAATGCATTGATCATTTTGGCTCATATGCAAGTTATCTTACAGATAGCGAAATACTTGTTCTGTAGACGAATGGTAGCGACCCACAGTTTTATATTTAGTTTAAAAATCCAATTAAATCGGGTTTTGAGAACTATACATGTTTCTTTGTTTTTTATTAGAGATTGGTATTAAGAAATATCTTGAGAAACAAAAAAAGAAGGTGGGGTGGGGGCAATGTTCCCTTTAAGCAGCGCGGCTGCGTGGCCGCGGAGCAATCTCACAGACGCCGGCGCAGCAGTTTTGAGTACCGCGCAGCTAATATCCACTTAAGTGTGTGTTTGTGTCTGTAGGCTGTCAATCTTGCGCACAAAAAAATTGATGCTGTAAAAATGTGCACACAACTTTATGATTTTGCACACGAACCAACAAACCTTAGAGGGAACATTGGTGGGGGGTACACAATATGTGAAGAGATACATATTCAGTACGCATTATTGAAAGTGACAATAATATAGGTATACATAACTAGCAATGAACTCGGTGGGTAACTCTGGATAACCAATGTTTTTCCAGCTTATCCAAAGAGTGACAACCATTCATTGAGACAAACATACCTAACTAGCAGTAAATATATATTTCTTTTTATAACGAGCCATAATCATGTTGGATAATGAAGTTGAACAATAACGATTATTAATTGTAACAGTAGACACAGAATGAGTATCCATAGACCCAACTGAGTATGCACATACGTAACATGAGTATCCATAGACCAAACAGGAGACTCCATAGACCCAACATGAGTATCTATAGACATATCATAAGTATCCATGGACCCAAAATGAGTATCCATAGACCAAGCATGAGTATCCATAGACCCAACATGTGTTTCCATAGACCCAACATGAGTATCCACAGACCCAAAATGAGTATCCATAGACCCAATATGAGTATCCATAGACCCAACATGAGTATTCATAGACCAAGCAGGAGTATCCATAGACCCAATATGAGTATCCATGGATCCAACATTAGTATCCATAGAGCTAACATAAGTTTTCATAGACCAAGCAGGAGTATCCATAGATCCAACCTGAGTATCCATAAACCCAACATGAATATCCATAGAGCCAAAATTAGTATGCAAAGACATGACATGAGTATCCTTAGATCCAATAATAAGTATCTATTGACCCAACATGAGAGTCCCTAGGCCCTAGACCCAAACTGATCATTCATGAGCCCAACAAGATTGTGTAAAAGTAAAAATATAATCTTTTAATAATATTTTATTATTACAGACGTTATGGTGTGTGGTTTAGCTTATATGAGAGATATACAGCTTAGCTTATATGTGAAGTACTCAGTTTAGCTTATATGAGAAGTACACAGTTTAGCTTATATAAGAGATATACGGCTTAGCTTATATGTGAAGTACTCAGTTTAGCTTATATGAGAAGTACACAGTTTAGCTTATATGAGAGATATACAGCTTAGCTTATATGAGAAGTACTCAGTTCAGCTTATATGAGAAGTACACAGTTTAGCTTATATGAGAGATATACAGCTTAGCTTATATGAGAAGTATTCAGTTTAGCTTATATGAGAAGTACATAGTTTGGCTTATATGAGAGATATACAGCATAGCTTATTTGAGAAGTACTCAGTTTAGCTTATATGAGAAGTACACAGTTTGGCTTATATGAGAGATATACAGCATAGCTTATATGAGAAGTACTCAGTTTAGCTTATATGAGAAGTACACAGTTTAGCTTATATGAGAGATATACAGCTTAGCTTATATGAGAAGTATTCAGTTTAGCTTATATGAGAAGTACATAGTTTGGCTTATATGAGAGATATACAGCATAGCTTATTTGAGAAGTACTCAGTTTAGCTTATATGAGAAGTACACAGTTTGGCTTATATGAGAGATATACAGCATAGCTTATATGAGAAGTACTCAGTTTAGCTTATATGAGAAGTACACAGTTTGGCTTATATGAGAGATATACAGCATAGCTTATATGAGAAGTACTCAGTTTAGCTTATATGAGAAGTACACAGTTTAGCTTATATGAGAGATATACAGC
>CAXITT010000206.1:959449-982480 GCA_964033795.1 Lymnaea stagnalis
GGGGGGGGGGGCAAAACTTCGTCAGCTATTTAAAATAAAACCCTGCAAAATTCCTTATCGAACACAATGAAACTTGTAGACCTGGCCAGCCTTATCATCAAAATGATATGTTCTAGCATGTTTATGCGCAATGTGGAACTCCAAACCAAATTTGTTTATTCCCAGCCAATCGATACTGCCACGTTAGAACATGTACTGCGTGTGCCCAGGAAACGTGTATCCTCCATTAAAGCCAACGGGTAGTGCCGCCAAGGGCCTCAGCATGTGTACGTGTGCGTGTCGTGCTGAGCAGATGGAAATATATGACCTGGAACAAATTCTATCCTCTCCCCCCCCCCCCCCCCCCAACCCGCCCCAAAAATCCCCCTTCTTCCGTCGTGCTTTGCTGGTTGGGGGGGGGGGGGAGAGAGAGGAGAAAAACAACACAACTCCCGGCCCAAATATTGGCCTTGTGTTTACACGTTTGTCGATGCCTTTGTTGGCGGAATCTCAAGGGACGAATCCGATTCTTATTTTATTGTGCAATCTTTTGCGTCGAATACAAATCTACGAGCCTCCCATGCGAACCGAAATCATGAAACGATACCGCCGAGATAGGGTGAGAGTGGTGGACGCAGAGATCAGGGAACAGATGGATGTAATAAAGAAAAGCGAAGTTATTTTATTGGAGAGGAAAACGGTCCCAAGAGATAAAATGGGTGGACCCAAAACAAAAAAAAAGAGTTACGGCAAGAGCTAGCGAGAGTGAGAATGAGGAAACGAACGAAATATTTCAACTATAAATATTAATTGCATCAATCAGTAGTTCTCGAATTGTATATAAACGTTGAAAGGTTGATAAAACAATCTCAATACGATGTGGGGCCACTACGATTTATACATAGTTTCAAATTCATGCACTATATGCATGTTTCTAGTAGTTAAATTTACAGATTGCAGAAATATGTGTGTTTTTTTAGGGGGGGGTAGGCTGTTGAGCAGTGGGTCAGTTGTAAAAAAACAAAATTTATTTTAAAAAGAAAACAAAATATATACGGTATCTTACAATGTTATCTTTATTTGAGAATCAACAACGGCAGTGTATTTTAACATATCCAGGAGTCAGATGACTCACTCAACTAAAGTATTTAGCTAGGCGGGAAGGGCAACAACAAAAAATGGGGGGTGGAACTGATATGCCTATATAAAATTGATAGTTGAATAGCATGTTGAACTCAGATACCAACACTCTCCCTTGAGCTGAAACTAGTCTGTATATCTGCCCAACAAGACAAATTGTTTTAAAGGATCGCACGCGACTGAAGTTTGAGCTACAGTTATAGGAAAAGACGTACACGAGATGTAAACAAGATGTACACAAGACGTACACAAGATGTACACAAGATGTACACAATATGTACACGAGATGTACACAAGATGTACACAAGACTTACAGCAAACTTGTCTTGGCTTAATCATGACGCATACAACTGGTCTTGTCATTCTTTGGATTTCTCTGTTTCTCCAAGTTATTAATTGTTATGGACAATGGCGGGCACCTTCCGGGCAGATTCTTCTTGATGGGCATGTGTGTTGGGGTGAGGGGGGGGGGAGGCTGTCTTGTGTTTTAGGACTTAAATCAAAATCCAATTTTTTTTATTTTCGACTTTGCATGTGGATGATATACAACAGATTAGCTGAAAGCATGACGTATAATTACATTCGATAGTTTAGTGGTCATAACATTATCATCACACTTAATATAGATTCATTTGTTTCATTTGTAATTCTATGTTCTTAATATTTTTAAAAAATATGGTTACATATTTAGTACCCTCCCAACTTTGTTAGAAATCCTGCCAGAATACATGCTCTAATCACTGGGACAGGAAAAGTTGGGGGGGGGGGATGGAGGGGGAGATGCTGCCTGCCCTAGGCTGCCTGTTTCAATATATTCAGGGTCGGCATTTTTGGCAAGCCTTAGAATTTTTCGTCCGGAAAAGAAGTGACAAATACCTTGTCCCGTCCCTGGCGGCATCGGCTCTAACTGGGCAACTGATCAAAACCAATGTGGTGGAAGAAAAATCAACATTTAACTTACATCTGTTCCCCAATATGTTAAGATACATTTTCTAAACATTTCCTCGGTGTCGATTTTGGTGTACCGTAACATTAACATGAAAATCGACATTTGTTACCTCATTGCCACATTGTTGAGGAAGGGTCAGTAATTTGTTTTTCGGGCTGATCCCCGAAAGCCATGAAACAATTACGACTATAACTGAAGATAAAAAGACATTGTATCTTACCCGAGCTGAGCAATGGGGATTTTTTTTTTTTAAGTACATCATTCAACACTCAACAAGCGCTATTGAACTTTGTTTTGTTCTCTGAAAAAATTGATCAGAAATGAAGAAATTAAATTATTATTACAGTCTCACGATTGAGGCCAAGTCTACACAAATCCAAGGAAACCGCTGGCTCTTGCCCAAAATCTCCAAAATATGTTCACATGAATAACTGTCGTTGAAGTGAACGTTTTGTCAGTAAGCAATTATCCGTTGATGTCCCGAGCCAATATAATCTCGGACTTCACGGCAAAGCAGGTCTCCGCCGCTGATGAGCGAGACGTGACGAACGTTCGACAATGGTCTCTTCCCTGACCATCCTCCTGGTCGTCGTTGGCTGCGCTCACTCTGGCAACGGAGAAAAGCTCAGATGAAAGACTGCGTGAGTTGAGCTCGGCCATGAACACATTCTCTCACAGTCTACACAAGGATCTCGCTCTGGGAAAAGTCAACTCTGTTTACTCGCCGGCAAGCATTAACCTTGCCTTGTCCATGGCTTACCTTGGGGCCAGGGGCAGCACAGCTGAAGAAATGAGATCCGCTGTACAGGTAAGCTTTTGGAGCGATTTACACTTCTGGTGGCAGTTTAGTTATTTTCTATCAGTACTGAGATAGTTTTTTTTAATGTTCATTTCACTTATTTTTCATGAGATTAATTAATTTAAAAAGATGTATCTCCTAATTGATGATATATACTAAGAATGTCTGAATATTCTATGTTCAAATAAAATGGTGTGGTTTTAAAGGGCACTGCAAACTCAAAATTTGGGTAGTTCAGCAGATTACGGAGAAATCATACACAAAATTAATTGTTCTTTATTAACCATCGCCATTTCTCCTTAAATCTTTATATGTCCTTAATTATGTTACTTCACAGCTGACCAACGTGACTGCTCCTCACCAATTACATCAGACATGGATCAAAGACGTGATCTCCCAGAGTTATGTCCGAGTGGACATTGACAACAGCCTCTGGTACGATGACAAATACGAAATTTATTCTGACTACAAGGTACTTAAACTAGAAATAATATTTTAGGAAGGATATTTACATTTAAACTAACATAAATATTGGACTTTCAAGAAAGTCTCAAATTTTATCCTCAAATATTTTCCTATCCCGCTGAAATAATAAGGGACGCTAGTGTACGTTCACAAGCTCACGGGTCAGAGAAATATATCATTTAGGCCGACACGCGCTCGTATGCTTGCTCACTGCTATTTAATTCTCAACCACAACCTGTATTCCTAACTTAAAATATATACAACAGAACCATATCAAAAACCATGTGTCCCGTGGTGGTACCCGCCTACCCGGTTCTATAACCCCTCTGCCGTAGTATCATACTCTATACTACCTGTTATATTTGCGTTGTCCTTTTTCATAGTTAATATGTTTTTTAACGGAAAAAACCTGAGAGAATCATATTTTGCCGATGTTGAAAAGTTGGATTTCTCGTCTGGCAAGCCCGAGCAACGAATCAATGAGTGGGTGGCCAACAAAACTCAAAATATCATTCGAGAAATCGTTCCAACATGGTTCACTTTCCAGAGGTGAAACTGTCCTGTCACTCGTCAACGCCATCTACTTCAACGGAATCTGGGATAAGCCATTTTAACAAAGAGAGCACACTTAGGGACACAGATTTCACCAGACCCGATGGTTCCAATGTTAAAGTGGATATGGTGAATCAAGAAGGTCTTTTCAAAGTTAAGGAGCTGGAATCTCTGAATGCCGATGTCTTGAAATTATACTTTAAAGGAACGTGATTTTCCTTCAACTTTATTTCCCCTAAGTCTATTTCTGGGTCAGATTTATATTGAAGAGAAACTTATCAGCGGTAGCGGGTGCTTGGACTCCGTCTTTGATGGCATGCAAGAGAAATCTTTGGACATCAGTGTACCAAAGTTTACGATCGCTGCTACAATTAACCTGAAAGAAGCTTTGAAAAGTCTCGGAATTGAAAATGCTTTCTCTTACTCGGCTGATTTCTCGGGAATCTCTTCGCAGATGCCAGTAATAACCGAGGTTCACCACAAGGCATTCATAGACGCCCAGGAGTCAGGGACGGTCGCTGCTGCCGTCACTCATGTTGGGTTTGGAACAACAAGCGTCATGCCTAGTTTCGTCCTCGACCATGCCTTCCTCTTCTTCCTGATGGACGAGAGACAACGAGTGATTCTGTTCCACGGAAAGGTCACAGACCCGACTATTTAAAAAATTGATAGACATTAAAAGAGCGAGTTGCTTTAAGCTTCGCTGTCAACACTTTGATGACATAGTTAGTCTATATTAAGTTGTAAACTTTGAATTCTGAGTTTAAATTTTAAAGTGAAAAATAAAATGTTCAAAAGTGCGTTACTTTTTTCTTGTTCAATTCATTTAAAGTACCGTTTTTGATACTGTCCATTCAACTGTTCTTATATATATATATACATATATTAGAAAAAACATCAAAGGTGAAGACTCTTTTCTTTCTTTTTTTGACCAAAAAAAAAACAAGACAAATTTAAATGAATTGAAAGAAATGAAAAAATGTTCAGATTGGAAATACGCTATATTTATTTAACATACATTTTTGGGTCCATTTAAATGAGCCCCACTCAGCTTACTTCACAGTATGGTACAGGCCCCACTCAGCTTACTTCACAGTATGGTACAGGCCCCACTCAGCTTACTTCACAGTATGGTACAGGCCCCACTCAGCTTACTTCACAGTATGGTACACGAAAATCGAACCGGAAAACTTGGAGGTGGAAAACTGGAGAGATGTCTAAGAGCAGGTTACTCTGACACAAATCTGGTTTTACACGGTGTCGTAGGTGTTTCAAACAAGTCAATGATTCCAAATTGCGCAAGTTGAATTAACTTTTAATTCCAAAAAAAAAATTTATTGGGGGGGGGGGGGCTTGTACGTAACTTTGACATACTGCTACCGTTATATGTGCTTTAAATGGGGTTCCCCAAAAGCTGTGGCTGGTAAAGTTTTAAAGAAGTATAAATTCAGTAAAAGTCCTATATTAAATAGCGCGTTTCGAAAATTCAACTTGAAGTTTAAGAGACTGTATAAACTGTTGCCAGAACACCGCATCTCCTTCTACACTCAAAATAGTTGGGAACGCTACTGTTAAGATATGGACATCGGATTTTCTTTTGAATGTGACATTGTCCTGGCTTTCATTTAGGAGGACCTTCATGTTGGGGAATGACTCTTGGGTGAATACATTTTAATGCGCAGTTCAAAACGACTGGGATGATAGGAAGGCAGAGTGATTTTTATACAGTTGCATCTTCAACGCAACCTTTTTTCTTGCAACATGTATATTAAAAAAACTGATGACCGGGTTTAAACAGATGATATAGTTAAACTTGTAGTGGTCCGAAATTAAAAAGCGTACATTTTGAGTTATCTTCAAATGTTTACAGCCAGTCCTCATGATAGGACCACGGGATATGACCTTATGATAGGGCCTCATGATAGGACCTCATAATAGGACCTCATGATAGGACCTCGTGATATGACCCTATAATAGGACATCATGACTGGACCTCATGATAGGACCTTATGATTGGAACTCATGATAGGACCTCATGATAGGACCTCACGATTGGACATAATGATAGGACCTCATGATAGGACCCCATGATTAGACTTCATGATAGGACCTCAATCTTACTAGGTAATCGAATGTACGATTATTTAAAAGATTTTCTTCCTGTTTAAAAATTGATTTGCATTTGGTCAAGCCACGACATTGCTACCAAGGTTACAATATTTAATTTAATAATGAAACTGTCCATGACCCTCTGCTTGTATCTAAACATGCTCCATTTAACGGCGGCAAGACCACTAGGTACAGCACTACATTTCGACTAAGCGGTCTAACTGTATCTGTAACTGAACCTTGGCCGCTGCGGGGAAAAAGGTGGGATGGGTGGGGAGGAATGGGGCATTTAAGGGGCGTAAAGTTGTGATGTGAATACTATTATATTTTTAATTATTAACTTTGGAAGCACGGGGGGGGGGGGCATAAGGCGAAATAGGGGGAAGGGGCCCACGAGAGCTACGCCACAGCTCTAATGTGTACGGACTTCAGCATGTCTGCCTGAATGCATGTTCCTAGCGTTGTCGTACTTTAAGCCCAGCAAATGGGGCATTTAAGGGGCGTAAAGTTGTGATGTGAATACTATTATATTTTTAATTATTAACTTTGGAAGCACGGGGGGGGGGCATAAGGCGAAATAGTGGGAAGGGGCCCACGAGAGCTACGCCACAGCTCTAATGTGTACGGACTTCAGCATGTCTGCCTGAATGCATGTTCCTAGCGTTGTCGTACTTTAAGCCCAGCGTGGCCACCAAGCTTTGCGATATGTGGCGTACTTAAAGCCCAGCGTTGCCACCAAAGCTTTGCGATACGTGGCGTACTTTAAGCCCAGCGTTGCCACCAAAGCTTTGCGATATGTGGCGTACTTTAAGTCCAGCGTTGCCACCAAAGCTTTGCGGTATGTGTATGATGAAACCCTCCACGATACCGAGTCTGTGTATGACCATGCTTGGTTTAATTGCGGCCAGACCACTGGGGCGCCTCTAATGCGATTAGACTCATACAAATTGCACGTCTGTCATGTGTGCGTGTGATGCGTGCTGCGATTGGTGGAAGAGCCCCCTCCCCAACCCCCCACCCATAATTAGATCTTCGCAGGCCAGGTCTTAAACCCGTTGTCTGCAGGAGAGAATCATATCCTGGTGGGAAGTTGTCTACATTTTAACATTTGAGTTGGGGAGAACGATGGAGAAATATATTTTTTTCTGATACCAGGAAATGGAATATTTGGCGATTTTGGGAGTTGGGAGAACTAAGTTTTTTATATACAAAGATGAAACAACATCAATGTCATCTTTGCAAACATCAACTCGGTAATGGTCGTAAAATTTGAAGAAGAAGAAGAAAGGTTTGCACCTTTTAAAGTAAGGGGAGGGAATTTATTCATATTTTTTGGATGCTGGGGAGAGAGTATAAGGTTGTAAGGGAATTACCCTGTGACATGACTGGAGTGATTGTTGTCATTAAGAAAGAAAAGCTGCAACTATGAAAGAAAGCTTAAGGCTGATTTGACAAATGTGATTTTTTTTTTCTGAAAGCTTTGAGATCAAAAATAAGAATTTCGTTTCGCTTTAACATACAGTAGTAATGGACCATATAAACATACAACCATTTATATATTTAAAAAATACGTCATAATCCACATTTGCAAAGAGCTTTTTTTTTAATCCCTTATATTAACGTCACTTTTCTTCCTGTGTTTCGCTCTTGCTTTATCGTGGCCAAATCTCGTTTTTCAAGGGTAAGCTAATTGAACCCACTTCCCGTCATCCTACCGAGCTGAAACTTGACACATAGCCTCGTTGCCGATGGCAACACATTTGACCCCCATTTTCAGCCCCACCCCGACCCCTAACCGCCAAATTCTGCATCTTTTGCTCTCTGATTTTTATTTGTGACGTATTTGGGTTTAACTGTATCTTTAGTATAATAGGTTTTTACATACGCTAAGATAGATAAAAACCATTCCCATACCAAAAATCAGTTGCTACAATCACATAAATGATAACTCAAGAACAATTACATCAATTGCAAACAAAAATAGATGTAATGGATTTATACCAAAAAAAACCATTGTTTTTATGTTTTTTTTTTAAATTTATGTTGTAAAAGGTTAAGTAGATAAATTACAAACGAAAAATAACTGCGTAGTTACTGATTGACGCATTTCTGTAATGTATGAGACCAATGACCAAAGTTAACACCGAAATGTGTTGTTTTTTTCCCATCCATATCTCTAAATAAAAACGATAGCAGCAAATATATTTCATTGAGTACGGAGCCAACTTTTGATTTGTGCAACGTTTGTAAAGTGGCACCCTTGTGTTATCGTATAAGTTAAATTATCAAAAGGACGAGAGAAAAAAATTGCGGTTTGAATTTTTAGAGGCCGCAAATTTATCTTATTTTACATGAAAACGAAATCTCTGTTTTATTGCATCGCTAAAGTCCAAACTAATTCGGCTACTTAACAAACGAAGATAAACCTATGATAGCACATATTCTACCTTGATAACTTTAAAGATCGGTGTGCATTAAACACGGGCACAGCCAACAACGTCAGAAACTAAAGATCTAGATCTATTTCCAGATTTTTACACTTTTTAATCAACTGGAAAAGCTCCTCTTTTTTTTTTTCATAGATTAGGCAAGCTCCATTAATCGACATTCATCTGTTGTCTGGCTGTGGCGGATAAGCCTTAACGCTAGCCGAGGCCACTTTACCGACATTAAAAATGCCAATTAATATCTTCCCCCTTTTCAACAATAAACGTTTCAGTACGGCGTAGTAAATCCTCAAAGAAAAAATCCAGTTGTCTTACCCGGCCTTTAATTTTATGTCTTAACCCATTTATCTTTTCTTAATTAACCAGCTTTATGTATTCTTGCACACCGGCCTCACGCACACTTGAACACCAGCTTAATGTATTCTTGCACACCAGATTAGTGCATTTTTTGCTCTCCGGCTGCGTTTATTCTTGCTCAACTGCTGCATGTGTTCTTGTACATAATGTTCATGTATTTTTGCTCAATAGCTTGATTATTTTTTGGATCATATAATTAATTAGTTTATGCTGTATTGCTGCAGCAAATAACTAAGATCATTAAAGTTATTTACCTTTTTTTTTTTTAATTTGAAGGTCAAGGCCACATGCCTGATTATGCTGAAAATTATACTCGCGAAGCGACTTACAATTGAGCCCATAAATATATGCATTCATTTGTCCCCCCTCCACCCTTTCCCACTTTGTTAAGTGACAGTAATAATGTTGCCCTACCCCCTTAGAGAAAAAAAATGATAATTTGTCAGTTATTTAAAGTGTCACACTGTCTTATAAAATACATCTTTGCATCATCGTAATTTTTTTTTTATTATTTCGTGTTTTTTTTTTTTTTGTTTTTTTTACTTATAAATATTTTTTAAATTTAAATACAGAAAAATAAATAAAAATTGCATCACAAAAAAAAAATGTGAAGCATTCAGACACAAATTCTTGACAACAAAGATCGAAATCCCTCAACGCAGTGGTTGTAAAACTACGGCCAGCGGGACAGAGCCGGTCCGCCAGGAATCCTTTGCCCTCTCCACCTGGCCGTCGTTCGGTTACCCCTGTAGCAGTGACAAATACGGAGCCAGAATTGCAGATCTACCGAGCCAGAAAGTAGGTCGATAGTTCCCATTGAGATACCAATAACTTGATTTGGATTAAAACGGGTCTCCATTTTTAAATATTTTATTGTATGTTCTTGTTTTAGCACTACAAATGAGATATGTTAATTGTGATGTGTTGATTGTGGTATGTTGATTGTGATATGTTGATTGTGATATGTTGATTGTGATACGTTGATTGTGATATGATTGTGATATGTTGATTGTAAATGTTCATTGTGATTGTTCATTGTGATATGTTCATTGTGATATGTTGATTATGATATGTTGATTGTGATATGTTGATTGCGATATGTTGATTGTAATATGTTCATTGTGATATGTTGATTATGATATGTTGATTGTAATATTTCATTGTCATATGTTCATTGTGATATGTTCATTGTGATATGTTCATTGTGATATTTTTTTGTGATATGATGATTGTGCATAGGAACTTGATCATTTTTTTTTAAAAAACTATATGCCGGGCACCAAAAGGGTATGTGGGTCAGTGAACCCTCCCCTGAGGGTCTTATGGGAAAAGAACTGGCCTCCTGATTAAGTATTTTAAGGAGCCTTTCTTTAACCGAAAGCTAACCCTTTTTATTTATTTTTTTTTTTTTTTTTATCCAACAAATGCAAAATTGGTGTGAACATTTATCAAAAATAACATTTTCAAATTCTAAACCCAGATAAAAATACAGGGTTATTTTTTTAACAAAAAGTTAACCCTTTTTATTTTTTTTTTTTTTTTTTTTTATCCAACAAATGCAAAATTGGTGTGAACATTTATCAAAAATAACATTTTCAAATTCTAAACCCAGATAAAAATACAGGGTTTACAAAGTACAGCTTAGGTAGAGAAAGAGAAATGTTGCGACTGTAAATTATGCCCAAAAAAAAAAGGAATTGTTCACACACTAATGAATCCAGTTAATGTGATATTTAAGCTCTTAAATGATCATGTTATTCTGATCAATTTTATGTTATTTGTATGTATGTTTATTTTTATTAACTCCCCTCATTACTAAACGTGATTTGCTAGTGTTATTTGACATTTATACCATAGCTTATTTTATTGTTTCAGACTTTTCACACTGTTGTCTCGTGTAGCTCTGCAATCTGCTATCTCTGCAACCTGCTATCTCTGCAATCCGCATAGCTCAGTAATCTGTTTAGCTCTGCAACCTGCTAGTTATGCAATCTGCTATCTCTGCAATCTTCTATCTCTGCAACCTGTTATCTCCGCAATCCGTGTTGATCTGCAATCCGTGTAGTTCTGCAATCTGCTGTCTCTGCAATCCGCTATATCTGCAATCTGCTATCTCTGCAATCTACTATAATCTCTGCAATCCGTGTAGCTCTGCAATCCGCGAAGTTCTACAATCTGCTATCACTGCAATCTTCTAATCTGCTATTTCTGCAATCTGCTATCTATGCAATCTGCTATCTCTGCAATCCACTAGGTCTTCAATCTGATAGCTCTGCAAACCGCTCTCTCTCTCTCTCTGCAATCCGCTAGCACTGCCATCCGTGTTGCTCTGCAATACGCTATAGCTCTGCAATCTGCTAGCTCTGCACTCCACAATCTCTGCGATCCGCTATCTCTGCCATCCACAATCTCTGCACTCCGCTATCTCTGCAATCCGCTAGCCCGGCATTCCGCTAGCTCTGCATCTGCTCTCGGTTAACTTAAGGAAAACTTATTGACATACATTCTCTCACACACTGGGAAATAACCAGTGCCTGATTTACTTATCGGCTAAAAAGAGTTATTAAAAGCTTAGGGCCTCCAACAATGTTCCCTCTAAAGTTTGTTGGTTCGTGTGCAAAATCATACAGTTGTGTGCAAAGTTTTACAGAGCCAATTTTTTTTTTGTGTGCAAAATTTTACAGCCCACCAACACCAACACACACTTACATGGAAATTTGCTGCGCGGTTCTCAAAACTGCTGCGCGGCGTCTGCGCAGCTTAAAGGGAACATTGGCCTCCAACCTCTAAGGGGCCTCAAAATTTAGAAGGAGAAAAAAAAGCTTTTAGAAAAATAATAACAATACATTTATGAACAAACATGTATCACAAATGAATGACATTAAATAGAACAGAGCAAACATCAGTGTTATTTAAAAGAGTCGGTATGACGTCCTGTAACCTCTGGGGGCCATGGATATTTAAGGTCCCCACAGGTGTTATGTGGTAATAAACATAAATAGAAACTAGTTTTCATTTGACTGAACAGCCCAATAGCAAAAATCGAAAAAGTGTCCCACACCCCCTTTTCCCTCTTCAACGAAATTTCACATGACGGCTCTCGATGAAAATGGAAATATTTACAAAAAGATTGCACCGGAGAAAGAATGGCTGATTGAGCGATAAATTATTTCACTACAGAGCTTAAGATAGACCTTAAAACATGCAAATGGCAGTCGTTCGGCAATGTTGCCAGCATGGCTGGTACGTACGATGGCCTGAAGCAATCAAAATCATGTGGGGGGGGGGGGTATCAAAATCTATTTCATGCGCTGATCAATCATTTAATTTAATCGGCCGTTCTGCTGCTGAGTGATCTCAAAGGTACGTGGTCTGAAGGACACATTGATACTTTTAAAATCATGTGGGGGGGGGGGGGTATCAAAATCTATTTCATGCGCTGATCAATCATTTAATTTAATCGGCCGTTCTGCTGCTGAGTGATCTCAAAGGTACGTGGTCTGAAGGACACATTGATACTTTTAATGACTTGTCATCCTTCACAAAGTTTTGAAATCCTGTTTGTAAACTCAATGACTATTGCCAAAATATTTGTCAAAAGTAAGGCTACACAAATGCGAAAGTTGCATAAGCTTTACAGTGCTATCACCGAAGCGCTCAGCTGCAGGTCTATCACCGATGCCATAAACTACAATGCTATCGCCGATGTCATTAGCTAAGTGCTATCACCGATGGCCTTAGCTACAGTGCTATCACAGATGCCACTAGCTACAGTGCTGTCACCGATGCCATTAGCCACGGTGCTATACCCTATGTAATTAACAACAGTGATTTTACCGATGCCATTAGCCACGGTGCTATACCCTATGTAATTAGCAACAGTGATTTTACCGATGCCATTAGCCACGGTGCTATACCCTATGTAATTAGCTACAGTGATTTTATGGATGCCATTACCCTATGTAATTAGCTACAGTGATTTTATGGATGCCATTAGCCACGGTGCTATACCCTATGTAATTAGCTACAGTGATTTTACCGATGCCATTAGCCACGGTGCTATACCCTATGTAATTAGCTACAGTGATGTTAATCGCTAAATACATCCCAGACATCAAACCATTTTTTTTTTTTTTGCAGAAAATGAAATATATTTTTTTCAGATTTCCTTTTAAGCTATTTTTTTACGCCAAGTGGTTTACGTTATGTTAATAAACTCCTCAAAACTATTATCAAATCAGAACTATTATTGAGTATTTCTGGAACCTTTTACTGATCACGTGAAGGTTCTTTTTAAAAATAAAATTGATTTATTTGATAAACTTGATAAAAAATATTGCTTTTTTTTTTTTTTAAAATATATATTTTGAAACAAACTGTCAAGTATTTTCCTTCTTCTGTCCACCTTTATTGATGAGTCTTTGTGGGGACTGTTAAATAAGTAATGTGTGGTGTCAGATCATGTTTACGGGGACCGTTCAATGATAAGAAATATGTAGATTTGCACGGTCGGGTCAGGCGCTGCGGGGGACTTTTCTCAGGGTACGTACTATTTATTGCTTTAGGGTACACGTCGCCACGTTGAGAACACATCACTAATAATAAAATATGTTTAGTCTATTTTATATTGGATATACATAAAATATTATATAATTTTAACACCATGCCATGACTGTGTCTTAAAGTGCAAACTAGCTCGTGGAATAGTGTTGCACTGTCTTGAACAGTGTGTGGTGAGAAGGGAACTTCATTGGACCGCAAAAATTAAATTCGCTAAGGTCGTCTTGTTAGCTATATCTGGCCCTGGACATAACATTTCTACCCAGATGGTTGACAGACATATGTTTAAATTTTATATATATATATATATATATTATATACAATTTCGCCTTTTCCGTTAAAGAGACAGATATGAAAATAAGCGAAGTAAATTGTAACCTAAGCGTCGTGTTTTTAATTTTTAATTTAGACTCTACACAACACTAGTCACTAGACAACATGCGTCTCTGCAAAAGATTCTAACTAACAACATCAACACCTACGAAACGTACCTTTATTAAGTCACGCATCGAGCTGTCTGATTGCCTGGCCTGTATCTGATCGATCAACGTGTGTCATAAATAAAATAAAAAATTCCTTTGTTAAGTTTCTGTTCCACTTTCTGTTTTATCCACGACTCCCGAAACAAACTCCCTGTTTGAGGTCCGGAACAAACTCCCCGTTTGAGGTCCGGAACAAACTCCCCGTTTGAGGTCCGGAACAAACTCCCCGTTTGAGGTCCGGAACAAACTCCCCGTTTGAGGTCCGGAACAAACTCCCCGTTTGAGGTCCGGAACTAACTCCCTGTTTGACGTCCGGAACAAACTCTCTGTTTGAGGTCCGGAAAAACTACCTGTTTCAGGTCCAGAACAAACTCCCTGTTTGAGGTCCGGAACAAACTCCCCGTTTGAGGTCCGGAACGAACTCCCCGTTTGAGGTCCGGAACTAACTCCCTGTTTGACGTCCGGAACAAACTCTCTGTTTGAGGTCCGGAACAAACACTCTGTTTGAGGTCCAGAACAAACTCCCTGTTTGAGGTCCGGAACAAACACTCTGTTTGAGGTCCAGAACAAACTCCCTGTTTGAGGTCCGGAACGAACTCCCCGTTTGAGGTCCGGAACAAACTCCCCGTTTGAGGTCCGGAACAAACTCCCTGTTTGAGGTCCGGAACCAACCCGCTGTTTGAGGTCCAGAACAAACTCCCTGTTTGAGGTCCGGAACGAACTCCCCGTTTGAGGTCCGGAACAAACTCCCCGTTTGAGGTCCGGAACTAACTCCCTGTTTGACGTCCGGAACAAACTCTCTGTTTCAGGTCCGGAACAAACTACCTGTTTCAGGTCCAGAACAAACTCCCCGTTTGAGGTCCGGAACAAACTCCCCGTTTGACGTCCGGAACTAACTCCCTGTTTGACGTCCGGAACAAACTCCCTGTTTGAGGTCCGGAAAAAACTCCCTGTTTGACGTCCGGAACAAACTCCCCGTTTGAGGTCCGGAACGAACTCCCCGTTTGAGGTCCGGAACAAACTCCCCGTTTGAGGTCCGGAACGAACTCCCCGTTTGAGGTCCGGAACAAACTCCCCGTTTGAAGTCCGGAACTCGTAAAATCGTTGTCTCTTTTTTTTTTTTTTTTCTTCCCCGAATCCACACAAAATGTATTTGATCAATCCGGTCGTGAATTAGCAGCCATTAAATTTTTTTTTTCTCTTTACTTCTTTCTTTTAGCGAGGCTTAACTCGGAAAAGGGTGGGGGGGGGAATGTTTGTGGCGTGGATGCGTCGAGTCCCTTCAATCAGCTCACCAGGACTATCGGCTTATAGACGGGCCGTAAAGGTAAGACGCTGCAAGGCACGGCACATAGGAAATGAAATGATCGAAGTCCACGTGCTGTGTACGTAAACACAAAGCACGCATCAAGTTTTCACTTTAATTGAATTGCTTAGGCCACGGGGAAAAAAGACCTGGATGTAGGAAGTAAGCCATGGGTGAGATACCTGAATATAGAAGGTAATCCACGGGCACAAAACCTGAATGTATAAAGTTACCCACAGGTAACAAACCTTAATATATGTAAATTTAGCCACTGGTAAGAAACTTGAAAACAGAAAGTTTCCCCCCACTGAACAAACCGGTTTATAGAAAGTTAGCAACGGGTAACAAACCTGAATATAGAATGTTATAGCTACGGACAACAAACCTGAATATAGAATGTTATAGCTACGGACAACAAACCTGAATAGAGAATGTTATAGCTACGGACAACAAACCTGAATATAGAATGTTATAGCTACGGACAACAAACCTGAATATAGAAAAATAGCCACGGGTTAAAAAGCCTGAATATAGAAAGTTATGCACAGGTAATACCCCCAGGTACGAACATTTCACCTAAAAGTTTTTATAATACACTTAATTGGGTCCTTGATTTCCTCTGAAGGGCAGAACGAGATCCTCAAACATCTCACGTATTTTTAGTTCAGTTCGGTTAAAACATACTACACTTAAATTCAGAAATAGTTACATCTATTTTTAAAAGGCATCTTCTTGTCTGTTGCTCTGAAAGTCTACCTGCACACCCACACAATTAGCTGATTTAAGAACAGATCCTAACTTTTGGTTCGCACCCCCGAAAAAACGTACACACCGGATATTGTTAAGTCTACAGCCTTGAACTTGAGCTCCTCGCTGTTTTAAAATATTTTAACCACGTGAGCACTCTACCAAACACTGGCGGCGGTGGCTTCCAACAAAACAAGATGATAAAATAACTCCAAGAGAGACAACGCCGAAAAAAAAAAAAGAATCAGGACTGATTTTCACACTTCAGAATAATTTGTGTTAATTACTCCCCTTGAGCGACACCATTGCTCCGGAAGCCCGATGGAGTTACGTCCTTTCTCCGTTTGTGAATATATTTTTTTTCTTTCTTTCTTTTTGTTTGGCCCTGACGTACGTGAGCCCACGGATCGCCCTGCGTGACAGGTCCCGATTGTGACGACGCGAGGTGTCTGGCAGACGGCTTCCGCCATTACGGGATCGAACTGCGGCTCCTGGCATCGATCCGGCTCGACCTCACAGTATGCCTCATGCACATTACCTTAAAGGTTTGGACTCGAACCGACCCGGGACGGGTGGCGTTCGTGACTTGAAAATCTCATCTGAATCGTCTCCATCAAGTAAATTAGAACATTTATAGGGAACAGATCATCACCCCATTATATCGTAAGCGGTAGCTTTTATGAGAAAGAAAAAAAAAAGTCTTACAACTCAATTCAGAATTGCTCTATGTTCCAAATGGATTTTTTCCGTTCACGGATAGAACTAGCCCAGTCAACAGGGATTTCTTGACGAATCAAATAAGCATTCAAGTGATTCTTTAGTTATATAAATAAATGTATCCTTATAAGAGTTTAGATCAGATGTGCATGCCCGTGTTGTCTTCGAACAGATGGCGACACTCGTATTGCTTCATAGATCAAGGGCGTTGACCAGCGCTGTCTATCACAAATCATTCCAAAGGCAAACAGTCAGGCAAACAGTCACGCAAATACGTGTCGCGACCTCTACAGTTGTGCGCGCCCATTTTGATAAATTATAGATAATTGCTCTACAGGCATCGCCTGATGGCATTCACACTCCATTGCTCACGTCATCAAAAAAAACACCAAAAAAATCCACATTTTTTTAATTGACACGACACACAAAAAAGGTGGCAGGCTAATTATTTATGCATTATCCAAGCCTGGCGAAAAAAGAGTAGAATAACGGACTTCAGTGCACGTGGGAGGGCCGTGAACAGTGACGGTTGTGCACATTTAGATATTGCTGTGTCCAGTCTGGCTGTTAAACATGCACACATTTCTACGCCGGGCAAGGGTGCATGGGGCGCGTAGGGCGCTCACTAAATTATATCCATTCCTCTGTTGTTGTTTTTTAAAATGTTCTTTCCATCTCGTTAAACCAGTTATCATTCCTCTCTGTTGAGGTAACCTCCATGTGTTCCTCCCCCCCCCCCCACTCCTCCCTTTCTCTTGCACTGTGACTCCATGACAGAAACTTCTGGTAGTGTAAGATTTGATTTCCTCATGTTATGGGCCAAATCGATCTCCATTTTCTTATCTGCATTGCCTGCTCAATAGGATTATTTTCTGATCTTTCCCAATAAGATATTGTTGTGATCTTGACGAGGCATCTTATTTTGTGGATTTTTAGCGCACTTCTATACAGAAAAATGACGTCATTTCTTAAGGGTCGTTCGCAAAGTACGTCACGCTAAAAATGACCATTTTAGANCCCCCCCCCCGTGTCATGTCACACCTAAAAATATCAAAACATAAATAAAATTTGCATAACTAAACTAAGATTTTATTTTATTAATGAACATTTCCCATCATGGATTAAGATGTAGTATTGTTAGAAAACTGTGACGCGCAAAAAAAGAATACATTCACAAGCCGAATGGAAAATGGCCACAACAGTTTTTGCGTAATTGTTGGATATGCCCAGAAGGTGTTCACGACAGAGGTTCACGGTACCTACATTAACAGAGCCAATATCTACCTCAAATTAATGTTTTTAAAAATTAATTGAATAAAGATTTTTCAAAACTATAAAATTTTAGATTTAAAATAATGTTTTGTTTTTTTTTCCATCGTGACGTCACAATTTCTTTACCCTCTCCCCCACCTCCCCCCCCCCTTGTTTTTCCACGCAACATAACAGCCATTCAAGCGATAAATATAGTGTCTCGATATTACTTCAAACACAAATTAAAAATAAGGGGACAAAAGTCATAAAAAGCGGCTCTTACACAAATAATTTAAACATCTAATTATTTATCAACAAAAATCTATTTTTCCTCACTAGAGACATTTTTATTGTCAGGATTCATCTATGTTTTGAAACACACAGTGATATCAAATAAATAAAAACAATTGTATTTCCAGAGAAGGAGTTCATTTCAACCTATTGCTAAATACTTCGGTGTTTGTTTTTTTGTTGTTGTTGTTGTTTTTTTTCATACCGTGCAGTGCTGAAATGGGCATCTGACTTGTAGTGTCTTTTGAGCGTACCGCAGTACCGGACCGCCTGCCGACAGACGGCAATTTGGAAACAAGCTGCCGATCCAACGCCAAATCTTGTGGTGACGGTCTGGGAAAATCCCAATATTTCCCACGTGATCTGTACGTCTTCTTGCCAATGTGGGGCCGGTGCATTGTATCTTTACATGACGGTTGCTATTGAAAGAAGTCTCTATTAGTCATGTGTTTACACTATCCAGCCAAGCTCGTTACATCAAAACAATGACTGGCCATTGTTACCTTTTCTAAAAAAAGGTTTTCCCATCCATGTGTTACTTATATTATGCGACTGTTTTTGTTGTTTTTTTAAAGTGTATTACAGGGACGTCAAAAAATGAAACAACCCCCTAAAAGAAACCTTTCTCGTATAAATCCTTTATGAAAATGAAGTATCGCGCTATTGGGGGTGGGGGCTGAATCTTTGACAAAACTGGACACACAAGTAACGCACTTTATAAGAATCCCAATTAGTCCCCCCCCCCACGCCCACTTTTCCCAAGGATCGCAACCGCACATTTATTTCACACCCTTGACCTATTTAAATATTCTAATGACCCACCCTCTTTTACTCCGCACATTTATTTCACACCCTTGACCTATTTAAATATTCTAATGACCCACCTTCTTTTACTCCGCACATTTATTTCACACACTTGACCTATTTAAATATTCTAATGACCCACCCTCTTTTACTCCGCACATTTATTTCACACACTTGACCTATTTAAATATTCTAATGACCCACCTTCTTTTACTACGCACATTTATTTCACACACTTGACCTATTTAAATATTCTAATGACCCACCCTCTTTTACTCCGCACATTTATTTCACACACTTGACCTATTTAAATATTCTAATGACCCACCCTCTTTTACTCCGCAAATTTATTTCACACACTTGACCTATTTAAATATTCTAATGACCCACCCTCTTTTACTACGCACATTTATTTCACACACTTGACCTATTTAAATATTCTAATGACCCACCTTCTTTTACTCCGCACATTTATTTCACACCCTTGACCTAATTAAATATTCTAATGACCCACCTTCTTTTACTCCGCACATTTATTCACCAACTATTTTAGAAAAAAAAAAAAGAGCGCTGAACGCATATGCGATTTTTTTTTTAAAGAATCCCATTTAGCGCCATTATCTAGAGTTTAATTTCAAGAAATGATATCTCCTCAAAATTTGATCGGATATGTTGTCATCGGAGACGAGTCTATGCAGTGGCGTAGCTAGGGGAGGGGGTCCAAATTCGAAAAAAAACCTGGAGCCCCTACTTGAGGGGGGCCCCCAAGGCGTGTCCGAAATTTTTTTTTTTACATTAAATAATGTGGAATGTGAAAATGCAGGGACCACTAAAGAGGCCAAGCACCCCTTCCCCCGGCCCTCAAATCCCCCCAAATCCCCCCAAATCCCCCCAAATCCCTAGCTACGCCTCTGAGTCTATGTACCAAGCATTAGCTTGTTAGATTAACGGTAAGTGGGTCAATTAGCAGTCGGCGATTTTTGCTAGCCAGCCGCGAACAAAAGCGAAGTTAATATAAAGAGTTTAAAAAAACAAAAACAAAAACAATAACATTGGCTCAAGTTTTCTTCTCTATTAGTGTTGACAACTTTCTGTGATGACGTCACTATTCCAGAAACAACGAAGACCGTGTGCAACAGCTCTACTTCTAATACTTCCGCCCACATCACTACGTCAACCTGGCACCCACAGTAAATCAAAGCGTTCCATGGCGCCCTCCGCGATGCACCCCCCGACCTAAAAAAAGAACGCCATCACTACAACTTTCAGCTCAAGATCTCAGCCACTCGCCTCGCCCCGACAATGGTCCAAGTAATTGAAATAATTCCCCGTGATCGTCTGCTTGTTTGCACGGTTATCGTGTCGTGACATTTCCAAGTGTTGTCGTGACGCCACGCTCCATGACGTCACGCTGACGTCACATGTACAAGGTCGACATCAAACCTTCGTTTTTTGGTCTTTAGTTTTAAAGAAAGAAAATAATATTTAATTGTCTTACAGAATGTCAAACCCCACAGATGATCAAATCCAAAGCATCGAGACAGAGTTGAGTAGACCAGGTCTGCACAGCTCAGAATGTAAAGTAGGCCGAAATACTTTATGAAAAACTTGTGCGGGCCAAAAGAAGATAGGACAGGGGGAAGCTATTACGAAAATAATAAGAATAAAGAATATTTCGTTACTTAGCGGGCCGCAAAGTGGGTGCTGGCGGGCCGTATGTTTTGCAGGCCTGGATTAGGCTATTGAGTAGGCATATCGAATAGCCCGTTGAGTAGGCCAATAATTTGGCCATTGAGTAGGTCATTAAGTAGGCCATTGAGTAGGTCATTGACTTGGCAATTGACTAGACCGTTGAGTAGGCCATTAAGTAGGTCAATGAGTAGGCCATTGAATAGCCCGTTGAGTAGGACATTAAGTAGGCCATTAAGTTAGTCATTGAGTACGCCATTGAGTAGGTAATTAAATTGGCCATTGAGTATGTCGTTAAGTAGGACATTGACTAGGTCATTGAGTAGGTAATTAAATTGGCCATTGAGTATGTCGTTAAGTAGGACATTGAGTAGGTCATTGAGTGGGCAAATGAGTAGGCCATTCTAAAAACTCTTCTCTTTTTAAAAAAAAACAAACAAAACGCATTTTAAATTTAATTTGATGGCCACAAAATAGATTTGTAAAATGCCAGAAACTCTCCTTCATAAGAAGAAAAAGACGCCAAGGTTTCGCAAGAGCTTTAAAAGACGTCATCGGGTAATCTCTAACAAACCCTCTTACCAGTGATTGTCGTCAGCTCACACCCAACTGAGGGCAATCAACATCGCCGTGTGTACCAGACAAATCACTGCGAAACACTGAGAGACAGTGGGAGATTGATGAAGATTCGAGTGTCTCGTAGAATTACGGTGGTACCGGCACGCACGATGAGGCTGAAGCAATTCACATGCAGAGCACCCCCCCCTCCTTTACACACGCACACACTCCCCCCCCCCCCCCAGTAGAATTACGGTGGTACCGGCACGCACGATGAGGCTGAAGCAATTCACATGCAGAGCACCCCCCCCTCCTTTACCCACGCACACACTCCCCCCCCCCCGTCACTTTCTATGACAACTATTTTTAGACGCTTAGCTCTTTAATCGATATCGACCAAGCGGTCACTTGCTTACTAACGAGAAATCAATCTAAGAGATCAATAAGGTCATGTCACAGTACAGTTAAGTCTGCAGTCCCAGAAAATAATGTCAGTCTTCTATGCGGTGGAGCCTGCGGTGTCAGTGTAGAACATTGTTTTAGAGATGGGGGTAGGGGTGGGTGTGGGGGGGGGGGTTGAGCTAGATTATTTTCGTGCTTTTCACAGATCTTGGCTTTGGTTCCCAGTGCTAATGTCACTATTCAAAGTGACCCGATCCGAAGTTTTGGTGTGGGGTTTGAGGGGGAACCTGCTAAATGGAGGTATTTTGGGTCATATGACACTTATGGCCCAATATGTTGGTCTAATACATGGTTGTATCGTTAAAGACTAAGTTAAGGCCACATATAATAATTGTGGGCGAATCATGTGTGCATTTCTACAAAATATAAGACATGTGTCAGGACACTGAAAAGAAATCAGACTGTGAAAACAAAACGATGGTGTTATATACTTTATGAGGTCATCCCAAGCCCAGGTCACACTGAGGTTATATACTTTATGAGGTCATCCCAAGCCCAGGTCACACTGAGGTTATATACTTTATAAGGTCATCCCAAGCCCAGGTCACACTGAGGTTATATACTTTATGAGGTCATCCCAAGCCCAGGTCACACTGAGGTTATATACTTTATGAGGTCATCCCAAGCCCAGGTCACACTGAGGTTATATACTTTATGAGGTCATCCCAAGCCCAGGTCACACTGAGGTTATATACTTTATGAGGTCATCCCAAGCCCAGGTCACACTGAGGTTATATACTTTATGAGGTCATCCCAAGCCCAGGTCACACTGAGGTTATATACTTTATGAGGTCATCCCAAGCCCAGGTCACACTGAGGTTATATACTTTATGAGGTCATCCCAAGCCCAGGTCACACTGAGGTTATATACTTTATGAGGTCATCCCAAGCCCAGGTCACACTGAGGTTATATACTTTATGAGGTCATCCCAAGCCCAGGTCACACTGAGGTTATATACTTTATGAGGTCATCCCAAGCCCAGGTCACACTGAGGTTATATACTTTATGAGGTCATCCCAAGCCCAGGTCACACTGAGGTTATATACTTTATGAGGTCATCCCAAGCCCAGGTCACACTGAGGTTATATACTTTATGAGGTCATCCCAAGCCCAGGTCACACTGAGGTTATATACTTTATGAGGTCATCCCAAGCCCAGGTCACACTGAGGTTATATACTTTATGAGGTCATCCCAAGCCCAGGTCACACTGAGGTTATATACTTTATGAGGTCATCCCAAGCCCAGGTCACACTGAGGTTATATACTTTATGAGGTCATCCCAAGCCCAGGTCACACTGAGGTTATATACTTTATGAGGTCATCCCAAGCCCAGGTCACACTGAGGTTATATACTTTATGAGGTCA
>CAXITT010000206.1:982510-1005410 GCA_964033795.1 Lymnaea stagnalis
CGCGGCACGGTCCTGTCCTCGCGGCTTGCGGTATTTGTGTAACAACGTCATATCCGGCAGACGTCACGGCTGATGCTCTCGTCTGGGACAGAATCGATTTCGCTCGTCCGACTGAGGCAGTGGTCTCATGCGGGCCAGTTAAACGGGCAAGCTTTGTTGGGTCTCAAATAAGTGGTAAAAAAAGTCATCAAATGTAACTTTTGCTCAGAGCCGGACATGTACACCCCCCCCCCCGGACTCATTAAAATCAGTGCCACTTGTATGTGCTGTGTTCTCAAGAATGAGGATCTTGTGGTGCTACCTTATGTTTAATTTCTGAAGAAGAAAGAATTTTTGAAATCATCAATATTCACATTTTTAAAAGATTTTTTTTATTTAAATTAAATGTAAAATTTCATTCATTCAGAAAAAGAAAGAAAAAAAAAAGGCATTTACAAAAAATAGGTCATTTGAAAAAGTTCACTGGCAAAGGGAAGTTAGCAAAAGGTTATTGGCAAAACGGCATGGTGATATGCTGTGAGGTCGGGGTCACATCCAAGCGATTTTCCAACCATCCAGTTATGGGAGGCGTTGTGCTTTCTGTTGAAACAGTTTATGAAAACGTGTTTCCCATCCTTTTTTGGCACCGTGCCCCACCTGGGCACCTAAAAACTCTTACTGCACCGAGACCCACCTGTGCACCTAAAAACTCTTACAGCACCGTGCCCCACCTGGGCACCTAAAAACTCTTACTTCACCGAGACCCACCTGTGCACCTAAAAACTCTTACTGCACCGTGCCCCCACCTGTGCACCTAAAAACTCTTACTGCACCGTGCCCCCACCTGTGGTGGATTTTTGAGAATGACGTGGCACGGGGGTGGACACGTGCTAAAAACTCTTACTGCACCGTGCCCCCACCTGTGCACCTAAAAACTCTTTCTGCACCGTGCCCCCACCTGTGCACCTAAAAACTCTTACTGCACCGAGATCCACCTGTGCACCTAAAAACACTTACTGATCCCCCCACCCCCGCTCCCGGGGCCTGTCAGTGGAAATACTATAAAACATAGTGTCCTGGTGTCGTCAGATTGTAGCTCAATTTTGCGACCTCATAAAATAAGACTGAATACGTGAAATATATGTGTATATCATTTAAGGAAAAACATTAGAATTAATTAACTTTAAAAGGTGCCCTATCTACACCAACCCCCCCCCCTAACCTCCCTCCTCCAACCCGAATTTTTTTTTTTTATACTTTATTTAAACATACAAACTGTGTTTCACTTCTCAAAGACTTATGGTCTCGAAAAAAATCTTCAAACTCCACCTTCTCCCCTTCCTATTGTTTCCCTCTTGAGGCACGGTGCTTGTCAGGATGACCCTTGAGCTCCTCGTTCAGAGGTCAATGGAGATCGGGGTCAGTTGCCTCTTTGAGCCCCAGGTAACCCAACGGGCCCCGATCTCCCCCATAGACCAGCTGACCCCTATCCCTCCCGCCGTGACCGGACCCAACTGTGAGGTCAAGATCTAAACTCTAAACTAAGAGTCCGCCGCCACACTGGTGAGCTAAACGTGTGGATGACCTAATCATGATCTCGGCAATCTCGCTTCTGACAAGAGACGAGGTCAGCGTGGGGCTATTAAAGTGCCTGTCCGCTTCTGAATCCTTATCAGGAAGTTCGACGTCAAGAAGTAGCCATCAAGTCATGTCATGTTTTAAGATAAACCGAGAGTAGGAAAACTTGTTGGTTTAGATCCATACCAGAATCGAAGAGAAATTACGGTTCGTTTCCTCGTGACAGAATCGAGTGGACGCGATTGGGTTGAGAAGGCGAGATATCGACATCCAGATTACGGCCAGGTCAGAGAGGGGTGGCTGTTATTGAATGAGGAACGGAGTCGGCGTGCTGATTGATGCACACACAAGTATTTGTTTGTGTTGGTTTGGCGCGCGTGCTGAGCGAGTTCATTGTGTAGGAAGGTGTTACGACAAGAACAACAACAACAACAAATAGGTTCAGTGACTCCCTCGTGTACGCACTAAGGAATAGAGCTTGTCATTTAATGGCGGAAATCTTTTAATAGAACTGATGTCATCATTACTCATGATCCGGGTACTCAGTGCGGACAAAATGTCAACACTGTTCAGTATTACTATGTTAGCGAAGTGTCCTTGAAATTTATTTACAACTCTATTTTACGAAATATTTTAGATATTTTTGTTTTATTTCTATTTTCTGAAATGCGACTTCATTGCGTGAACGGCATATTTAACAGGAACTCTAGATACAAGGATCGTCCGAAAGATATGCTGAAACACACTATAAGCTGCCATGTTTTAAGCAATATTTGCCCGTCGACCTTCTAAAAATAGTACGCTATGACGTTTTCCGGTCTAAGAAATGACAAAGCCTATAGACATTTGATGTCATCATTTGGCTCACCTGCACCTGTGGGATACTGTATTGCAAGCGTGAGAGCCTTGTCTTGGACGGGCTAACAACATTCTTTTCGGAACTTTCTTTTGTATTATATATTCACTGAGACTAAACTTCCTGAGGTTCACTGTCATTAAGTGAATGGATCCCTTCTAGGGGTTCAGGGGAAGGTGAAGGGAGAGGGGGGGGGGGTCTGTGAAAGTTGGTTGCTGCTTGCTGGCATATATTACGATAAGAAAAGCCCCAGATTTTTGGCGTACTGTGAGGAGGGAAAAGTGCGTCATGTTAAGATGGGAATACCGTATATTTTTAGCACCCTTCCCCTATGCCCCCCACCACCACCACCACCACCAACAGTAAAGCCCAGAAAAAAACAAACAATCAAACCAAAGATTACTATTCTAATAACAATGTAAGGGAGTAAGGTTCGAAAAGAAAATCTACACGCTCCAGTGGCCCTCGTAATAAAAACTGCAACTTACCCATATGATAATGATGGTTAAAACTGTTTAGAGCTCTTCCATTTGACCGGGGGCCTTCTCAATATGTATGTTAGAGGAATGCTTCTGATAAATTCGTAAGTGACTCATTGCCATGGTTTCAAACAGAGCTATCGGTATCAGTATATAGATTGACACTGTCACGGTATATGGCAATCAGAGCCAACTGTATCAATATATAGATTCACACTCTCATGGCATATGTCAATCAGAGCCATCTGTATCAATATATAGATTCACACTGTCATGATATGGCAATCAGAGCCAACTGTATCAATATATAGATTCACACTGTCATGGTCTATTGCAAACAGAGCTATCGATATCAATATTAGCTTTACACTGGCGATCTTCAAACAGTTCGATATTTCGATTTACCTATAAGTGCGATTAAAATTTTTACCGACAGAATGACGTGTTGTGAATTGACTCCATTGTTAACACTTGTGCACTGAGTCAGGAATGTTGATATAAATAGAATAGTTAGCTCGCTTTGGTCTAAACTATTCCCATCTGACAACACTTTACTGAATGCTATGCATACCTTTACCTGCACTGTGCACCGCCGGCCAGGAATAAATCAACCAATTGCCAATCAGTAAGTGCAGGCGGCAGTCCAAGAACGGTTAGCAGTTGTAGTTCAACGCTCCGTCTTGGGGTTGAACGGGTACTGAGAAATATGTCAATGGAGAAATAGAATGCAATTATTTGATAGTTTATCAGACGTAATTAAGTGTACTGACATTTCGAAGATGCCGGAAAGCGTACTTGTATAGTTTAATGAAAGAAGGTTAAATGTACACATTTTTTTTTGATTGATTAGAAAGAAGGACAAAAAAAAACTGAAGCTGCTTCGAAGATATGGAGCTGATTGACCGCGTTTGTGCTGTCTGAGTGAGCTGGCGCTGTTGGGGGGGGGGGGGTGTGGCTGTTTGGAAGAGTTGAGACTGTATGGAGGAGTTGGGGCTGTTTGGACGAGTTGAGACTGTATGGAGGAGTTGGGGCTGTTTGGAAGAGTTGAGACTGTATGGAGGAGTTGGGGCTGTTTGGAAGAGTTGAGACTGTATGGAGGAGTTGGGGCTGTTTGGAAGAGTTGAGACTGTATGGAGGAGTTAGGCCTGTTTATGGGATTTATGGCTCGTTTGGGGGAGTTGGGGTTGATTTGGGCGTTAGTACTGTTTGTTGCAGTTAGGGCTGTTTGGTGGAGTTAGTGCTGTTTGGGGATTTAGTACTTTTTGGACGAGCCTGTGTTGTTTTCATGAGTATAAGCCGTAGGGTGAATTTGGACAGTGTTGTGTTGGAAAAACCAAACAATCGTGTCACAACATCGATGAAGGTCGTGCAAACCATTGACACAGAAAATCAAAAGTGGGTCGTCGCGGTGAAGATCACTCCAACACCTGCCTAGTTACGGCTGAGCTCAACGTTGTAGGAAATTCGCAAAACACATTACAAATTTGGAGCAATGCAATTTTTTTCCTCTTATGTCCTATACGATTGTATGTGAACGATATTTTTAACTTTTACTTTTAAATGAACTTTGATGTGGCCAATATTTTTTTTTCAGCGTGTGCCTCCGACTATGGAATATGTCAAGTTAAAGGAACAGGTTTCTTTTTCTTCTTTGTTCTGGTTATTTTTTTTTGTTTTGGTAAATTAAATAAGAAATATAGATTAACTGGGATTATCTAAAAAGCAAGCCATTTTACTGTATTCATGAAACATTCGAGCTTATTAAAGTAGAGTTAGTTGTGTTCTGAGGTAACAGCATTTCCATATGTCTGCATCAGATTTTGTCTCCCTTATACTTAAAGGGCGTTTCCTATATCACTTATTTAAATTCTTTATATTATTAAATTTTCTTTCGTGTATGGCTTGCAAAAATTTTCGGATGGCTAACTGACCCACTTCCCTTCAACCTATCGGGCTGAAACAGCACATAGACTCGTTACAGATCACAACACACAATCGTTGAAATTTTCAGCCCCCACCACACAACCCCCAAAAAATCAGTTTTGCCTGTTTTTCAAAGGGAAGGTGAAGGACACATGATTTCACGACATAAAAATTCCCCATAACTGCGCTAAATGAAATCCTTTTTTTCATCAAATATCCCAAGAGCGTTTGGTGCGTAACATTTTTGTGTTTCTGAAATAGTTGTTTGTTGCGTAACATTTTTGTGTTTCTGAAATAGTTGTTTGGTGCGTAACATTTTTGTGTTTCTGAAATAGTTGTTTGGTGCGTAACATTTTTGTGTTTCTGAAATAGTTGTTTGGTGCGGAATATTTTTGTGTTTCTGAAATAGTTGTTTGGTGCGTAACATTTTTGTGTTTCTGAAATAGTTGTTTGGTGCGTAACATTTTTGTGTTTCTGAAATAGTTGTTTGGTGCGTAACATTTTTGTGTTTCTGAAATAGTTGTTTGGTGCGTAACATTTTTGTGTTTCTGAAATAGTTGTTTGGTGCGTAATATTTTTGTGTTTCTGAAATAGTTGTTTGGTGCGTAACATTTTTGTGTTTCTGAAATAGTTGTTTGGTGCGTAACATTTTTGTGTTTCTGAAATAGTTGTTTGGTGCGTAACATTTTTGTGTTTCTGAAATAGTTGTTTGGTGCAAAAAATGGGGGTGGGGGTCATTTTAATAGTTCTATAGATAAGTGGTTTGAACAAAATGTGCGGTTTCGAGCTTTGGAAGGTGGGGAAAAAAGGGGGGGGCGCTAATTAGAATCCATGGTGTTACTTGAATGCATGTTTTTTTTTCAAATTTCCAGTTCCACCCCCCTCCCCCTGCTCAATATTGAATTTAAATAAGGATTTCTACCAAAAAAAATTGTTTTCAACGGTTGTTAAATTTGAGATTAATATTGCTATTTTTAAATATTTAAAATGTGACAGTTTTAAATCGGTCAAATAACTGCAGCGTTCCCCTTTTTGAACAAGCAATCATTGCTTAGCTTTTTTAAAGAATACAGTTGTCATTTTCGTAATTAAACGTAAGTCTAAATAATAATAACAATAATGAAGTTTTATAGAACCATTCCTAAATAAAACACTTCAGCAAACCAAGAGAGCTAACTCAAAATTCATCAATAAATTGCTAAGTTGCAGCCCTTCTGTAATGCATCTGTCTTTCAATTTTAGTTTATATTTTATTTATTGCTGCTCGACCAAAATTTCAGTAGCCTTAAACACGATGTCGATTTTACACATAGACAAACGTATGCAGAAAATTGTGCACATCCAAAAGAAGCTCCTCGAATAATGTTAACGGGTTTTCCTTTGAGCCGTGGACAGAGCCAACGTTCGTCTCAAACCTACAATATGAACTTTCATTGTAAAGGGGAACAAACCAAATTGAAAGGAATGTACTTATAATTATTGATTTGCCTCCCTTACCACAAGAAACTTCACGAAATGAAGCTTGGAACGAGTTTTCGCCTGGAGATCCTTTAAGAATGATTTGTTACAAACTCAACTGATGTTACTCAATTTGATCCCTCATTTCCAACAACAATGTACATTTTCTCTCTCTCTCTCTTTCTCTATCCCTCTTTCTTTCTCGCTTTTTCACCATTTCTTTCTTTCTCTATCTCTCTCCTTCCTCTCCCTTTCTCTCGGTCTTTAAATATCTTTTTTTTTCTCTCTCTCTCTTTCTCTCTTTCTCGCTCTCTTTCAGTCTCTCTCTCTCTCTCTCTCTCTCTCTATTGCTCTTTCACTCTTTCTTTTTCTCTCTCTTTCTCTCTCTTGTCTTTCTCTTTCAATCTCACTCCCCCTATCCCTCTCTCTCCCTCTTTCTCTCTCTCTCATTCTTTCATTCTCACTCTCTGTCTTTTTCTCTGTTTCTCTCTTTTTCTCTTTCTCGCTCTCTTTTAATCTCTATCTCTCTCTTGCTCTCTCTCCCCGCCCCATGACTTTCTCACTCTCTTCTCTCTCTCTTTCACTCTTTCTTTTTCTCTCTCTTTCTCTCTCTTCTCTTTCTCTTTCAATCTCTCTCTCCCTATCCCTCTCTCTCCCTCTTTCTCTCTCTCACTCTTTCACTCTTCTCTTTCTCTCTCTCTACCTCTCTCTCTCTCTCTGTCTTATTCTCTCGCTGCCTCTCTCACGCTCTTTCCTCTTCTCTCTCTCTCTTTCAATCTCTCTCATGCTCTCTTTCTTTCATTCAATTTATCCTCTTGCTTCCCCCCTCTCTCTCTCCCTATCCATCTCTCTCTACTTCCCCCCCCCTCTCTCTCTCTCTCTCTCTCTCTGTCAAGGTTTTAGTTTTTACATATTAAAGCATTTATAACTTCTGTCCTACCGTATGTTATTTCTATACTTCTATAGATCATATTATATCTCTCTCTCTCTCTCTCTTTCTCTCGCTGCCTCTCTCACGCTCTTTCCTCTTCTCTCTCTCTCTTTCCATCTCTCTCATGCTCTCTTTCTTTCATTCAATTTATCCTCTTTCTTCCCCCCTCTCTCTCTCCCTATCCATCTCTCTCTACTTCCCCCCCCCCTCTCTCTCTCTCTCTCTCTCTCTCTGTCAAGGTTTTAGTTTTTACATATTAAAGCATTTATAACTTCTGTCCTACCGTATGTTATTTCTATACTTCTATAGATCATATTATATTTATTGTAGCGGTCATTTTCATTTATTTCCAAACAGGGCAAACCTAGTCGTTTTTCTCATTATTTGTATATTATAGCCTAACCGGCCACCTGGTTGACAGCAACTGAAACATTCAGGGTGAACATAAGACACCACACATCACATTCAAAATCAACCAATGGTCAGCCGTTGGTGGGGACAGAAAAAAAGATGCAAGTTGTTTTCAGAACATTTAAGAACTTTGTTTTATTGTAGGAAATTAGTAAAAACAAAGTAAGGTTAAACCTGAAAAAAAATAAAAAACAAAAAAACAACGAACATGTAGGCAGAAACCTTTCTACGGCGAACAAACAACAGAAGAAAAAAAAAAAAGAATACAATTTTTTAAATATGTATTTAAAAATATAGCACTTAGCTGAGAAGTAGTTTCCGAGAGGGAAGCAAAAGAATTGTGACAGAAGTTAAGTGGGTGAGAAATAAAATGGGGAAGATTGCTAACCTGATTGCAGTCTCTCCCCTTATTACCCATTGTTTTATTGCAACCTAGAGTGGATCTGATCTCTCATTCTTTGAATCAAACGCCCGGTATTTAAGCTAAGCTAGCAAATATGACACAAAGGTGACCAAATTCGACTTGTAAGCTAGCAAATATGACACAAAGGTGACCAAATTCAACTTGTAAGCTAGCAAATATGACACAAAGGTGACCAAATTCAACTTGTAGGCTATCAAATATGACACAAAGGTGACCAAATTCGACTTGTAAGCTAGCAAATATGACACAAAGGTGACCAAATTCAACTTGTAGGCTATCAAATATGACACAAAGATGACCAAATTCAACTTGTAAGCTAGCAAATATGACACAAAGGTGACCAAATTCAACTTGTAGGCTAGCAAATATGACACAAAGGTGACCAAATTCAACTTGTAAGCTAGCAAATATGACACAAAGGTGACCAAATTCAACTTGTAAGCTAGCAAATATGACACAAAGGTGACCAAATTCAACTTGTAAGCTAGCTATTGTAACGCTTTCAAAGTATAACGTGCGATAAATAATTTTTGTGAGCATGAAATATGAGACAGTATATATGACATTTAACTTGAAAATATGACATATACGTCAGCTATCATGACATTTACGTTTGCAAATTTGACATACACGTCAGCTACCATGACATTTACGTTTGCCAATATGACATATACGTCAGCTATCATGACATTTACGTTTGCAAATTTGACATACACGTCAGCTACCATGACATTTACGTTTGCAAATATGACATACACGTCAGCTATCATGACATTTACGTTTGCAAATTTGACATACACGTCAGCTACCATGACATTTACGTTTGCAAATATGACATACACGTCAGCTACCATGACATTTACGTTTGCTAATTTGACATACACGTCAGCTACCATGACATTTACGTTAGCAAATTTGACATACACGTCAGCTACCATGACATTTATGTTTGCAAATATGACATACACGTCAGCTATCATGACATTTACGTTTGCAAATTTGACATACACGTCAGCTACCATGACATTTACGTTTGCAAATTTGACATACACGTCAGCTACCATGACATTTACGTTTGCAAATATGACATATACGTCAGCTATCATGACATTTACGTTTGCAAATTTGACATACACGTCAGCTACCATGACATTTACGTTTGCACATTTGACATACACGTCAGCTACCATGACATTTACGTTTGCAAATTTGACATACACGTCAGCTACCATGACATTTACGTTTGCAAATTTGACATACACGTCAGCTACCATGACATTTACGTTTGCAAATTTGACATACACGTCAGCTACCATGACATTTACGTTTGCAAATTTGACATACACGTCAGCTACCATGACATTTACGTTTGCAAATTTGACATACACGTCAGCTACCATGACATTTACGTTTGCAAATATGGGTAAACAAAACTTACCCATGCAGTTAATCTATCTCTTTTTTAAAAAAAATGACGCACAAATGTATTAGTTGTTTTATTTTTTAACTTGCTGTACAGAATTTCCAAACTTTCTTCATGAAATTTAAGCCGCATCTGCCTCACACCTCACCAACACCCCAGAAAACATAAAATACTTTAAATATTATTTTTTTTAAATCTTAGTTTTTGCGCACCCCCCAATTTTAAGCGCGAGCTCTTCAACTTTAATTAACTGTAAAATCTGGTAAAATAATTTACTCTACTTATCAAAGCCCTGTCGTCTGCTGGTGGCGCCATCTCTGAGATTTCGGTAGCACCGGGAATCGCGGGATCACTGAGGTGATGAGCTTCCATCCATTATCTGGAGGGGTTGGACTTTTTTTTTTTTTTGAAAAATAATTTTTAATAGCTCAAAAAATTGAATTACACCTTCAGCTTAAAGGGAGTGCATTTAACGCAATGAATGTGAGTTGATCTTGTACAAAAATATTTAAAAAGTGTGATACTTTCACAAAAGTATTTCAATCAGGGGTTCCTAATCTGTCACCCTGTGTGATTTTTTTTTTTTTTTTTTTATTGATTTTGTACCAAAGAGTTATTATTTGCCTTTTTAATTAAACCTTTGCTATGGACTATGGGGGATAATAGTTTATTGTTATTATGAATGTAAGTGGGTCATTAATAGTTGACGTAATTTCTTGAAAATAAGAGCATAATAATAATTGCTGGAGCAATTTCGAAAATGTCTTCTTCGTTTCTACGCCGGAGTCGTGCTGAGGAATCTACATGCAAATCGTCGGCATCTTCCCGGAGAAGATATCTGATGCTTAAGCTTTGAGCTTTGTGAAATATCTACAGTACCACGGAGTCGATATCTGGTGCTTAAACTTTGAGCTTTGTGAAATATCTACAGTACCACGGAGTCGATATCTGGTGCTTAAGCTTTGAGCTTTGTGAAATATCTACAGTACCACGGAGTCGATATCTGATGCTTAAGCTTGTGGCTTTTTGAAATATCTAAAGTACCACGGAGTCGATAACCATAGCTCACTGGTGACTTAACTCACTTCTTACCGACGTCATGTTAAAGATGCAGTGCAATTAACGCTGTATTTTGAAACCGTTATCTTTAAACGCACTGCATGTAAGCGGATATTAACGCTCCCGTAAGGAAAACGTATCATTATAACTTATTGACTTCTTTTTTTTTTAACGTCAATTAAAACCTTCTTCTCATAATGTTATTCCTGAGTCGGAAAAAAATTTTAAGTGTGCGCGCAGTTGGAAGCCCCCACTATCGCCGCCGATGTAACTATTTTTCTAAACGCCTCTAATTAGACACGTGATCCGCCCAGTGGGGGTTTGCCAGCTAACGGCCCTGGTGGATGGGCTCGCCGCGGTGCCGTCGCAAACAGGCAATCAATTGAAAATCTCTATTTGATGGCCCGTGGCGGGCGAGCTGGGGCCTGAGAATTTCAACTAATCAGCCATTATCCCCTGCCGGGTTGCCGGAGTAACCGGAAACGACTGCTTAACTCCGGATGTATCGACGGATTTCGGTTTTAACGGGTCCTCTCCTCACAAAATAATGGAGTCGACGAAGAAAGGGGGAGGGGGGCGTGTGGGGGGCAGGGACTTGCACACATTGACGTTTAATGGTGGCTGGTGGTGTGTGGTGGGGGGGGGGGTGCTTATGGAAGGACTTGATCAAAATATTGGAAACTTAAATAAGAGTATTTAAAAGAAACAAACCATACATTTTTGAAGGAACCCTTTTGTGCTAGGTTCGCCATCACTGTTACACTAAGATTACTGTTATTTCATCTTAAAAAAACGTTAAAATAAAACTTTTGGCTGCTTCGGTTAGGGGCGGGTTGCAATAAAATAATTACATTTTACAATATTTATACTAACTTTTGCAATATTTATACCAATTTTTTCAATATTTATACCAATTTTTGCAATATTTATACTAATTTTTGCAATATTTATACTAACTTTTGCAATAGTTATAATTTTGATCATAACTTTTCATTTCAATATGAATTTTCTTATAGGTGAAATTTTACTTTGTTGGATTTGAAATAAATGCACCCAATTCATTTTTTTAAAAACCCTAAGCACCAAGATCCTACGACAAGGTCTGATGTTATAGAGGTTATAGAGGTTATTTCAATTTTTTTTTTTTTTTTTTTTTTTTAACATTTGCAAATTTTTTTTTTTTTTTTTTATTTGAATATTTTCATATTTTTTTTTTAATAATTTAAATTTAATAAATTAAATTATATGGGGGGGGGGGGTATATGACATGTCCTTTTCGTGGATGTGACATGTCCATTTGGTAGATATGACATGTCCTTTGGTGGATATGGCATTTTATTTTGGTGGATATTACTGTCATTTTGGAGGATGGGGCGTGTCCTTTTTTGGATAGGAGAGGTCCTTTTGGTGGATATGACATGCCCTTTTCGTGTATGTTGCATGTCTTCTTGGTGGATATAACATGTCCTGTAAATGGATATCTCATGCCATTTGGTGGATATGACATGTCCTTTTGTTGCATGTGGCACGTCATTTTAGTGAATATGACATGTCATTTTGGTGGATTTGACACATCCTTTCGGTGGAATGATGCACAATTTTGTTAGTTTTGGCATACGTACCTTTGTTGAAGTTCTCCGTTCACGTCCTTCGTTCACGTCCTTGGTCAACGTCCTTTGATGACGTTTTCTGTTGACGTCCTTTCATGACGGTTCCTGTTGACGTCTTTTTTGACGTCCTCTTTTCACGTCCTTTGTTGGTGTCCTTTGATGACGTCTTTTGTTGACGTCCTCTGTTCAAGTCCTTATTTTCATACCTGGCCAACGCTATGTCATCCACCATTGTATGATAAATTTAATGTAGTTGGTCAAATGTATCGAATTAGGAGCGGACAAAAATGTTGACGGTCTATTTTGCCGTTCATGTTAAAAAGCCTTGCGTTGAAAAAAAACTCCACACTGTTCAACACAATTATTTCAGAAAAGTGGCCCTTTCAACAACCAAAAAACATTATCTGTCTTCAAAGTTAAACTTAAAAATTAACAAAATGTCTACCTGCTCCTACTGGACGTATTTTGATCGTTGTCACGTTCCTGCCGATGGTCTATCTCCAAAAATGTACCTGCTGACTCCCCACCCCCACCCCCACCCCCCACCCCTTTCCGCACCAGACACTCCTACACGTCTGCCCTGAGACTACCCCAGGCCCAAACACTTTCCCAAAAGCTCACTGTTTCGTTTGTTACCCCCCCCCCCCCACCCCTTTCCCCCCCAGACCCTCCTACCCGTCTGCCCTGAGACTACCCCAGGCCCAAACCCTTTCCCAAAAGCTCACTGTTTCGTTTGTTCCTCTGCCCCCCCCCCCCTCTCGGCTTGTATGATCATTATCCCATTGGGAAGAGTCCACTCTTGTTTTAGCTCCTCAAAAGCAGATTGATCTTCTAGTCTTATGGCTGTCATCCCCGTGGCTTCACCCAATTTTTCTTCCTGAGAACAAGCCCAAGCCTCACTGACAGAACACAAACCGGGCGGCAATTCAAGGGCCGGTAACTCGGATAAACTCACACCGAGGGCCGGTGCCAAATCTCTCCTCATTTCCCGAAAAGCGCTGTCCCCGTTTTGGTAATTTCACGTTCGGCGATTTCATTGAGTCTGATGTTGACTGGAAATAATCACGTCAAAACGTATTTTAAAACTGGTGGACTTCATGCTCAGTGAGTGCCTGATACATGTGTATCAGATGATATGTAAGAAATATCTATCACACTCAGTTTCCTGAACATTGTACAGAAACGGAGAGTTATAAAAGTATGACGCAACTGGAGTGAGCACATGAGTGAGAATTGGAGTAACGATTAAACTAAGAATTAAAGTAAGAATTGGAGTAAGGAAGGAAATACGATAAGAATGTAAATAAGAATTAATGTAAGAAGTGGAGTAAGAATTGAAGTACGAATTGAATTAATAATGGAAGCAAGAATTAAAGTGAGAATTGAACTAAGATTTGGAATAAGAATTGAAATAATAATTGGAGTAAGATATTCGAGTAAGAATTGGAATTGAAGTAAGAATTTAGGTAAGGATTGTAAGTAAGAATTGAAGCGAAAATAGTTTCCAACTTTAGTTATTTAAGAGAAATATTTACTCGCAATGTCTTTAAACGACCAGCGCTTTATTATTGAAAACTATGCGTTAGTTTTGTTGTTGTAATTAGTTGGTAATGTTTCGCAATGTCTGTCTGATTTAGATTTGATGTACTTTACAATGGCAGCAACCCTTGGCGTCACACATACAAGTTTAAATCGTACGCGACAAAAATATTTTTAAAAAAATAAAAATGTGTTTGGTTCGGCATTTATCGCTTAACTTACAGTTGTAATTATAAATTTTAAAACAAAATATGAATATATCATGAAGTTAAGCAACGTCGGGGTGTTAAATCGTTTCGTGAACTTGACGGCAATCAATTGCAACAATTTCAGAAATAGCTGCTGTTTCGGGTGATCTTGAAGACATTCCCCCATAAAATTTTAACCCATTCGGTGTTATGGGTTTATTCCAAATGATATTTACACTCAGTTTGAGAACTGTCGGTGCTTTGAGGTAAGTTTGTGTTGCGCTACGTGCACGAAAATGTCCTCAGAGGCTAATGTCTCCCTGTTTGACTCCTTTCAAAATACGCATTTGCGCTTATTTGTAAATAAACGTAAACATATGCCGATTCTATTTTTTTTGGTTATATTACATGTATGTCTGTTAAGTCTGTTAACCACGAGTCCCCTTACGCTCATACAAATCCACATATCATATGTCATATGATGCTACTCAATGTCCCATGATTACACTTGTAAACATATACCAAGTTTTTTCCTTTAAAAAAAATGAAAGGCTGAACGCGGCCACATTAAAAAAAAAAAAAAAAAGGGGGGGGGGGCGCACCAACAGCCCTGGGAAATGCACGGTGCCGTTACACGTTAGAGATATTAAAAGCGGAACATCAAACGCGGAGGGGGACAAACGGGAATAAATCTGATTTCATGAACAGATTCATTAACCCGCTCGTGTTTGTTGTTGCTTTTCTCGTCCCTCGCGATCATCCTCGGTCTGTGCCCGCTTTTAAAGAAACCGCCTCGTACATTAGATAGACATTATTGACATGAAATCCGAGATGGATACGATCCCTGTGCTGAAACAAAACACAATTCTGCCATTTTGGGCTGAGCTGCGAGCGCGACTTTGCACTCAGTAATATCTTCTTAGATCCCATAATGTGAGCTCAGGGGCCCGCAAATCTACCGGTGACATTCAAGTCTTGGCTCCCCCTTGTGTGGGAGGGGGGGGGGGATCCCTCAAGCTATTCCACGTGTGAGAGAATTCCCTCGGCTGAAGCAGCACCAGACCCCAAACATCACCCTCCAACCCCCCCCCGGGTGAACCCCCCCCCCTCCCCCCAAATAGCACATCTACCGACCTCGGCGAACACTCGTTGTAGAGGAATTGGCTTAATGCTGTTTAGGGGCCCGCAAATCGCCCGGTGACATTCAAGTCTTGGCTCCCCCTTGTGGGGGGGGGGGGGGGGGATCCCTCAAGCTATTCCACGTGTGAGAGAATTCCCTCGGCTGAAGCAGCACCAGACCCCAAACATCACCCTCCAACCCCCCCCCGGGTGAACCCCCCACCCTCCCCCTAAATAGCACATCTACAGACCTCGGCGAACACTCGTTGTAGATGAATTGGCTTAATGCTGTTTTCCTCTTAATGCACGCATTAACTTAGTGATCTGTTTCACGTAGCAGATTGTGTTGAGACACGTGAATGAGGATATGGAGTCGGTGATTATTACCTGTATGTAGAGCAGTTAAGGGTGGTAGGGTGGGGGGGGGGGAGAGGAGTTATGTTCACCTGCTGACGGTAGTGGAATCAGACGAAAGGAAAGCCACGCGAAACAATTAGAAAATTAGCCAAGTAATTTTCCATGAGTCTTTTTTTTTTTCTTTTGCCTTTAAGTCGGTAATCAACGAGGAAACAGTAGGGGGGGAGGGGGGTACGTGCATCACCCCCTCCCCCCCCCTCCTTTTTCCGGCCCAACTTCAAAACTTCTCATGATTCTGCCAAACTAAGTATCAACAGGTGCACAACAGCCCAGCAGCACAACAGCCCAGCAGCACAACAGCCCAGCAGCACAACAGCCCAGCAGCACAACAGCCCAGCAGCACAACAGCCCAGCAGCACAACACAGCCCAGCAGCACAACAGCCCAGCAGCAGAACAGCCCAGCAGCACAACAGCCGAGCAGCACAACAGCCCAGCAGCACAACAGCCCAGCAGCACAACAGCCCAGCAGCACAACAGCAGTACAGCATGCTTACGACGACGTTAACTTTGACCGACTAAGTTTAAAATGATTTCCTTCAGATTTTTGTTTTAAATTTGTTCAAACTTCTTTCATAACAGAATTGGTTTTGTTCAAACTATTGGTCATAGTTTCCTATTCTGTGGCCGTGTTTACAATTAGTCTTTTTCTTTCCATTTCCATATAAACAATCAGAAAACAAAAAAGCTTGATTTATTTAAAGAATTACTGAAGAAGAAAACAAAATGGCAATTGACTTTTCTACGTAACAAAAGTAAAAACAAAAAAAAACAAAAAACAAAAAAAACAAAAAAAAACAAAAAAAAAAAAAATTAAAAACTAATCTGTACACGTCAACAGAGTAGACATTAGATGGTAAGATCAGGTGTAGATATTCGATGGTCAGATCAGGTGTAGACATTGGATGGTCAGATCAGGTGTAGACATTAGATGGTAAGATCAGGTGTAGACATTAGATGGTCAGATCAGGTGTAGACATTAGATGGTAAGATCAGGTGTAGACATTAGATGGTAAGATCAGGTGTAGATATTCGATGGTCAGATCAGGTGTAGACATTGGATGGTCAGATCAGGTGTAGACATTAGATGGTAAGATCAGGTGTAGACATTAGATGGTAAGATCAGGTGTAGACATTGGATGGTCAGATCAGGTGTAGACATTGGATGGTCAGATCAGGTGTAGACATTAGATGGTAAGATCAGGTGTAGATATTCGATGGTCAGATCAGGTGTAGACATTGGATGGTCAGATCAGGTGTAGACATTAGATGGTAAGATCAGGTGTAGATATTCGATGGTCAGATCAGGTGTAGACATTAGATGGTAAGATCAGGTGTAGACATTAGATGGTAAGATCAGGTGTAGACATTGGATGGTCAGATCAGGTGTAGACATTGGATGGTCAGATCAGGTGTAGACATTAGATGGTAAGATCAGGTGTAGATATTCGATGGTCAGATCAGGTGTAGACATTGGATGGTCAGATCAGGTGTAGACATTAGATGGTAAGATCAGGTGTAGACATTAGATGGTAAGATCAGGTGTAGATATTCGATGGTCAGATCAGGTGTAGACATTGGATGGTCAGATCAGGTGTAGACATTGGATGGTCAGATCAGGTGTAGACATTAGATGGTAAGATCAGGTGTAGATATTGGATGGTCAGATCAGGTGTAGACATTTGATGGTCAGATCAGGTGTAGACATTGGATGGTCAGAACAGGTGTAGACATTAGATGGTAAGATCAGGTGTAGACATTGGATGGTCAGATCCGGTGTAGACATTAGATGGTAAGATCAGGTGTAGATATTGGATGGTCAGATCAGGTGTAGACATTTGATGGTCAGATCAGGTGTAGACATTAGATGGTCAGATCAGGTGTAGACATTTGATGGTCAGATCAGGTGCAGACATTGGATGGTAAGATCAGGTGTAGATATTGGATGGTCAGATCAGGTGTAGACATTTGATGGTCAGATCAGGTGTAGACATTGGATGGTCAGATCA
The DNA here is from genome assembly GCA_964033795.1 of Lymnaea stagnalis. Lineage (NCBI taxonomy): Eukaryota > Metazoa > Mollusca > Gastropoda > Lymnaeidae > Lymnaea > Lymnaea stagnalis. The sequence continues at coordinate 999,912 of CAXITT010000206.1, forward strand.
GGTGTAGACATTGGATGGTCAGATCAGGTGTAGACATTGGATGGTCAGATCAAGTGTCAACATTAAAATGTTCAGATCAGGTGTAGACATTGGATGGTCAGATCAAGTGTCGACATTGGATGTTCAGATCAGGTGTAGACATTGGATGGTCAGTTGAGGTGTAGACTTTGGATGGTCAGATAAGGTGTAGACATTGGATGGTCAGATCAGGTGTAGACATTGGATGGTCAGATCAAGTGTCAACATTGGATGTTCAGATCAGGTGTAGATATTGGAGGGTCAGATCAAGTGTCGACATTGCATGGTCAGATCAGGTGTAGACATTGGATGGTCAGATCAGGTGTCGACATTGGATGGTCAGATCAGGTGTAGACATTGGATGGTCAGATCAAATGCAGATATTTGAAGGGTCAGATCAAGTGTCGACATTGCAAGGTCAGATCAGGTGAGGACATAGGATGGTCAGATCAGGTGTCGACATTTGATGGTCAGATCAGGTGTAGACATTGGATGTTCAGATCAGGTGTAGACATTGGATGGTCAGATCAGGTGTCGACGTTGTATTTTCAGATCAGGTGTAGACATTGGATATTCATTTGAGATGTAGACATTGGATGGTCAGATCAGGTGTAGACATTGGATTGTCAGATAATCTTATCATTTCGATTTTGTTTAATAGACATAACCCAATGCCCAGGCTTTGTCTGTAGTTTGGTCGCAAGGGGGGGGGGAGTGGGGGGGGGCGGGGGGGGGGGGACTGCTGTAAGGATAAAATGAGTGTCACGAACACATCAGGATCCCTTGCCCTCATTCTCCGGAGAATGTTAAAAGTGACCCCCTGGCAAGTCGCGGTGGCTTCCCCTTTTCTTTTTAAAAATCAAATCTTTTGTTAAAATCATTTATTAAAGGATTCTTTATTTTTTTATTTTTTTTTATGATTTTGTTTTTGTTTTTCTAATAATTTTTTTTTCTGGACTCCTGGAGTATAGGGATACATGTTAACCTTATGTTGTTGCGTTTTTCTATCAGTGTTAAAATCAGTAGCCCTATGTGGAAAAGGTTATACAACTACTTGGGTAAGTGCTTCTGTACTGCATTTTCTCAAGAAACACATTCACCTTGTAGCGGATCCTCGGAAAAAAAAAAAGGAAAATAGGAAATTAATAATTCCACGTTAAGGACGAATCGTAGTTAAAATGGATAAAATGTTTAATAACAGGGTGACTTTATTTAAAATAAACTACAATTTGCACAGGCTTATATAAGGGAAATTACACAGGTTTATCTTTGGGAAAATGACACGGGCTTATAAATGGGAAATTACACAGGCTTACATTTGGGGAACTTACACAGGCTTATACAATGGAAAATACACATGCTTATATATGGGGAAATTACACAGGCTTATATTTGGGGAACTTACACAGGCTTATACAATGGAAAATACACATGCTTATATTTGGGGAAATTACACAGGCTTATATAAGGGAAATTACACAGGCTTATATAAGGGAAATTACACTGGCTTATATAAGGGAAATTACACAGGCTTATATAAGGGAAATAACACAGGCTTATATAAGTAACCTTTTATAGCAAAGCTGGAGCGTCGTGCTGGCTATTCGAATGTTGTTTGGTCGACTTACTGAGTCCTCCGCTGTCTGAATTTTTTCATCTTTTTTTTTTTTTTCCGTTTGTATCCTCAATATTTTTTTTTTCATGCTTAAAAAAATTAATAACAATAACACAGTCTTCTTAATTACTATTTTTATTTTTTTTCAATCTCAAGCACAACGCTAAAGTGAAACAAAAACTTCAAATGTAACCTTCTCCAAATGACTCTCTTTGTTTAATTCAATCATGTATAAACTCCGCACGGCGTACATGGGTCAACGTGTAGCTGCCAACGTGTGTGTCAATGGTGCCGCCTGTTCCGTACGCTTGGTGCCACGACGCCCTGATACAGAAAAAAAACAACAACAAATCTCAGAGCATTTAAAGACATTTACGTTTTCTTATCATAGACCAACTCTTATTTTCTAACCCAAACCAACAACAACGCCAACAAATTCACTGCTGATGCTTCGCCGCAAATTTCATTGGACACCGAGCAGATTGCTGTCTCTGTTGTTTCCACACCTGCCAAGCCACACACAGAAAACGGAGATTCTACAGCAGCGCACTTGATTAAAATTAAAACGAACAACAAAACAAACAAAAAACAAAAAATGTGCCCCCCCCCCATTAAGATTAGTGTAAAACAAAGAAATCGTTTATTAGAATTGCCCTCCTTCCGGTGGGTCGGGTCGATAGCGTTGCGGCTCACTTACATGACAGGCCTGTTGATGCTGTTTCCCAGAGGCTGTTAGTGTGGGAGCTTATTTCACAACCTCCTCCCCCTCCCCACCCCAAACCGCCCTCAGCTCTTACCCTACCCACCCCCCACAGCCGTTTGTAAACTTGAACCTATTAAAACAAACTTGACACCTATTATACTTTCGTTCAACTTCTTTTCCCCCCCACGGATAATATACGCACACTTTCGTGGGGGCCGGCAAATCTATATACCCCCGAGGGCCACCCACACCGGGTCGGTAGGAGCTGGTGAATCGTTTGAGAATCTCTCAGTCGCATGGATTGTCTTTAAATCTGTAGGGGGTAGGAACGGGTTTGTCGTTCTTGGAGAGATGAGAATGGTCCATGTCAACCGTGTTAACAGTCATGGTGGCCTTCGTTAGGGGGGGGCAAGGGGTGGGTCTGGAATTGGGACTTAATGGCTGGAGTTGGAGTCGCAGGGATTTTTTTCCCATGGGCGGCTCCCTTTTTAGATGCCCCATATTCCAAGTTCCTCCGTATGTACACTGCCCCGTATTCCTTCCTAGTGGCCCCCAAAATTCTAGTCCCCCCATTTGTCACAGTTCACCCTAATTATTTTAGGACCCCCGTATGTCCTAGGGCCAAATATATCTACTGTCCCCATGTTTATAGCAGCCCCATATTCCCTGTGGCTCCATATATCCAAGTGCCCCATAATTCTAGGGCCCGCATAAATCTATTGCCACCATATTTCTAGTGCACCCATATTCCTGTAAACCTCTCTTATTTTACCCCCCCTACCACATTCCTGCTTCCCTTCATTCCTGCTGACCCCTTCAATCCTGCTGACCCCCCTTACTTCCTCGTGGCCGCACATATGGACACTATAACTGCCCCGGAGTATCTCTAAATAGATCTCAGTCCCAGAAAATAGAAACAGTTCGGAGAACAACGAGTAAACCATATTCAGTGGATCTCAAACTTGAGGTTGGAGGTTGTACGACAATACGCTTGCTTACAAATAAATAACTTACTTTTTTAAGTAAAAGCCTAAAATTCAACCATATTTTTACAAGACTATTTTAAATTGGTGTCCATTTTTTTAAAATGTATATATTTATTTTTTTTTAAAATTATTATTGACGAGACTTGAAAATATTTTGGCCTTGGTCGAGAATGTCAACAATATGTTACCTAATTCTTTTACAGTTAATACAAAACCCCTTGCATGAGATCATCGGTAAAAACTGGAGTCAGAATGGTTGTCTTGATTATTTTATTCCGCACCCCCCAACCCCCCCCCCCCAAAAAAAAAAGGAAAAAAAAAAAAAAAAAAAAAAACAAAAACAAGANGGCATTTCAAGACGTGTGAGGATCCCTGAACGCCACAAACGCGTGGAGCTGCTGGCGAGTGGTGGAAAGTTTTAAAACATAGTAAGGACTGGCGGGGTCTCGGGGGGGGGGGGGACGACGACAGGCATGTCACTGGTGATTCAACTCATGCTAGATTCGAGTTCCTTAAATGCTTCTTTCATTGTCTGGTTCTGCTTGAATGGTTCACTCCGCTGCACAAATTAAGGGTGGCGCGGTTTTTAAAAAAAAAGGGGGGGGGGGGGGAAACTGATTTTCAAAAGAGAAAGAACAAAGACAAGTCTATAGCCAAATTGTTAATGAAATGTGTTTTTAAAATGTATACTTGTGAACGCATGTTTTATAAATTTTTATATAAAAGAAATGTACGGCCAGCGGGTTTGAACATGCTAAATGTTTTAGATACAGACGTAATAAAAATAATCATGATTTACTTTTCTTTGGTTGAGGAAAAATTAGTTTTATTATTCTTACCGACTAGGTATCGATTAGGTATCGATTAGGTTTCGATCAGGCATCGATTGTGTATTGATTAGGTATTGATTAGGTATCGGTTAGGTATCAATTAGGTATCGATTAGGTATTCCAGAGATGCTCTGGAAAGAAAAATTAGACAATGCTTGGATCACAAAATGTCTGCATGAATGGATCAGATTGATTTATTTTCAAATCTAGTTATAGCTCGCCAAACAATGGAGGCCGTAATTATTCGTGAACTTCCCATCTACCAAAGTTACTTGACAAAACTTGCGTTCACGTAACACACTTATAAGAATCCTAAGTATTGCTACCCCCCCCCCCACTCTTTTCCACTTTCCAGATACGCCCCTGAACTATATTGATACTCTCATGTCCAACCCACTCGTACACCACAGATTTATGACGCCATGTCAAATTGAACTATTTCCGTCAATCAAAACAAAATATTGCGCACAAAATGAACTTTCGCTATGTTTTAAGGATCTCATTTAGTGCAGCTATCGGGAATTATATTTTGCTCGCCTTTGAAATCACCGATACTTTCTTTCATACCTCGTGAATGTTTGTGTGTGTTGATAATTTGCTTTATGGTTACTCAAAGTTTCTCAAACATAAATTAAACCAGTGTTTCTCTAGAATTTTTATTGTTACTCGTGGCCCCCGATAACATTTAACTTACCTTTCTCTTTGTTATGAAAAAAAGATACTGCTCTTTAACATAAACAGAAAGTCCTTTATTTAAAACGTTCGTGCCCTTTCTCCTTAAGAAATATGACGCCTTCTGGGGGGGGGGGGGGAGCGCCTGTATCCCGCTTTTATAACCGCAGAACTAGATGAGCTTGTCTATTTTCCTGTAAGCGAAACATTAAAATTAACGCCACTTTTAAAAACAACAACAACAACAAATCAGTGCCTAAATGTTACGTGTATCATTCATTATCGGATCAGTTGGCTCTATAATTTGGTCCTTTTTACTCATAAGTAGTCCCAGCTGGATTCTATAATTTTATAAATCCCCAATGAAAGAAAAATACAAGAAAAATCGTTACCGCTGCTTAATTACTTTATATTTTTTAAAATCTATTTCTCTTCTCGTCTGCTGCAGCATTTACGGCAAGTACTTTGGGATTTTATTATTATTATTTTTTTTTTGTTAATGAAAAGTGTCTTTAAAAAAAAAAAACACCTAAATCGTGGTAACAAAGAAAAAGTTCTGGGAATTGAGTAATATCCTTCATGCGGGGGCCTATAAATAACCCTGATGCATACTCTCGTCTGCAGACTTGTAACAACATTTCTCCTCGCGCCTTTCGCCCCCGCGGACTCTCTAAG